>NIVC01000608.1:220000-358683 GCA_002269645.1 Macrostomum lignano
AGATAGATAGATAGATAGATAGATAGATAGATAGATAGATAGATAGATAGATAGATAGATAGATAGATAGATAGATAGATAGATAGATAGATAGATAGATAGATAGATAGATAGATAGATAGATAGATAGATAGATAGATAGATAGATAGATAGATAGATAGATAGATAGATAGATAGATAGATAGATAGATAGATAGATAGATAGATAGATAGATAGATAGATAGATAGATAGATAGATAGATAGATAGATAGATAGATAGATAGATAGATAGATAGATAGATAGATAGATAGATAGATAGATAGATAGATAGATAGATAGATAGATAGATAGATAGATAGATAGATAGATAGATAGATAGATAGATAGATAGATAGATAGATAGATAGATAGATAGATAGATAGATAGATAGATAGATAGATAGATAGATTGATTGATTGATTGATTGATTGATTATAACTGCCGGTGTGGTTATTAGAATTCAGCTACGAGTTGATTCCGGAAGGGGGCGAAACTGCTAGTATAAATATAGTGTCTCATATTCCATCCAGATTGCTAAAAGCCACGCGAGCAAATCTTAATAACGTTGGAGTTTCTCATTTTTCAGCTTTTCTTTGTATAGCTGGAGGGTTGAATACTAATGAACTTTTCTCTTCCTTCGCGTGTTAGTCAAATACAAAGTGACAAAATAATCATTTTGGCCCAATAACACCCCGGGCGAGGCAGCCCAAGCAAAGTGAGACAGTAGATCGTCTTTCAGGACTAACTCAAATTTGATGTATGCCCATGCAGGTCCTGCTTAGATTTCCAGCGGCCAGATAACCCAGATTTTGCAAAGCAATTGACCGGGAAATATTATATTATCATACAAAATAAGCAGGACGGTAAAATTTCGTTTTTCAGAAAATATTTGAAGGCTGGCTTTCGCTAACCCTTCCGAGATCGAATATTGGAACTTTCATTTTGGAGGCAAGACTATTATGCACAAAATCCTTCTCTAAAAGACCTAATATCAGGGGCGTCGCCATGGATTTTATGGTGAGGGGACAAAGCCAAGAATTCAGCATGTCCATGTACATGACTGAATTCCTGCTTTTCCATTGTTTTGAGAATCGTGTTGTCAGCGCTCATTTTGGCGCCGCAGGCACTCATTTTGGCGCCACAGGCATTTCTTTTGGCGCCGCAGGCATTGTTTTAGCGCCGCAGGCGCTATATTTTGGCACCCTGAAGAAAAATTATTGATTACCACACGGGTCACAAGGGGGGTGGGGGGACAAAGCATTGGCATGTTCCCCTAATAGCTTTTACTGGGGGGGGCATGTCCCCTTGTCCCCCCCCCCGGTGGCGACGCGCCTGCCTAATATCTATTGTTATGTTTATTTATGAAACGCTGGAATAAAAAACGTAGTGAACAGTGTATGGTTAAAAAAGTCGCGTATAGAGGCTTACCAATACTACATGTAAGGTCCATGTTAATTTAACTGTCTATAGCAGAAAGCAGAGAAAGCTTTTTAATTAAGTCAAAGAACTATAGCCAGGCGGATGGTGGATGCAAAACGGTTTGCAGTAGCAACTCCTTCTCATGGTTAAAATGCGCATGTGCAAGCTAATAAGGCCCCAATATCAAGAGTATGCAGCGTCTTCTCGTGTGATTGGCTGCATGAGACATGCAGCTTTTTAACAGATAGCCTTAAGGGAATCATGATAATGCATGGGAACAGTTAGTGACTGCATTAGAAACTGGAAACTGGGCTGTTTCATTATGTGACTGATACGGTACAGCGACTGTAGTTTAGGAGATCAATCAATAAACTGAAAGCAAATATAGACTGCATGTACGAGGGTTGTCCCAGAAATAGCGGGAAAACCAGTACAGAGGCTGACTGTGATATTCGAATCTGATGCAACTTGCGTCATAAGTAGAAAAAATGCAACTATTGTTTTGCTTTTTAAATGGGGTAAAAATGTCAATTCATTCAAAAGTTATGCCTATAATTAGAGCAAGGGGTAGGGGGTAGAGTTACACCAAGTCGAAAGGTCTGCAAAGTCGGTCACGCAGCATCGCCATCGCCCTTGACTGATGACTTTTCGACGAAGTCACCCCTCAGCCTGCATCCTGCAGCTGTTCTGCTTCTGCTTCAGATTAGCTTCTGCTTTTTTCGAGGGCTTATGTGCTCTTTTGTTTCTTTTCAGCTTCTTCGTTTGCTTTTGTTTTCGAATCGATGGTTCTGACTAAACATCAAAAGTTTAGTCCATGGTCAGCATAGTAGGCTCGACTTGGTGTAACTCTACCCCCTACCCCTTTTTCTAATTATAGGCATAACTTTTGAATGAATTGACATTTTTACCCCATTTAAAAAGCAAAACAATAGTTGCATTTTTTTCTACTTATGACGCAAGTTGCATCAAATTCGAATATCACAGTCAGCCTCTGTACCGGTTTTTCCCGCTATTTCTGGGACAACCCTCGTACAAAGCTGCACGCGCAGCAGATGCGCATCATGAATACAAGAAATATAGATATATATATTTTGCATCTATTCAATTTAAGCTACATGCAGCTATATGAGCGACATGCAAGCAAATGAAGCCTCCTGTGTGGTATTCTGTAATTGACTGAATTTCACAGGAACACTAATACACTGTACATGTAGCTGTTAAGCCGAATAGTTTATATGTAGCAGCATGCATGGGTGTGATTCGCTATACAAACATTATGTAATAATATTACGTTTACACACTTGCGTCGCAGCGTAAAAATTTGAGGAAACTATGGCAAGTGGTTATATACACGAGATTAAATGTACATTTATTTGCTTTACATACGTGTTTCATGGACACTAAAGTGCACATCCACATGCAAAAAGAATTTTGCATGACAAAGACCGCATTCAGCGCAATGCGTTCTCTCTGTAGCATACTAAATGCACTATTATATAGAGGCTATCACTTCAGTTTGCTCATGGCCATGTAAAGTTCTAAAACTAAAATGATATACTATAATATCACCCGGTGAGAAAGATTGATTCGCTCAAGGACGACTTAAGTAGACTAAAGTAGAATTAGACGTGATCTTAGTTGCCGCTCGAGACGTTTATTAGACGCGCTACTGAAGTCGTCTATCGTCCTTGGACCTTGGCTGAGCTGCATGCACAATGCACATCACACACATCACATATCAAAGCATGCACATCACACACATCACATATCAAAGCATGCACATCACAGATCGAGTTCATACTGCAAAGGGCATTAAAATTGCATGCATGTAAAAAATTCTTAAAGATAGATCCCACCACGCAGTGTTCCAACATTCATGTACTACTTTTACTGAAAATGCGTAGTAGTATATATACGAGTGTGTCCCAAAAGTTCCCGGAATCTTTGCTCTAGCTCCTCAGTACCCCTTGACAAACTAAAGTGTCAAACTAAAGATAATTTTTCAATGAAAAGCTTGTCATTTGAATTTCCTTTCTATCTGGTTTCGGTCAAGCGTTACACCAGCAAATGTGAGGGAAGGTCAGTACTACTACTAGTGTTACACAACCTCGACTGTGGTGTGTCCTTTTCTATCATCAATTTTTTTGCAAAACTTAACTTTGAATTCGTCAGAAAGATGTGGAAACGTCTATGGATAAAATCAGTAGAATTTCTGATCAGATCTACTGGTGCCAGCCAAAGAGGATGAGGTCGCCTAGTAGAGTGCCAATAAGGATGAAAATCTGAAGCCGATTTTTAGAATCCACCATGGATGAATGAATGAATAAATGAATGAATGGATCTATTCATTCATCCATGGAATCCACCCACCCCCTCCGGTCACCAAGCTTTTTAGTCTATGGCACAAGTTGTGGCTAGACACCATGAAGAGATTTATAATACATATTTTTGAAATCTTGCATGCTGACATGCATATGTCCACAAAATATATCTAGCAATACGAACGTACAGTCACCGACTGCGACTCTGGAAAATAAATCGTCTTCTGCGTCCTATATAAGAAAATTTTATTATTTATTAAAGTTATTCAAGGCTAATTTTGATCGTAATTTTTAGACGGCGCAGCAGAAGCAGCTACTATACAAGCTTATGATTATGTGAATAGCGATATATAATGCTTAGTGCAGAAACCGCTAATAGACATTTCAATAAGGCGTTTGCTCTGCTAAACTCCCTAGAAAAAGGGGGTCCTGTAAAAAAGCTCACTGCTTCTTTACAAAGCTCACTAGAAATGATTATTGACAAAAATCGATCGAGTTTTGTATCTTGTAGGAGTGATAAATTCTGTACAGGATGGCGATAAACCAGCTTTCTACGTTCAGTAATAAACTCTAGGGAGCACTAGAAAAAACCAGCCTCCAACTATTTTCTGCATGATTTGGCCAGTTTCCCGTCCCTAGTTTAAGTAGTCCCTGCTGTATTATGTACATATGTACGAGTTCTATCAATCGATCTTGTACATGTATTCTTGATAGTAAAGACGCTTATTAAATTTGCTTCATTCAGCTAAAGAGATAAAATATTTAAAACCAAATTTTCTTTTTATTCAGCAGAATTATGAAGCATCTGGCTTCTCTTCTTACAACAATATTCCACAAATAATACAATAACTAAATAGTGCTTATAATTTACTACTCGAGTCTTTTGAACCGTTAGTCTTTTCTTTCGTTGTTAAAAACTCGTTCTATCTGTTCTGCATGTATCGCAATTCACAAATGTTAAATTAAACTTTTTTACACCAATCATAGCATTTAAGTTTTCAGTCGTTAATAAGCTCTTTCTTTTTGAACATATAGCAAAAAGTACAGTCGCGTGCTTTCAAATTAAGTATTTACAAAACTTAACTGTCAACCGTTTACACAATAAATTTACTAAAAAGTGTACTTTCAAAACGCAAACCCTTACGCATACACTTAATTATATACAAATGTTAAAACAACTTATTTAACAGTTAGAACAAATATTTAAAATGCTATTGTAAAACGGTTATATATGCTTTGATACATTGACATAAAATACGGTTATTTATCGCTATTCTTATTCGCGATCATTTTAAAACTAGTCTTCATCATTTTTTTCTTTTAGATTTTTCGTTCGAACTTCATTCGTACCTTATCTCGTACTCTCGTAATCAAAGCAATACCTCGTAATTCGTACTCAATTTTTGTACTCATATTTGTACTCACCATACTCATATTCAGACTCATATTATAATTCCCTTATTTAAATACTTTAAATTTGTCGTTTCGTTGTTAGTCGTCACTCTTCGTCCAAAAATCCGTAAAAAATTCTGGCGCGCTTTCAAATACTTTATCTTTTACAATAACGTCGAATCGTCTTTATAAACTTCTATTTCGAAAAATTTTCCAAATACATTGCCCTATAATATATTGGCCAAACAGGCTAATTCCCCGAGCCAAATTCTTGCTACTAATACTGAACTTCAATAGACGAGACGGTATAGACCCGCGGCGTGTTTTTACTGTCCGTTCAACATATTTATAAATGTAAATTGAATTCCATGCACAGTATTTCTAAAGGTATAAATTCCTTTGATTTTACCTTCGTGCTATATTTAAATTGCTTTGAAAATCTGTTTTTTAAAAGGTACTATTTTTTAAGTCAAAACGTATTGTGACGCGTCACTTCTTTCATCATATAATTCATAGATAGGCCTAGGCCTAGCCAGGTGCATTGCATAGGCCGTTGCATAGGCAGGTGGATTTTATTTTAGTAGGATTTTATTAGGATTTATAAATATAAAATGAGGGGGCAGATTTCATTAATCATAAAAGATGGGCGCCATAATATATTCTATTTTTTAGAAGGGCCAAGAGCTATTCTTTTTTATCTAAACTTAGCTATTCTATCTATGTACTATAGAGACTATGCCAAACCCAAACAGAAACCTAATCCTTTTTTAAAGCTAGGGCCTAATTATCTTTAGTCTCAAAGATGTTCCTTGTATGCCACAAATTTTTTTGACCTTGTATGCCGCATGCCAAGATTAGGCCTATTTAGAAATCTTATGCGTAATACATGCTACACACCAAGGTCAAAGGCCTTATCTGCAACTGCATTGCATGCCACATGTGAGACTAGCAGAAAAACTGGTCTTAAAAAGTTAAAAGCAAAATGCACTCACATTTTTTAGCACTTTGCTTAAATAAAAGCAGCAAAGCCTATTGAAAACAAATAAATTCTTTTTCCATGGACTAGATTAGGTCTATCTATCTTTTATTTTATTGCAAAGTTATAAAAAATATATAATATATTAGGCCCTACAACTTTATTAAAAAAATGTTGTAGCTAAGTAATTAAAGAAGCTAAATTGAGACATTACTGATTATAATTTATAAATTTCTATAGTCTAACTAAATCCAAACTTCTATTTTATTTTCGAATCCATTTTGCAATGGGGCAAACAAAATTTTTTTGTACATGCCACTGCGCAAAGTCTCATTGCATATAGTAATGCATATAGTGCAAGGGCCAAATACCCTTATGAATGCCACAATTTTTTTTAACATCTTTGGAAAAGTGGCTTAAATTATATACTTTGATTGGGACTTGGAACTTTGGTCATACCTACTATCTTAGCAATCTTTGGATATCAAGAGAGCATGCTAGGCCCCTTTATGTATCGAATTTTGTACCAATGGTATACTCTAAATTCTTTTGTAGGCCAGAATATTTATATTAGCATATATATACTATCCTAAATCTGGGAAATAGGAAAGATTTGTGCAAAGGTTAGGTCTAGATAGATTAAAGCTATCTTAATTAGAAATTGCTTGTTGGCATATAAAATGGCAACTTTTTAATTGCTGAGTATATTTTTGTACATGCCTGATAATATAATATTAGTTAGAATCAAAGTCAAATGAGTATTATAGTAAACCTAGGCCTAGTCTATAATTAGGAAAATAGCTTTTTAAACTAAAAAATGCAAGGCAAATTTAGCCTAGGAGAGCAAAGCAAAGGAAAGCCAGGTTAGGGTAAATCAGGGCAAGTCAAAGGCAGGTAAGGCTAGGTCTCAAGATAATGTGAAGTAGCTAATAAAGAGCAGCAAAGTGGTTGACTAGCATGCTAGAGCCAAGTCATTAGCCCATTTGTTGTTTAAAACTGCAATGTAGATTTGAATAAAAATGACTAAATGACTAAATTGGATGCCTAGGATAGAATTTAGAACTTTATTTCAAGGGCATTAGGGTTATTTTTAAGTCTCAGTTTCAATGAATTGAGACATTAGGATAGATTTTAAGCTTGAGGTTTAAAGAATTAAGGCATCAAGATAAAAAGTTTTTTGGTTTTAAATGTATTTTTGGGCATGTCTACCATGATCCTGGGCTAAAAACTGACCTAGGGAGCCTATTCTAATTTACTAATGAAGTCACAACACAATGCTCACCTTGGCCTTCAAGTTTGGGTGCAAATTAGGCTAGTGTTTAAGTTTTTATGCAGGGATAAATTTAAAAGGGGAAGCTTTAGGTGGTAGCCCCCTATTATAGCTGGCAATGATAATGTATCTTTTCTTCTTGGCTGGCAGTTCCAAATATTATCAATATTCTGAACCATAATACTTTGAATAGATGGCATGATTAAATCCAAAACAGGAAAAAAGACACAAAAGTGCTAGAAAACAAGCATAGAAGTTGCCTGGCTAACTTCATAGTAGGCCTATTTAATTTTTAGGTCTATAATAAAATATACAATATATTAAGATTTGAAGCCTTTTAAAAGTAATCTTATTAGGATGTTATCTATATCTTTTACCTTTTATATTTTCTATTAGCTTCTATTGATTGCTTATGTTATTCTTTTCTATTCCTATTCTATTGACTAATTGGTCTATTTGTGATGCTTTAAAATTTTGCAATTTGAGTAATTTAAGTTATTGTTTCAATAGACAAATTTTATTAGCTAGTTTTAATTTAGCTATAAAATTACTTTTAAGAGTATTAAGAGAGCAAATCAAAGCAAAAAGTATACAAGGTAAGACAAAAGTGCCTAAGGCACTAACAAACAATTTGCACAAACTACTAATTATTAATAATTAATTGTTTTCATGGAACTTGTTTAGATGTAAATTTTAGAAATAATTTAATATTAAAATATTAAAATTTAGCAACTAACATTTTATGATAGCTGAATATTTATAAATAATAAAGACTAGCAATTGGTGCCCCCATTGTGGAGCCTACATAAAAAGAAGTTTTTTTAATAAACTGCGAGCACATGTAGCCTCAGACCTCTCAGCTTTGACATCTCAGCAATTCCCCTGTAATCCTTGACATCTCAGCAATTCCACTGTAAGCCTTGACATCTCAGCAATTCCACTGTAAGCCTTGACATCTCAGCAATTCCCCTGTAAGCCTTGACATCTCAGCAATTCCTCTGTAATCCTTGACATCTCAGCAATTCCCCTGTAATCCTTGACATCTCAGCAATTCCCTCTGTAATCCTTGACATCTCAGCAATTCCCTCTGTAATCCTTGACATCTCAGCAATTCCCTCTGTAATCCTTGACATCTCAGCAATTCCCACTGTAAGCCTTGACATCTCAGCAATTCCCACTGTAAGCCTTGACGTCTCAACAATTCCCCTGTAAGCCTTGACATCTCAGCAATTCCCACTACCTTAGACTATCTTATCTGGAATGACCCAACATCTAGACTAAGGTGGACTAGATGCATTGTAAGATTGAAACTAATTTATTAGAATCTGTTAGTGTCTCATCTCAATGGATGCCAAATCAATTTCATGCCGCTACCTGCCTCATCATTAACAATGAAGCCCCGGCGTAAAAGCAAATCGCCAAGCGGTCGGAGTTCCCGCAACTCCACCGGCCTGCAGCAACAGCAGCAGCAGCGACCACCAGACGCAACCGATTCTAAGCGCATCCTATCAGAAGAGGCTGCCGCCGATCTGATCTCCGTGTTAGTTAATCGGGGTCGCCGCTTGCGCAACGACATGATCGGCTGTGTGCTAGACGGTTCCTCTACTGCCGAACGCGAGAATCAACCACCGCTTCCTGCAACCGCAACGACTTTGACGCAGCGCAATGAGCATGACGCAACAGGCACAATAGGCGGGCTAGGCAGTGAGACTCTGCTAGACGACATGATTGGCCAGCTGCTTTCCAATGGCGACGCTTCGGCGGAGATGCGCGCAGTCGACCTCATCATGGGCCAATCGGACCCCGTGCCGCGTCGCAGCGGCTCCGAGAACAATGACGAGGATAGCAACGAGGATTATAGCGAGCCGGACGATCCCGTCAAGGACGACGATCTTGTGCAGGAGTTGTTCTTTAATAAAACCGCTAATAATAAAGATTTTGAAGCTGCCGACGGCGACGACTACGACGTAGACGATGGCCAGGGCGAGCCGGCTAAAGGCGGCAGTCCGGAGCGGGCGGCTCAACTTCGACGCGACCGTCTGGAAGCCGCCGGCCGTGTGGTGCCCAACGTCAGCTCGCCGTCGGCCAGCTCATTCGACATACCGTCTCGGGCGTCGTCAAACGCGGCTGGTCCCGCTGGCCGGCGATTGCGTCGACGCGGCGGCGGCAGCGCCAATTCGGCTACGAAACGGCGCGCCGCCGGTTCGCGCGATTCGAGCTCCGAGCGAGGCGGCGGTTCCTCGCTTGCGGGCAGCCGCGTCTCCTTCGACGTGCCGTCGGATGCTGAAGTCGGCGGCGCCGATGCTGCTGGCCCTGTCGATGCAGTCGACGAACAAATGAAAAAGCGACTACCCGGTTTATTTGACGTCGTTTCCACTGAGCGACTGGAAACTCTTCGCCGGGTGTCGCACATTTTGCTGTCAGCTTCGCAGCTGGTGCTGCGTAAGCAGCCGTACATTGACGCCGGCTCGTCTGCCTCGGCGGCGCCGCGACCTCCGCGGCCTAGTGCACCTCGCGGACTTCCGCCGCGTCCGCCTGCGCCAGGCTCAACCAGCTGGCGTCGGAAGCCATCAGTTTACTATTTGGAGTACCGGCTGCCCTCGCATCCGTCTAATAGCACTACTAGTGCCTCTTCAACTCGAGTACTGGCTAAGAAGTTAGACGGTCGCAATGTGAGCTTCCAACACCGGGGCAAGCACGCGCTGGTGTTTGACGACGCCTCGTTGCAGCGCTGGTGGCGCGGGAATCTTGAAGTCCGCCTGCTTGGTAGGACTGACGATCAGAGAACTCCGCCCTGTCTGATTGGCAGCGGAATGTTGCCGATGCACTACCTGCTAACTGGGACCAACCTGCAGCTGACTGACGACATTCCGGTGTACGAGGCACCGGCCGGTGTCACCAACAAGCATCAGCAGTTTCCTAACCAGCTGGAGCATCAGCAGAGAAAACTTGTTGGCCATTTGCGAGTCAGCCTGCAACTGGGCTCGGATACTGTGGCCCTGGGGCCGCTGCTTGAACAGGTTAATATGCTCGGTTACTGACTGACTGACTGACTGACTGACTGACTGACTCACTGACTGACTCACTGACTGACTGACTGACTGACTGACTCACTGACTGACTGACTGACTCACTGACTGACTGACTGACTGACTGACTGACTGACTGACTCACTGACTGACTGACTGACTGACTCACTGACTGACTGACTGACTGACTGACTCACTGACTGACTGACTGACTCACTGACTGACTCACTGACTCACTGACTGACTGACTGACTCACTGACTGACTGACTGACTCACTGACTCACTGACTCACTGACTGACTGACTGACTCACTGACTGACTCACTGACTGACTGACTGACTCACTGACTGACTCACTGACTGACTGACTGACTCACTGACTGACTGACTGACTCACTGACTGACTGACTGACTCACTGACTGACTGACTGACTCACTGACTCACTGACTCACTGACTGACTCACTGACTGACTGACTGACTCACTGACTGACTCACTGACTGACTGACTGACTCACTGACTGACTCACTGACTGACTGACTCACTGACTCACTGACTGACTGACTCACTCACTGACTCACTGACTCACTGACTGACTCACTGACTGACTGACTCACTGACTCACTGACTGACTGACTGACTCACTGACTGACTCACTGACTGACTGACTGACTCACTGACTGACTCACTGACTGACTGACTGACTCACTGACTGACTCACTGACTGACTGACTGACTCACTGACTCACTGACTGACTGACTGACTCACTGACTCACTGACTCACTGACTGACTGACTGACTCACTGACTGACTCACTGACTGACTGACTGACTCACTGACTGACTCACTGACTGACTGACTGACTCACTGACTCACTGACTGACTCACTGACTGACTGACTCACTGACTGACTGACTCACTGACTGACTGACTCACTGACTGACTCACTGACTCACTGACTGACTGACTCACTGACTGACTCACTGACTGACTCACTGACTGACTCACTGACTGACTGACTCACTGACTCACTGACTGACTGACTCACTGACTGACTCACTGACTGACTGACTGACCCACTGACTGACTGACTGACTCACTGACTGACTCACTGACTGACTCACTGACTCACTCACTGATTTGAGTGAGTGGGTGACTGACTGACTAACAGATTATTCACATCCCATCGCCACCCAAAAATCTAACCTCACTCAGGAACAGCAGCGCGTCGCATCTGACAGAGCGGCCGCCTCCAAGCAGCAGGAGCCGCAGCCGCTGTTGGCCCAGGGCCAAGGCGAGTCGGCAGGCTTATCTGACGGCAAACCGCCGCCGCCTCCGCCCCCGCCGCCCCCACTGCCGCCGGCTCCGCTGTCCCAGCCGACCGCCTCAGCAGCTGCCCCCTCAGAACCCGTGGAGCAGCCGACGGCCCTGTTCGCTCTGCTGCAAATTGTTGAAGCCCGCGGCGTCGCCTATTCTAGCGTGGCCACTACTACTGGTACTAATAATCACAATGGTAGCGCAGCGTCTCAGCAGCTTCATCTGACTGGCGGTACCACGGCAACCTCAGCTGGTGGCCGATCCTCCGCTAGGGATCACTGCTCACGGAATCTGTACTGCGCCGTCAGATTATTCTGGCAGTCGGATCGATTTCACACCGAAGTAGTCTGGGGCAGTTCGGATCCGAAATTTCGTTTCTCCCAAATCTCACCTGTGCTTTACAATGCCGCTCTGTTGGAACGGCTGCGCCAGAACTACGCCATTGTGGAGGTGTGGGATAAAAAGACCAGCTATCAGCGGGATAGCCTAGTTGGCACTGTGAAATTGCCTCTGCATCAGTTCTACTTGGCCTACAAAGACCCCGCTGTAGCCGCTGCTATGCTCCGCTCCCAGTATCCTGTAGTTGGCGCCGATGGCTGGCTGCCCATCCGGGATCCGTTTCACGAGGCTCAGCCCGGCTCGGACTTTGGCCAGCTGCGCGTACTGCTGGCCATGGGCAGCGGCGCCCAGATCGCTCATCTGCAGCGGCTTCGCTCCGATGGGGGCAACGGCATCGATGCCGGCTTGCTGCCTTATCACGTGCCCTTCGATTCGGTGACCGCTGCCGGGGCTACGGCCTCCGGATCGACTACCGGCGGCCAGGCCCGCGAATTGGAAGAGGTGGTGAGTTCGAGTTTAATTTATATTTGCCACTTTTCTACTATCTATCTAGCTATCTATCTGTCTATCTATCTATCTATCTATCTATCTATCTATCTATCTATCTATCTATCTATCTATCTATCTATCTATCTATCTATCTGTCTATCTATCTATCTATCTATCTATCTATCTATCTATCTATCTATCTATCTATCTATCTATCTATCTAACTATCTATCTATCTGCCTGTCTATCTATCTATCTATCTATCTATGCTTTCAGACGGAGCACTGTTTCGAAGTTTGCATCGACAGTCTGGAGGATCTGCGCCTGCCCGAAGACTGCAGCTACGGCGAAGTTGATTGCTTCATTCAGTACTACTTCCCGGCATTGGACCCTGCCGCCAGACCCGGCTCCAGTCCCATGCTGTGTCTGAAGCCCTACAGGTCTTCCACTACCATTGCCATACCGCATCCGTCATTTCATGATCTGACCCGGCACCGGCTGCAGCTGCCAGTTGATGCGCCGTTCCAACGGGAGCTGGTCGCTCTAGCCGGCGCCCAGGGCGGCCTGCCATGCGAACTATGGCTAAGAGCATATAGTCCGAATTTGCGCGATCAGTGCATTGCAAGAGCTCTGTTGCCGTTAGGTCGACTGTGCGCTCTGGTTGCTATGAGCGGTGTTAGCAACGGGGCAGGTTCGTTGCCTTCTGCTTCAACTTCTGCTCATACTGGAGCTCCCGCCTCTACCCAGCGCCTGGCCCTGCCATTAGCCGGCATTGATGAAGCGGGCGCGTGCGGCGCTACCGCCTATTTAAGCGTGGCTTATCGTTCTACAGGCGTGCGAGTCAGCAGGTCCAGCGAGTCGGCCGGCAGCGGGGTAGACTCTTATCCTCGGGGACAGACCGCAGTGCTAGGCGTCTCGCTGCTCCGCGCCGCAGGTTTGGAAGCCGCCGCTAAGGCCTGCCAGCGCGCTGAAGCTCCTGCCGGTCTGATGGCCGCCAGTCTGGGGCATGCTGTCGCTGGCGGGGTCAATGCGTTTGCCAGGTGTGCTAGTTTTTTCTTGTCTCGTATTTTTTAACCTAGAAACCTCTCGAGTTTATAATTGCCTTTTCTGTCTTTCGAATCACTCAATAGCCTCTAGAATCGCCTTTTTTCTAAAATCGCCTGTCTATTGATACTTTTAGAATCGCCTTATACTTGTAGAATTGCCCTTTTACTTGTAGAATCGCCTTTCTACTTGTAGAATCGCGTTTATACCTGTAGAATCGCGTTTTTTACCTGTAGAATCGCATTTCTACCTGTAGAATCGCATTTCTACCTGTAGAATCGCATTTCTGTCTGTATAACAATCGCAATTTTACCCTTAAAATCGCCTGTCTACCTTTGAATTCTAGAATCGCCCTTTCTGCGACCTCTATCCACAGCTAATTGCAGACAGCCTATGTTCTAGCAATCCAAAATGGTTCCACATTCCAACACTGATCCCCTCCCGTACCCGCAGATACTGGCTCAGCTTCGACCCGAGCGGCCAACGCCTAACCCGGTGCGTAGCCCGCAGCCATTGTCCAGATTTTCAGCAGCACTCCGACTACGCTATGCCGCTGCACTGGCCCGGCGGCATCTCTCTAGCCGAACTAATCGAAGAAGGCGGCCTAGAGATTGAATTGTGGCATCAGGTGCCAACGCCGGCTAGGCATCTCACTGTTGGCGCCGGTCCCGAGCCCTTGGTGACGGCGCCAGGTCAACCGATGTCAATCAATGGCGGCGCCGGCGCCTCTTGTCCTGAGATTCTGCTAGGCCGGCTCCGCCTGCCGCTTGGCCCGCTGTTAACCTGCAAGTCCGGCCTGCGCGGCTGGTATCCGCTTCTAGCTCCGGCAAAGACTACTAACGCTTCGGCTACTACAACAGAAACGGTTGACGCTGAAGATTTGTCAACTACTGCTCAGTTTGTTGGCGCCGTCGAATTGGAGATTCGATTCGGATCGGCCGAGGATCGAGCCAGAGTGTTGGAGAGCGGCCGCGAGCTGGGATTTGCGCCTCAAGATTTGGAGGATCTCGAGGAACGATGGGAATCGATTGAGGCGCCCGAGTTCCGTAGGATTTGTGTACAGGTTAGTGAGGCTGGTTGTTGATGAAGAACAGTTGTTTTGGCTGCTACAGGACTAAGTCTGATGTTGATCAAGTGTAGTTAGTTGCGAGGGCCTGAGGCTGATGGGGCATCAAGTGTAGTTAGTTGCTAGGGCCTGAGGCTGATGGGGCATCAAGTGTAGTTAGTTGCTAGGGCCTGAGGCTGATGGGGCATCAAGTGTAGTTAGTTGCTAGGGCCCTGAGGCTGATGGGGCATCAAGTGTAGTTAGTTGCTAGGGGCCTGAGGCTGATGGGGCATCAAGTGTAGTTAGTTGCTAGGGTGCTGAGGCTGATGGGGCATCAAGTATAGTTGGTTGCTAGGGAGCTGAGGCTGATGGGATTAAGTGTAGTTGGTTGCTAGGGGCCTGAGGCTGATGGGGCATCAAGTGTAGTTAGTTGCTAGGGTGCTGAGGCTGATGGGGCATCAAGTATAGTTGGTTGCTAGGGAGCTGAGGCTGATGGGATTAAGTGTAGTTGGTTGCTATGGAGGCTGAGGCTGATGAGGATCTGGACATTTGGTTGCTAAGGGAGTGGGTCTAATAAGGATCAAGAGTATTAGTTGCTAAGGTACTGATCTGATGTGCATGATTGAGTTTTGGGTGCTAATAGACGTTAAAGGGAATTATGGATTTGAGAGACATTATTTTTGTTTCAAGTCTATTTCTATAAAAAGATGAACACCCTCCCCACTTTGCACTACTAAAGGTAATAGACGCCGAATTCCCGCTTCGTTTGGCTCTCCGGGCCGGCCAGGACCGGCTGCCTATCTCCAGCCGGCTGTACTGCCGCTACCGCCTGTACACTCGGCGGTCAGTCCAATCGCCAAAGTATTGCGTGCCGCCGCACGACGAGCACGGCAGCTTGTCAGTCAGCTTCAGTTATAAACGCGTGTTTGCGTTTCGCACTTCCCTAGCATTGCTGCAGTATCTGCGCGAAGAACGATTGGAAATTCAGTTGTGGATTAGTTACAGCTCGTCTAGCGGTGAGGGGCACGACGATGTGGGAGCCGGCGCCTCGGCTCGCGACCTGCTAATTGGCACCTGCTGGATGCCGCTGCGCGATTTGGCCGTTCGTCGGCGTTCGCCGGCTCGCGTAGCCGGCCGCTACGCTCTGGTGAAGCCGGGCGTTCGCTGCTTCGACGGCGCCTGTCTTCGATTGAAAGCGACGCTGACTGACTCGGACGAGCCGCCGTCGGAGCCGGAGAATTCCGTTGACGAGGAGGAGGCTGTTGCTGCCGCTGTTGCTGATGCAGGCGTTGACGATAGCGAAGATGTCGGCGGCGGCGTCGGCAGTCAGCGGCGTCAGCGACATCAGCAGGTGACTCGGCGGCAGCGCCTGGCGCATCAGCACACGGTGCCGCTCCGGGTGGCCATCGAGGAGGCCAAGCGGCTTTGTCCGGTGCCAGACGCCGCCACTGGAGAGGAGCGACTGCCGCCCAGCGCATACGTTACTGTGAGACTCCTTGGATTGTTCTCTCAAACTTTAGAATCTTCCTTCTGTCCTTTAAGGATCTCCCTCGAACTTGCCGAGAATCTCTCTCGAACTTGCCGAGAATCTCTCCCGAACTTGCCGAGAATCTCTCTCGAACTTGCCGAGAATCTCTCCCGAACTTGCCGAGAATCTCCCTCAGACTTCCCGAGGATCTCTTTGAACTTATATTCTCCTTCGACCTTTTAAATTACAAACAGGAGTCTTAAGCGCAGAAGATTCTACTAGGCTTTTCTCAATCGCTCAAAAGACTGCGTAAAAGAACAAAGAGAAATTCTAAATTTTTTCAGGTACAACCTGCCGACCGATCTAAGCCGCTAGCCACTGATGTGAAGGCGGCAACTAACAATCCAGCTTGGGGTTTTGTTGCCGAGGCCCGTTTCGACAAAAGCCTGTTCGCTTATCCCGATAGAGGCTGTCTGCTGACATTCAAGGTAACATTAATTAGGATTACTAATTTGTACTACTAACTGTTGAATTTTAGTTAGTAACTACCGAAAGTGCGGGATTTTAGTTTAGTTTTGTCACTACCGAAAGTGTGAGATTTTAGTTTAGTTTAGTAGCTACCGGGAGTGTGGGATTTTAGTTTAGTTTAGTAGCTACCGGGAGTGTGGGATTTTATTTTAGTTTAGTAGCTACCGGGAGTGTGGGATTTTATTTTAGTTTAGTAGCTACCGGGAGTGTGGGATTTTCGTTTAGTTTAGTAGCTACCGGGAGTGTGGGATTTTATTTTAGTTTAGTAACTACCGGGAGTGTGGGATTTTAGTTTAGTTTAGTAGCTACCGGAAGTGTGGGATTTTAGTTTAGTTTAGTAGCTATCGGGAGTGTGGGATTTTATTTTAGTTTAGTAACTACCGGGAGTGTGGGATTTTAGTTTAGTTTAGTAACTACCGGAAGTGTGGGATTTTAGTTTAGTTTAGTAGCTACCGGGAGTGTGGGATTTTATTTTAGTTTAGTAACTACCGGGAGTGTGGGATTTTAGTTAAGTTTAGTAACTACCGGAAGTGTGGGATTTTAGTTTAGTTTAGTAGCTACCGGGAGTGTGGGATTTTAGTTTAGTTTAGTAGCTACCGGGAGTGTGGGATTTTATTTTAGTTTAGTAGCTACCGGGAGTGTGGGATTTTATTTTAGTTTAGTAGCTACCGGGAGTGTGGGATTTTATTTTAGTTTAGTAACTACCGGGAGTGTGGGATTTTAGTTTAGTTTTGTCACTACCGAAAGTGTGAGATTTTAGTTTAGTTTAGTAGCTACCGGGAGTGTGGGATTTTAGTTTAGTTTAGTAGCTACCGGGAGTGTGGGATTTTATTTTAGTTTAGTAGCTACCGGGAGTGTGGGATTTTATTTTAGTTTAGTAGCTACCGGGAGTGTGGGATTTTATTTTAGTTTAGTAACTACCGGGAGTGTGGGATTTTAGTTTAGTTTTGTCACTACCGAAAGTGTGAGATTTTAGTTTAGTTTAGTAGCTACCGGGAGTGTGGGATTTTAGTTTAGTTTAGTAGCTACCGGGAGTGTGGGATTTTAGTTTAGTTTAGTAGCTACCGGGAGTGTGGGATTTTATTTTAGTTTAGTAGCTACCGGGAGTGTGGGATTTTAGTTTAGTTTAGTAGCTACCGGGAGTGTGGGATTTTAGTTTAGTTTAGTAACTACCGGGAGTGTGGGATTTTCGTTTAGTTTAGTAGCTACCGGAAGTGTGGGATTTTAGTTTAGTTTAGTAGCTACCGGGAGTGTGGGATTTTATTTTAGTTTAGTAACTACCGGGAGTGTGGGATTTTAGTTTAGTTTTGTCACTACCGAAAGTGTGAGATTTTAGTTTAGTTTAGTAGCTACCGGGAGTGTGGGATTTTATTTTAGTTTAGTAGCTACCGGGAGTGTGGGATTTTATTTTAGTTTAGTAACTACCGGGAGTGTGGGATTTTAGTTTAGTTTTGTCACTACCGAAAGTGTGAGATTTTAGTTTAGTTTAGTAGCTACCGGGAGTGTGGGATTTTAGTTTAGTTTAGTAGCTACCGGGAGTGTGGGATTTTAGTTTAGTTTAGTAGCTACCGGGAGTGTGGGATTTTATTTTAGTTTAGTAGCTACCGGGAGTGTGGGATTTTAGTTTAGTTTAGTAGCTACCGGGAGTGTGGGATTTTAGTTTAGTTTAGTAACTACCGGGAGTGTGGGATTTTCGTTTAGTTTAGTAGCTACCGGAAGTGTGGGATTTTAGTTTAGTTTAGTAGCTACCGGGAGTGTGGGATTTTATTTTAGTTTAGTAACTACCGGGAGTGTGGGATTTTAGTTTAGTTTAGTAACTACCGGAAGTGTGGGATTTTAGTTTAGTTTAGTAGCTACCGGGAGTGTGGGATTTTATTTTAGTTTAGTAACTACCGGGAGTGTGGGATTTTAGTTTAGTTTAGTAACTACCGGAAGTGTGGGATTTTAGTTTAGTTTAGTAGCTACCGGGAGTGTGGGATTTTAGTTTAGTTTAGTAGCTACCGGGAGTGTGGGATTTTAGTTTAGTTTAGTAGCTACCGGGAGTGTGGGATTTTAGTTTAGTTTAGTAGCTACCGGGAGTGTGGGATTTTAGTTTAGTTTAGTAGCTACCGGGAGTGTGGGATTTTAGTTTAGTTTAGTAGCTAAGTGTGGGATTTTAGTTTAAGTTTAGTAGAGTGTAAGACTGGGATTTAATTCCAGCTTGCTATACACTCTTTTTCCTGTCCAGGTGTGGCACAGCTACGGAGACGCGGTCGAGAACGATCGCTTGATTGGCACAGCCTCAGTAGACCTGTCGCCGTTGCTATTCGGTTTCAAGCAGGTGTTAGGCTGGTACGATGTGCAGGATTACCGGGAGCGCTGCCGCGGGCATCTGTACATTGGCATTACACCTCTGGAGCCGCTGACTGGCTTGGCTAAACAATCGACAGCGCCGATATTGGCTTCTACCGCGTCGACTGGTTCGTTTAACGACGTCGGTCGGCGTCACGCGACAACAGCGCCGATAGGTTCGGCTATCGTTATTGACGACGGAGCAGCGGCAGCGGCTGACGGAGGAACGTCGCGTTCGATGCTACATCGTAGCCTGCAGCACCAGATGGCCGAGTTGGACAATCTCACTACTAGACTGCGGCGTCGGCTGTTGAATCCGAACGCTGACAACGGCGACGATGATAGCCATGTTGATGATAGCGGCGGCGCTAGCGTCGGTTCTAACAACTCTGCGCCGCTGGTCAGGTCGCCGCCTTTGCCTGCTGCTCCGCCGCCTCCGGCTGCTCGAGTTCAGGCGAGCGTCACTAACAGCGGCGGAGATGGCGGCAACAGTAGCAGCAATCCGTACGGACTGGATTTCGATATCCGTTCGGTAAGTTTTATTACTTTGTGGAAAGTAGTTGTGTGGAGGTATAAAGCAAAGACTACTCCAGTAGGACGGAAAACCTTGTTTCTTGGAAAGTTTTACGAGCTAGGTTTTCGAAACGAAAAGCTTTATGAATATCGATAGAGCTATAAGAAAGGCACAACATATCAAAGGATAAACATTGGGTCTGCTTCCTATCGAAAGTAATAATAATTTTTGTGCTGAAAAAATGAAAACTTTCAATCTTCGCAGTGTATTTTTTTCGAGAAAACCAGCTTGCTACAATTTTTCAAGAAATGAGGTTTCCCATCCCTCTACTTAAGTAGTCCTTGGTATAAAGTTGATTGATTAATGTAGCTGTACATCCTACTACAACTACTATAACTACTACTACTACTACTGCTACTGCTACTACTACTACTACTACTGCTACTGCTACTACTACTACTACTACTGCTACTGCTACTACTACTACTACTACTACTAATAACAGTATATCTATACTTTCCAGGTGCTGGATCAGGCCAGGAAGCTATTAGAATCGCCAGAACAAGAAGTTACTGAAGCAACATCTAGCGGCGGTTTCGCCAGTCAGCAACAGCAGCAGCAGAATCAGCAGCGAGCCGGCAGAGATCAAAGCCATCGTTCTACAGTAGAGAAATCTGCCAGCTCTACTGGCAAAGATTTGTCAGGCGCCGCCTACGACTACGACTACGATTTTGACGACGACGAAGATGGCGAAGGCGAAGGCTTGGTGCCGGTGAAGCCGTTGAACGACATCTCCGGTATGCTGGCGGCGATGCAACCGCACGTTGGCAAGAGTCCAACTGCCGAGGAAGAGGAACGGGAAGGTTCGCCGGTAGATCGGGATCGCGATGATGATGCTGAGAATGATGATGAAGACGACGAAGGAGGTCGAACTCCGGTGAACTCGAAAACAACAGACGATGGCGAGGACGAAGAAGTGAGCGAGATTATTGATGAATTGCCGCCAGCTGAGAACAACGAAGCTGAGTATGACGATGACCAGCGAACTGATTCGATTGTCCGCGCCAACGAGACCCCTTCTCAGTTGGATGAGAATGAGTCTGAAGCTGAGGATGATGATGAAGACGCAGTTTCGGCATCGCCTCCGCCAGTGGCCAGCGTGCCGCAGTCGGCTAGAAGCGAGAATCTGGCCGCCAGGCGGGCAGTGGACATCCGTCTGGGCCAGCAGACTGTTGATCTGGAGGCCGGTGAGCCGCCTCTGTCTAATAGCGCCGACTGCCTATTGCCGAGCTTCTTCGGACCGCCTAGCGATCTGCTGTCTAGACTGCGCCACTCCAGGATGGTCGCCGAGAATGCCGGGGTGAGCTTGGGCCCCTGTCACAGATAGAGTCAGTGCTGTCTTGGCCACTGTCACATATAGAGTCAGTGCTGTCTTTGTCACTGTCACAGATAGAGTCAGTGCTGTCTTTGTCACTGTCACAGATAGAGTCATTGCTGTCTTGGCCACTGTCACATATAGAGTCAGTGCTGTCTTGGTCACTGTCACAGATAGAGTCAGTGCTGTCTTGGTCACTGTCACAGATAGAGTCATTGCTGTCTTGGCCACTGTCACATATAGAGTCAGTGCTGTGTTGGTCACTGTCACAGATAGAGTCAGTGCTGTCTTGGCCACTGTCACATATAGAGTCAGTGCTGTCTTGGTCACTGTCACAGATAGAGTCAGTGCTGTCTTGGTCACTGTCACAGATAGAGTCAGTGCTGTCTTGGTCACTGTCACAGATAGAGTCATTGCTGTCTTGGCCACTGTCACATATAGAGTCAGTGCTGTCTTGGCCACTGTCACATATAGAGTCAGTGCTGTCTTTGTCACTGTCACAGATAGAGTCAGTGCTGTCTTGGTCGCTATCTTAGTTATTTACCTTAGTAACGAGCAGCCATTCTCCCAATCATCCCCACTGCAGCACGAGGCAGCTGCCTCCGCAGCCGCAGCCGCCGGTCCAACAGTTGACCCGGCAAAAGTTGCCGAAGCCCGTCAGCTGGTGGAACGAGTCGAACAGCGTCGACGAAACCGGCTGTTTCAGGTGGCGGAGGCTGCGGCTGTTGATGATGCGGAACGGGCAGCTTCCACCAGCCGGTTGGCCAGGGTGTTCAATGCCAAATTCGCTCACTAATGATGAAAATGGTTCATGCTGTAATCGTTTATTGAATTATGTATCACCGTTCTGTGCAGATGTTTTAAACCATACATTTATTGCTGTTAGAGATTTTTCCGTCCTTTATTATAAATCATTTCATTCACTGTACCCGTATCACTGTCGTTTTGTTTAATGATTCTTGTAAAATATTGTTTTACAAGTAAGCACATATAGCTTAGTAGGTTTATAATCATATATGGTAATAATGTATGTCCTGGTGGCAACAAATGTACATGCGGAATTATTGCTCATTGTTTTATATTGACTTATGTCTGACTCAACATTCGATAAATATAAAAAATGATTACAATTTTTTCCACTTTGCGCTCTTCCGCACTCGCGTGTTTCTACTTACAGTAAGTAGTGTGTATAGAGTAATGAAACCTTTCTCTAATGTATTTTTGTAGCTCTACGCTATTTTTTCTAATTATCTTTGCCAAGCAGGTCTGCATTAAATTCTCTTTTTTCTTATCTTATTTTATAGCTTATATAAGCTTAGTTAACAGGCATATAAAATTTTCTTTTTACTGTATTTACTTAACGAGAGCCCTGTGTAGTCGGCTGGAACCGCACTACTGTTGAGTTTGTCAACTTGTGTACAACTGTTTTTTTGTGACAAGAAGCAGTATTTGGCCAATCCGACCACACTTTGTTCACTCTGACCCCATCTCACCAGATCCCTCCTGACTCATTCCTATCTGACCAGATCCCATCTGACTCATTCCTATCTGATCAGATCCCTCCTGACTCATTCCTATCTGACCAGATCCCATCTGACTCATTCCTATCTGATCAGATCCCTCCTGACTCATTCCTATCTGACCTGATCCCTCCTGACTCATTCCTATCTGACCTGATCCCTCCTGACTCATTCCTATCTGACCTGATCCCTCCTGACTCATTCCTATCTGACCAGATCCCACCTGACTGATTCCTATCTGACCAGATCCCTCCTGACTCATTCCTATCTGACTTGATCCCTCCTGACTGATTCCTATCTGTCCAGATCCCTCCTGACTCATTCCTATCTGACTTGATCCCTCCTGACTCATTCCTATCTGACCAGATCCCATCTCCTATCTGACCAGATCCCACCTGACTGATTCCTATCTGACCAGATCCCTCCTGACTCATTCCTATCTGACCAGATCCCATCTGACTCATTCCTATCTGAACAGATCCCATCTGACTCATTCCTATCTGATCAGATCCCTCCTGACTCATTCCTATCTGACCAGATCCCATCTGACTCAATTCTATGTGACCAGATCCCTTCTGACTTATTTCTTTCTGATCAGATCCCACATGACTCATTCCTGACTAATCTCTCTTGACTCGTTCCTATCTGACCAGATCCCTCCTGACTCATTCCTATCTGACCAGATCCCATCTAACTCATTCCTATATGACCAAATCCCTCCTGACTCATTCCTGTCTTACTAGATCCTTCTTGACCCATTCCCATCTGATCAGATCCCATTTGACCTACTCGTACTACCCCAGGTACATGATGCCATTGTTCTGTGCTATTTTTATGAATATCTGAAACGGTACATCAGTAAGTTACGAGTATACCATATTCTGCTTTAGCATAACTAGAAATGCCCGTCCAACGCACAGGAGGCTTAGTGGAGCTGCGCATTCTTAAAAATCTCCTTATTTATTATTTTTCCATTTTTCTGATTTTATAATTTTTCTGTCCATGTCAAGTGTAATAGCAAGTAAAACATTAATAAGGAGCTGGCTGCCGCGGGCTGTGTGGTCCTGTCACTGGGCACACAAATTGACTAATTTTTTTTTTCTGTTGCTTGCTGCCCTCGGTTAATCTTTTAGGATTTTTATAATTTAAAATCAAATCAGAGAAAATCTGTCTGTGTTTTATTGTCTTTGTTCACTCGGACAGGCTGTTCCCCATCTTAATTCCCCTGTGATGAGTATCCCTACTCGGACAGGCTGTTCCCCATCTTAATTCCCCTGTGATAAGTATCCCTACTCGGACAGGCTGTTACCCACCTTAATTCCCCTGTGATGAGTATCCCTACCCGGACAGGCTGTTCCCCATCTTAATTCCCCTGTGATGAGTATCCCTACTCGGACAGGCTGTTCCCCATCTTAATTCCCCTGTGATGAGTATCCCTACTCGGACAGGCTGTTCCCCATCTTAATTCCCCTGTGATGAGTATCCCTACTCGGACAGGCTGTTCCCCATCTTAATTCCCCTGTGATGAGTATCCCTACTCGGACAGGCTGTTCCCCATCTTAATTCCCCTGTGATGAGTATCCCTACTCGGACAGGCTGTTCCCCATCTTAATTCCCCTGTGATGAGAGTATTCCTACTCGGACAGGCTGTTCCCCACCTTAATTCCCCTGTGATGTGAGTATCCCTACTCGGACAGGCTGTTCCCCACCTTAATTCCCCTGTGATGAGAGTATTCCTACTCGCACAGGCTGTTCCCCATCTTAATTCCCCTGTGATGTGAGTATCCCTACTCGGACAGGCTGTTCCCCATCTTAATTCCCCTGTGATGAGAGTATTCCTACTCGGACAGGCTGTTCCCCACCTTAATTCCCCTGTGATGTGAGTATCCCTACTCGGACAGGCTGTTCCCCATCTTAATTCCCCTGTGATGAGAGTATTCCTACTCGGACAGGCTGTTCCCCACCTTAATTCCCCTGTGATGTGAGTATCCCTACCCGGACAGGCTGTTACCCACCTTAATTTCCCTGTGATGTGAGTATCCCTACCCGGACAGGCTGTTACCCACCTTAATTTCCCTGTGATGTGATTATCCCTACTCGGACAGGCTGTTCCCCATCTTAATTCCCCTGTGATGAGAGTATCTCTACTCGGACAGGCTGTTACCCACCTTAATTTCCCTGTGATGTGAGTATCCCTACTCGGACAGGCTGTTCCCCATCTTAATTCCCCTGTGATGAGAGTATTCCTACTCGGACAGGCTGTTCCCCACCTTAATTCCCCTGTGATGTGAGTATCCCTACTCGGACAGGCTGTTCCCATCTTAATTCCCCTGTGATGAGAGTATTCCTACTCGGACAGGCTGTTCCCCACCTTAATTCCCCTGTGATGTGAGTATCCCTACCGGACAGGCTGTTACCCACCTTAATTTCCCTGTGATGTGAGTATCCCTACCCGGACAGGCTGTTACCCATCTTAATTCCCCTGTGATGAGAGTATTCCTACTCGGACAGGCTGTTCCCACCTTAATTCCCCTGTGATGTGAGTATCCCTACCCGGACAGGCTGTTATCCACCTTAATTTCCCTGTGATGTGAGTATCCCTACCCGGACAGGCTGTTACCCACCTTAATTTCCCTGTGATGTGAGTATCCCTACTCGGACAGGCTGTTCCCCACTTAATTCCCCTGTGATGTGAGTATCCCTACTCGGACAGGCTGTTACCCCCTGTGATGAGAGTATCCTACTAAGGCTTTCCCTGTGATGTGAGTATCCCTACTCGAACAGGCTGTTCCCCATCTTAATTCATTATTCTTATGGGTATTAGAAATCTATGCTCGTAATTTCTTTATGTTTGTTCTCTAGGAGTGGTGGGATTTTGGAGATCCCAATTCACAGGGATTTTAAGTATCCATATTTAATTAGGCTCTAAATGCGTCAATAAAATTTGCACATCTGCCCCCCCCCCCTTTTCAGCTGCAAGAATTTGGCAAGCCAACGCAGATAAGCTCGAATTAGTTTTAGTAGATTATATCAAATATAATGGCACTCACAGCCAGCGCTATAAGGCAGTACACCTACAGCAGACTGGCCGACATAACAGTGGAGAGGAACTGCCTGAACGTCATCGCCGTAGTGTCGGACATTGTCCGGCCGCAGCGTCTGTCTCGCGGCTCGCATCGCGACGCCCTGATATTGGTGGCGCTGGCTGACGAGTCGTGCGACCGGCTTCTCACCACAGTGTTCGCGTCATCGCCAGACAAGTTGCCGAAATTTGTTCCCGGCTGCATTGTGATCGGGCATCGGCTGAAATCTGAAGTGTTTAACGGTGAGATGCGTCTTGCTGTGGTGCCAAGAATTGGCGGCACCTTGTACGTATTGCCCGCGTCTAGCGACACGGAGACTGGCAACAATCTTGATGAGGATAGCGATGAGCAGCTGGCCAAGTCTATTATGTCGGATAGGAGACAGTTTCCCCAGACTGCCGGCATCACGGATGTGGATCTGGCTCGCGTTAGGGTGAGTGGATTTATACCTGTGTGTGTCGCTAAGGGAATGTCGGGCCTGTGTGTGTCGCCAAGGGAATGTCGCATCTGTGTGTGTCGATAAGGGAATGCCGGACCTGCGTGTGTCGCTAAGGGAATGTCGCACCTGTGTGTGTTGCTAAGGGAATGTCAGACCTGTGTGTGTCGCTAAGGGAATGTCGGACCTGCGTGTGTCGCTAAGGGAATGTCGGACCTGCGTGTGTCGCTAAGGGAATGTCGGACCTGCGTGTGTCGCTAAGGGAATGTCGGACCTGTGTGTCGCTAAGGGAATGTCGGACCTGTGTGTGTCGGAGGTAAGGGAGTGTAAGTGAATGCCTCTGTTAAGACTAATCCCAATTGTTAAACACCCAAATCCCAGGAGCTGCGCCGCTGGTTTCGCAATTACCAAGCAGCTCCATCTGGCCAGCGGCCTCAATCCGCCGCATCGAGCAGCGGCGCCTCCTCCTCCTCCTCCTGCCCGCGAATCCAGCTGTCTGAGCTGTCGAAACTCCGTCTTCAATCCGGCGGCAGTCGCAAGTTTGTCGACCTAGTCGCCCAAATTGTTGGCATCGGTCGGCTTGACGATACCTGCACCGTAGCGCGCGTCTGGGACGGCAGCGAAGTGTCCGCTGAGACCTTCCGGCCGGATCCTGCAGTGACTAACATAGAGATTGCTACCTGGCCCGAGCTGCCAGCTGACTGGCTAGCTGACAGGTACAGTGTCGACATATTCGTTTACGACGAGCACCAGGAGCCGTTGCTAACCAGCGTGCAGCTTGGCGACTTAGTGGAATTCGGCAACCTATCTGTGAAGCTGTTCAGAACCTCTGACTCCTCTAACAATGGCCTAGGCAACTGGCGCGAGCACCTGCTGTTGACTCTCAACGGTGGCGGTCGGAATTACAATCGGAGACTGTGCACATTGGATCCGACATTCTGCAGCTTAGCCGCCAAGACTCATAAACAGTTGATGTTTGTGCGCAGCAGCTGGCTGCCAAAGAAACCACAGCCGCCGACTTCAGAGGCGGGTGGCGCCGCTGCAATCGATGCTGCAACAACTACCGTGGCAACGACTACTGCGCTTGTGACTAAGGCGGACGAGCGATTTGATGATGTTGAACGAATTGGCCTAGCCGAGCTGATCAAGTAGGTTTTCTTGGGGGCTTACCTGAGTCCTCAATAATCCTTAATTCCCTGTCTCTTCTCTAATCCTCAGCTTCCTATCTTCAGTAATGCCTAATTTACAAATTTCAACTCTGCTCATTTAAACCCCAACTCTCTACTCACTTCCTCACGAATATCAACTCTCTACTCCCTAATCCCAACTCTCTGCACACTAATCCCCACTCTCTCCACACTAATCCCAACTCTCTACTCACTAATCCCAACTCTCTACTCACTAATACCAACTCTACTCCCTAATCCCAACTCTACTCACTAATCCCAACTCTACTCCCTAATCCCAACTCTCTACTCACTAATCTCAACTCTACTCACTAATCCCAACTCTCTACTCACTAATCCCAACTCTACTCACTAATCCCAACTCTCTACTCACTAATCCCAACTCTCTGCTCACTAATCCCAACTCTCTGCACACTAATCCTCAATCCCCGAAAGATATCCTATTTTATTTCCATACCTTCACACCTGATTCCTCCTCCCCCCCCAGCTCGGCCAGCCAGTCGGATGCCGGGCGCAAGGTGGTTCGCGCCACCCTGATCCGCCTGCTGCCAACCACAGCCGATCGTTTAGTGTGGCTGCTGTGCCCCAACTGCCCGGACAGGGCTTGGGGACCGGAGGAGTTCTCTCTAGACGACAGCGAACACTTCGACAACAGCCAGCATCCGCCGAACGTCGATTTAGACGCCGATAATCGACGTCAATGTCGGAGATGTCGACGTAATGGCAGCGACGGCGAATCTCGTTTAAGCGCCTCGCTGTGCCTCTGCCTGCACCTGACTGACCCTGAGGCCGAGCTGCTCGCGTTCGTTTGGGACGCCGAAGTGTTGCGCTTGCTAGCCGGTTGCTATGACAACCAAGAAGATTATAATAGTAGCAATATTAATGCGGAGCGGCTAGGTCAGGACGCCGATTTGAGGCGTCGAGTTTTTGGTCGATTGCGCGACCGCCTACCGACCGGGGCCAGGGTTGAACTGTCCCTACTGCACTATCGGGCCGCCAATGGTACTCTGGTGTTCTCCGTCTGCGACACAAGTCTGCTGCCTGAGTCTGCGGTTGCCGCCTGCACAGCTGCTGATCAGAGTACTTACTCTAGCGTTGATGAAGATGATTAAACTTTGCCTGTCATATTTTCAGCTTTTAATAATCTCCGATGCATTATGCACAATTTTAAAAGTTTAAAAACAAATTTATGCATTTTTGTGTTGGCGTTTAATGGTGCTGTATTATAATAACTATTGCAATTTAATAAAGTACATGCTTTTTAATACGAGAAAGGTCAACGTGTTTTGATTTTGATGTTTGACTTGATTTTCATATCATTTCTACGCTAATTTGGGTTATTTTATCTATGCATGCATAGTAATAGGGTTTGTAGGCTTCTGAGGATCTGGAAGGCTGGCCCAGCAACTGAGGATCTGGGAGGGCGGCCCAGCAACTGAGGATCTGGGAGGGAGGCCCAGTAACTGAGGATCTGAGAGGGAGGCCCAGTAACTGAGTATCTGAGAGGGAGGCCCAGTAACTGAGTATCTGAGAGGGAGGCCCAGCAACTGAGGATCTGGGAGGCTGACCCAGAAACTGAGGATCTGGGAGGCTGGCCCAGCAACTGATGATCTGGGAGGCTGGCCCAGAAACTGAGGATCTGGGAGGGTGGCCCAGCAAGTGAGGATCTGGGAGGGAGGCCCAGCAACTGAGGATCTGGGAGGGAGGCCCAGCAAGTGAGGATCTGAGTAACTGAGGATCTGGGAGGGCGGCCCAGCAACTGAGAATCTGGGAGGGCGGCCCAGCAACTGAGGATCTGGGAGGCTGGCCCAGCAACTGAGGATCTGGGAGGGCGGCCCAGCAACTGAGGATCTGGGAGGGCGGCCCAGCAACTGATGATCTGGGAGGGCGGCCCAGCAACTGAGAATCTGGGAGGGCGGCCCAGCAACTGAGAATCTGGGAGGGAGGCCCAGCAAGTGAGGATCTGAGTAACTGAGGATCTGGGAGGGCGGCCCAGCAACTGAGAATCTGGGAGGGCGGCCCAGCAACTGAGGATCTGGGAGGCTGGCCCAGCAACTGAGGATCTGGGAGGGCGGCCCAGCAACTGAGGATCTGGGAGGGCGGCCCAGCAACTGATGATCTGGGAGGGCGGCCCAGCAACTGAGAATCTGGGAGGGCGGCCCAGCAACTGAGAATCTGGGAGGGAGGCCCAGCAAGTGAGGATCTGAGTAACTGAGGATCTGGGAGGGCGGCCCAGCAACTGAGAATCTGGGAGGGCGGCCCAGCAACTGAGGATCTGGGAGGCTGGCCCAGCAACTGAGGATCTGGGAGGGCGGCCCAGCAACTGAGGATCTGGGAGGGCGGCCCAGCAACTGATGATCTGGGAGGGCGGCCCAGCAACTGAGAATCTGGGAGGGCGGCCCAGCAACTGAGAATCTGGGAGGGCGGCCCAGCAACTGAGAATCTGGGAGGGCGGCCCAGCAACTGAGAATCTGGGAGGGCGGCCCAGCAACTGAGGATCTGGGAGGCTGGCCCAGCAACTGAGGATCTGGGAGGCTGGCCCAGCAACTGAGAATCTGGGAGGCTGGCCCAGCAACTGAAAATCTGGGAGGGCGGCCCAGCAACTGAGGATCTGGGAGGGAGGCCCAGCAACTGAGGATCTGGGAGGGAGGCCCAGCAACTGAGAATCTGGGAGGGCGGCCCAGCAACTGAGGATCTGGGAGGGAGGCCCAGCAACTGAGAATCTGGGAGGGCGGCCCAGCAACTGAGGATCTGGGAGGGAGGCCCAGCAACTGAGGATCTGGGAGGGAGGCCCAGCAACTGAGGATCTGGGAGGGAGGCCCAGCAACTGAGTATCTGAGAGGGAGGCCCAGCAACTGAGGATCTGGGAGGCTGGCCCAGCAGCTGAGGATCTGGGAGGGCGGCCGTGGCCCAGCCAGCCTTAACCTGACCAAATGCCAAAGATGGATTAGAAGCAGTGTATGTAGAGCAATCATATAAGATAGAATATAAACAAAGTGCATTCAAGCATTCAAGTATTGGAGCTAATAATAAGGCGACACCGATTGCATGAAATCTTCGCCATCAAAACAGCCGGCGAATTCGTCGGACGCGGAGGCCGCCTCCAATTCGGACGATTTCCGCGTCCACCGGGTGAATTTCCACCGGCCAGACCTGCACCCGGTGAACTGCGCCGCCTACAAGAGCGGCCGTCTGGCCGTGGCCCGGGCTGACGCCTCCGTGGAGATCTACAGCGAGCGGGACGGATTCTATCTGGACCGTCGGGTACCCGGCTGCCTGCTGAAATCTGTCGAAGGTCTCTGCTGGCTGAATGGCCGCCTATTCTGCACCGGTTTGAGCGGATTCGTGTACGAGATTGACTTGGCCAGTTGCGATGTCCGGCGCTCCGTCAGCAGCCACACCGACGGCAACTGGTGCATCGCCGGCCAGTCGGCCAGTGGCCGTCTAGCCGTTGGCAGCGACTCCGGCGCCGTGGTTGCTTTGGAAACCGAGGACGACGATCTGCGTCTTGGCGCCACTCTCGGCCGCCTATCTGGCCGAGTGTTGTCTCTGGCCTGGCATCGCGTCGTCCAGTCGGACAGCTTGGACAGTTCGGACGGCGGCGCTCCGGCTCTGGCCGCCGGCAGCGTCAATTGCATCTTCCTGCTGTCCGGCCGGCCTGGCGACTCGGCCGCTCGACGATTGCCGTTGGCGCGTCGGGGCCGACGCATCGACACCCTGGCCTGGTCGGTGTTATTCCTCGGCGACGCACTGGTGTCCGGCGACTCGGCCGGCTGCGTCACAATCTGGGACTCGATTAGCGGCGCCCAGGTCCGGCTTTTCCACAGTCACCGGGCCGACGTGCTCGCCTTGGCGCCAACCAGAGACAGACAGAGCTTCTTTGCTGCCGGCGTTGACCCGACTGTGCAGCGGTTCGATTTGGTGAGAGACCTGCTGACCTGCGGTTCGACTCCTGACCAACAGACTTAGCTACTTGACCACTGACACACAGACACGACTCTCCAACCACTTATTCACCGACCCACTGACCCACTAAGAGACACAGTTCTCCGACCCACTGACCCACTAAGAGACACAGTTCTCCGACCCACTGACCCACTAAGAGACAGTTCTCCGACCCACTGACCCACTAAGAGAGACAGTTCTCCGACCCACTGACCCACTAAGAGACACAGTTCTCCGACCCACTGACCCACTAAGAGACACAGTTCTCCGACCCACTGACCCACTAAGAGACAGTTCTCCGACCCACTGACCCACTAAGAGACACAGTTCTCCGACCCACTGACCCACTAAGAGAGACAGTTCTCCGACCCACTGACCCACTAAGAGACAGTTCTCCGACCCACTGACCCACTAAGAGACACAGTTCTCCGACCCACTGACCCACTAAGAGACACAGTTCTCCGACCCACTGACCCACTAAGAGACACAGTTCTCCGACCCACTAAGAGACACGATTTACTGGCTTATTGACCCATTGACCCGCTCACTGGCCATGCAGGTGACCCAGCTGCCGGATACCGCCGATACCAACGACAGTAGCGGGCCGGTGCTGCCCGCCTCCCGCTGGGAGATGGCCTGGTCAACCCGAGAGCTGTCGCATGACGTGCGCGCACTGTGCTGCTCTAAGCGCCACCTGGTCACAGGCGGCACCAACTGCCGTCTGGTGCTATTCGAACTGGCCAGCCTGCGCCAGCACCAGCACCAGGGCCGTTGGAAAAACCGACGGCGGCGCTGCAAAATTCGCCTCGGCTGGCCGCTGACGTTCGCGCCTCGGCCGGCCGCCTCGATTCGCTGCTGCTGCCCCGGGCCGCTGGCGCTGATGCGCAACTCGGACAGGATCCGGTTGTACCGCCTTGGCGACACCGAGGCCAGGGGGCGGGACGGACTGGCCGGCTTCGCGCAGCTGGACTCGCTGCCGCTGTCGGCCGAGCCCCGACTCCTGTTGGAGCTGCTGCCGCCAGACGGCCAGGAGGTGATCTGCGCCGATGTCGGGCATCGGGGAAGCCGGCTGGTTTATTCCGATGCAAAGAAATTGCGACTGTTTGAACTGGTTGACCAGCCTGTCATTGGTGCCGATGCGGCTGTTGCCGATATTGGCCTTCGGCCTGTCCGGCTGCCGCTTCCGGAAGCAGCCGACCAGCCGGCTTTGTCAGTCTGCTTCACTGAGGCCGGCTACCTGTTGTGCCTCGGCCGCGACCGTCAGCTCCGCTGTCTGTCCTCAGCCAACGGCGCTCTGCTCGGCTCCGCGCGGCCCAGCGTTGCCGACGGCGCCGTGACGGCCCACCTGCTAGCTGGCCGAGACCGCCTAGCCGCCCTGGGTACGCATGAAGGTCACGTGCTGGTCTACGGCCTGCCAGACTGCGGCCAGCTGGCCCAGCTAGGCCGCGGCAGACGCTGCTGCCAGCCAACAGCGATGGCAATGCATCCTAGCAAGCGCAAACTGTTTGTAGCTTATTCCGATCGCAGCATCGCTCTCTACGATGTTGATAAACAGGCGGCCAATCCTTGGTGCATGAATTTCAACGCCTACGTGAGCCCGGAGTGGCATCATCTGGGCCATTTCCTGCACGCTGTGTACGCATCGCCTGGCAAAGTGCTGCTAGCTAATGACAGATTCCTGGTGTCCATCTCTCTGTACCGCACCGTGCCCAGCGCTAATATATTCCGCCCGGATGCGCCAACTGTTTACCGTAAGCCACCGGCCACTGCAGCTGAAGACGCTAAACAGCTTCCGGTGGAAGGTGATGCCGGCCAACAACAGGTTGAAGAGATCGAAGAGACTAAAGAGATCGTTGTTGAGTCCAAAGAGCTGGATAATAATGATGATGATGCTGATAATGATGAAGCAGCTGCAGCCACAGGCCCGGAGGCTGACCAGACGGAGCCTTCAACCGAGGCGTCGAGCAAGAAATCGCACAGACAGAGCAGTCGCATGCGAAAGCTGATTAGAAAACGCAAGCATTCCACCGGCAGCGCTGCCGATACCGACAGTCAGCCAGTTGCTGAGAAGAAAATCACCCAGGAGTCGCAGCCGCCTTCGACTGCTCCTCCTGCGTCAACAGCGCTAACACCAGCCCAAAGCCGCCGCCGACGCCGCCGTCAGGTGTCGGTCTCCGAAGCCGGCGACGATCGACCAAAATTCTCTCTCGAATTGTCCGCCGGCCAATCCTCGGCCGTGGCCTGGGTGTCCGGCTTTCAGTTCCTGCTTGGCCTGTGCCAGGTGAGCAAGCGCGACCTGTGCCTAGTCAGCCTGCCGCCCGAGGACTATCTGGCTATGCTGCAGGCGCCCGCGTTTCGCAAACGATTCGGCGTTTAATAACCGAATGACGTGTGTTTCTGCATTATCATTGCTGTTTCCCTTCGTTAATAACTGCTTTCACAAGTACTTTGTGTACTTTGCGGCTAGAATAATACACGAATTTGATTGACGTTAAGACAGGCAGTACGTCTGCGAGTTGAGAGTTTTCATTGCTTTCGTGTCTGCATTTTGCCTAGATGGCTGGGCTTCTGTTTGCAGTTACTGGAATTCAATTCTGCTGCGGACTCGCATTGGCTTTATAATGATTTTTTCTCAGTTTTATGCGCTGTCTGATTTAGTGTCTGTCTGTCTGTCTGTCTGTCTGTCTGTCTGTCTGTCTGTCTGTCTGTCTGTCTCTTTGTCTGTCTCTTTGTCTGTCTGTCTCTTTGTCTGTCTATCTGTCTGTCTGTGTCTGTCTGTCTGTCTGTCTGTCTCTTTGTCTGTCTGTCTCTTTGTCTGTCTGTCTGTCTGTCTGTGTGTCTGTCTGTCTCCTGTTTGCCTCTTTCCATCGGTCTGTCAGCCTCAGTGTCCAATCTTTCCGTCAGCACATCCTCATGGATGCACGCGTGTTTATCAGTCTGCTGTACATCAGTCAATCAATTTAATTCTGTGCTTAATTTAGATTTCAACTCTATTTGGCAGGGCTTTCACCTGAGCCTTTACTAAGCCTCAATCCCAGTGGTGCTCAGATTTAACCAGCCTGCCGCAGCGCCTCTCCCGAAGTAATGCGCGGCTGCGTTTTATAATGAACTCCCATCTAGACCATTTTGGTCGGTGATTAATGCCAGCCATTTTTTATAGGCTAATCGAATTATAAGCCGGCTCGAATAGAAGCCTCGGGATGCTGGGCGTAAGCGTGTGCCGCCCCTCTAATCAAGGAAATATTACACACTGGATTCCTTACCTATCAGCTGCTTCACTATGATGCATGGTCTACGATATGCATGGTCGTAGACATCAGCTTTTCCGGTTGGCAGAATATTTTTTGTTATTTTTGGCCACCCCCAGCGTTCGGGCTCTTGGCGCCAGATCGAAAACCCTCCCTTCAGGCGGCAAATACGGATTATCATGTACTGAATATATTGCCATTTAAGGCTTTGCAAACTTTCACTATCCTCGATGCGGTGTCTGTCTAACAATAAAAATGGAACTAAAAGGGCGTGGAGCCACCCAGCACAGCTGCTCAAATTTCAGTCTCATTATGTCTTAATTGAGAATCTAGCTTTGTCGAGTCTCACATCTAATCTCATCGAGTTTTACACATTATCTAATCTCATCGAGTCTCACATCTAATCTCATCGAGTCTAGCATTGGCTAATCTCATCGAGTCTTACATCATTTTATCTAATCTCATCGAGTCTCACATCTAATCTCATCGAGTCTCACATATAATCTCATCGAGTCTCATCTAATCTCATCGAGTCTCACATCTAATCTCATCGAGTCTAGCATCGGCTAATCTCATCGAGTCTCACATCATTTTATCTAATCTCATCGAGTCTCACATCATCTAATCTCGTCGACTCTCACATAATCTAATCTCATCGAGTCTCACATCATTTCATCTAATCTCATCGAGTCTCAAATAATTTTATCTAATCTCATCGAGTCTCGCATCATCTAATCTCATCGAGTCTCACATCATCTAATCTCATCGAGTCTCACATCTAATCTCATCGAGTCTCACACCATTTTATCTAATCTCATCGAGTCTCACATCATCTAATCTCATCGAGTCTCACACCATCTTATCTAATCTCATCGAGTCTGACATTACCTAATCTCATAGAGTCTCAAATGTCTAATATAATATTTTCTCTCAGAATATCAAATTGTCTAATCTACTAACAGAGAATTTCAAAATCGCTAAATCTATTCGTGCAGTTTCAACATTGGCAATTTGCTTCGCATGCATAGGAAATGCCAACTGTATAATATTCGAACAGTTCATGCATTCAGGCCTAGCGGAAGTCCATCGCTGAACTAACAACCCCATATAGCCAGTGTTACCATAGTAGTGCAAGGCGGCTCGCAGGCGCGACAGCAGGTGGCACCTTGATAATTGAATTCTTTGATACAGCTGAGGCGCATCTCTGCAGACTCCCTGATGACGCCAATCAATCACTGAAGATCGGATCGGACAGCGCGCAAACTTACGCTGCGCCGAGTCCTGAGCAGACACAAGCCACAAATGAATGTGGCCGGACACGCGGAATCGAACCCGGGACCGTGGAGTTCATCGCTAAGACAATCATGCGACTGCATCTCGGACACAAGGCTCTGCTTGCTTCATCTGCAATAGGAGAGTTCAGAATCCGAGCCGTTATAAATGTAGTGCTTTAAAAACCCAAGCTTCCTGTAATGAATTTGTGGCGAAACAGAAGTTTCTGAAACAGAAAAGATCGGCTTTGAACAGCTGGAACCGCTGCGAAAAAATAAATTGGAGACATGCAGTTCTCAAATCATCTTGGCCTGATGTAGAATAACTTAAATGGAGCCGTATCCTTGTGGTCTAGCGCGGCGCTCTGATGTGCCAGCGGCCCAGGCTCGATTCCAAGAAGAATCGCTTTCATATCTCCGACAGCACACTAGTTCCTGACCCCAACCATTGAGGGCCAACCCCCCCCCCCGAGTCGGCGGAATGGGTGGTTAATGCCTCTCGCCGGTTGTGTGACAAAGATACCTTCAATAAAAATGTATCTAAAATGCACGCGGCTGGTTGAATTTGATCCGTTTCGAAAGCCTAAGAGAGATCGAATCTAAAAAATACAGCTTTTTGACTCAGTAGAATCTTCAGCTTGAATTTGGAGAGCGCCCTGCCCTGGTTGAGTGCTCTTCGCCATCTTCTTTTTAGCTCTGCAAGGCCTACTGGAACAATTAAGAGGCTACAAGCAGCTCGAGTATGCGTTTGAAACGGAAGCCCATGAAGCTACATGATGTATACTCGTAGTATTGCTTGGATGAAAGAATTGGCATCTATCTCCAGATTATCTCCCTCTGGGGGCATGAGTATGCTGAGGACAGAACAGACCTAGAGAGCGGGGTGGATGGCAGTTTTGCTGTCAGACTCGTAATTCCCCTGGCATTGACCCGATCATGCATGCATGTGGATGGGGGGGTACAGGGAAATCGGGCAGTTTAAGCCCAGGGGAGCTGGCATTGTCTACTCGGCCTAGCAACAGAGTATTTACCTTGTAAAGCTTCGAAGATTAGCCCCGTGCAGCTGCAGGCCAAGACAGCTCATAATTAAGTTTGCCTGAGCAAAATCTGATGCAGTATGCCTATGTAAGGATTTCGGTGAGACCTTTGCTTTCTACGGCTCTATAGTGCAGTCCTTCCTTGTCAACGGCACTGCTCTAGGTAAAAACACAGTGATTAATATAAACACTACTCAGGGCGCTGCAGTTCCCGCTCCTGACCTTGTCCTCTAATTAGACGTGTATTTAGGAGTTTAGTAGTACATTTAGAATCAAAGTCAACAGATCCCTGCGTTTCGGAAAGAAAACGCAACGATTCAACAATACCCGCTGTGCTTGATGCACTGAGTGGGTGGGGGACTGGGTCCCGCTGTGCATGATGCACTGAGTGGGTGGGGGACTGGGTCCCGCTGTGCATGATGCACTGAGTGGGTGGGGGCCTGGGGGCCGCTGTGCATGATGCACTGAGTGGGTGGGGGACTGGGTCCCGCTGTGCTTGATGCACTGAGTGGGTGGGGGACTGGGTCCCGCTGTGCTTGATGCACTGAGTGGGTGGGGGACTGGGTCCCGCTGTGCATGATGCACTGAGTGGGTGGGGGACTGGGTCCCGCTGTGCTTGATGCACTGTGTTGTGTTGCTACTCAATGTGTGTGTGTAGTTGTGTGTACGTTCGTTGTACATCTGTTAGCTATCGATCGCATTACAATATATGATATATAAGTGAGAGCGCGGTGAGTTTGAGAGCTTGAGAGTTTCGCCTACAAACTTGCAGACTGGCTGGCTTATTCATTATACAACATTGGCGTCGCAAGCTAAAACCAACACCCACCCCAATTAGCCGGGGTTGGAGTCAGTCTGAGTGAAGTGTCTGCAAAACACACGCCAAGCCAACACAAGTTGCTACAACAGCACCAAACTGCAAAAGTGCAAACTAAAATGGCAAGCGACAATTCCTCAACAGAAGCGCCGCGGATCAGCGTATCGCCGCCAGATCAATTCCTGCCGCAGCCAGGCCGACCGACGAGGCCGTGGAAAGAGTGGAAGTCTCTGTTTGACAATTACCTGCTGGCGGCCGGTTATGACACTCTGCCGGAGGCGAGGAGGCGTGCGCTGCTGCTGCACTGCCTGGGCGCTGAAGGCCAGCGAGTCTTCACGGCTGTGGCGGCAACGAGGACTCCGGCTCCGACAGGATTCGCTGCGACAATCGCGATTCTGGACGAGCAGTTCGGGGTCAAAGTCAACGTGGTGGCCGAGCGCCACAAGTTTCGGCAGCGCAGTCAGCGTCCCGGTGAAAAGATTGCGGACTTTGTGGCGGCCCTGTATGCTCTAGCTGGCTCATGTGAGTTCCGCGACATGATGGAAGAAATGATTCGGGACCAGATCGTGGAGAAGGTCAGCGACAGGCGAATTCGAGAGCGCCTGCTGATTGAGGACGGTCTGACCCTGCAGAAGGCCGTGACTCTGAGCCAGCAGGGAGCCAAGGTCGCTGAGGTCGTGGACGATAGCGACCACGCCGTGTACACAGTTCGCGGTGCTGCCAGCGCCGACATCCGCTGCCGGCTGAAGGTGCAAGGCACCTGGCTGAATCTGCTCGTGGACTCTGGAGCCAAGGTGTCCATCCTGTCGGAAAAGACCTTCAGAAAGCTCGGAGACCGGGTGCCACTGCAGCCGTCGACCAAGAAGCTAATCGCGTACAACGGCGAGGCGATCAGTGTAGTGGGCGAGGCAGTGCTTTCCGTCAACTACCAAGACCAGCAGGTGCCGTTTTTCTGCTTCATCGTGGTGCAACAAGGCTCCGATATCATGGGCGCGGACTTGATGCAGCACCTCAACTTCCAGGTGGTGGACAGGGACGGCGACTTGGTGCGCACAGTCGATAAAACAGCAGAGCTGCCGACCTGGCTTCCCGAGCGCTTCAAGCCTCTGGCGCAGGGGCTCGGGCGGATCCGAGGATTCGAGCACCGGCCCAGGCTGAACCCGGCCGTGCCTCCGGTAGCGCAGCCGCTCCGCCGTATTCCACTCAGCATTAAGGACAAGGTCCAGGCGGAGATCGACCAGCTGTTGGCAGACGACATCGTTGAGGAGATCCAAGCTTCCGAGTGGATTTCGAACCTGGTGATCGTCCCGAAGCCCGAAGGTAAAATCAGAATCTGCAACGACCTCAGGTGTCCAAACAAGGCTATAGTGCCGGATAAGCAGCCGCTGCCAACTTTCGAGGAGCTGACGACGGAGTTCAAGGGCTCGACCGTGTTCACTAAGCTCGATTTGAACTCGTCGTACCTGCAGCTGGAACTGGCGGAAGACCGGCGGGACCTAACGGCCTTCATCACGGAGAAAGGCCTTTACCGGTACAAGCGCGTCTGCTACGGCCTTAACAGCGCTCCAGCAGCCTTTCAGAAGGTGCTCAGTAAGATTCTCCACGGCTGTTTGGGGACGCTGCACTACATTGATGATATCGTTGTGCATGCTGCCAACGAGACGGAGCACCGGCGACGGCTCACGGCAGTGCTGGACCGGCTGCTCGCCCATGGCGTAACGCTTAACACCGCCAAGTGCCAGTGGGCTGCAGAGTCCGTGCAGTTTCTGGGCTACATCGTCTCGGCGAGAGGCCTTCAGCCGATGCAGTCCAATGTGGAAGCCATCGAAGCGGTGCCGGAGCCTCAGAACACCGAGGCGGTGGCCTCATTTCTCGGAATGGTAAAGTTTTACTCGAACTTCCTACACAACCTATCCGACATCGCCGAGCCGCTGCTGCAGCTACTTCGCAAGGACCAGCCTTGGAACTGGACAGCGGACTGCCAGAAGGCCTTTTGGAGGCTTAAGAAAATGGTGGTGTCTCCAACGTGCCTGCGATTCTTCTGTCCCGACGACAAGATAATCGTGGCCTGCGACAGCTCTGCGCACGCTCTGGGTGCCGTGTTGATGCAAGAAGACAGCGCTGGCGTTCGCAAGCCAGTTGCTTTCGCGTCGAGGACTCTGTCGGCGACCGAGCGCAAGTACTCCGCGTCAGAAAGAGAGGCGCTGGCATGTATCTTCGCCTGCGAGCGTTGGCACTACTTCCTGTTCGGCCGGAGATTCGAACTGCACACCGACCACCAGGCTCTGACGACGCTGCTGACGGCTCAAGGCAGCGGCCACCGACCTTTGCGGCTGCACCGATGGGCCGACCGCCTGCTCGCGTACGACTTCCAAGTGTGCCACGTTCCCGCAAGAAGAACATCGTGCCCGACTTTTTGTCACGCCATGGCGCTTTCGGAGAAGATTGCGCTGAAGATCCGACCGAGCACCAGGTGAATGCCGTATTGTTATCGGGCGCGCTGGAGGTTGTCAGCGCAAGCGAGTTGGCCGAGGCATCCCTGCAGGACCCGGTAATAAGCGAAGTGATAGCTCTGACGCTCCAGGGGTGGCCGAGCTCCATCAAGCATCTGCGGTCGGAGTTGCAGCCGTTCTGGAGGATCCGAATGCAGCTGACGGCCTGGAATGACGGCAAGTGCCTGGCCAACGGCACTCGAGCGGTGATCCCCGCATCTCTGAGGGAGAAGACGCTGCAGCTGGCACACTTCGGGCACCTCGGCGTGAGCAGAATGAAGCAGCACTGTCGGGACGCCGTCTGGTGGCCGCAAATCGACCAGCACATTGAGGAGTTCGTGCGGCACTGTGAGGCCTGTCTGCTAAGCGAGAAGAATTTCAAGCCATCCAAGACGGTTCTGACCCCGAAAAAGTGGCCGACGCGTCCATGGGGGGAGCTTCAGCTAGACATCTTTGGGGAGCTGCACTCGGCTCCGAACTCCTGCCGCTTCATCCTGGTGCTGTACGACTTGCACTCAAAGTGGCCGGAGGCTGCCTGCATGTCAACCATCACAAGCGCTGATGTCATCGACGCCTTGACAACGTGGTTTAGTCGTTGGGGGCTGCCGAAGAGTATCAACACAGATGGAGGGCCTCAGTTCGTGTCCGGTGATTTCGAGGATTTCTCCGGCGCTGTGGCATCCAGCATCGGCAGTCGCCGCACTACCACCCTCAGGGCAACGCGGCGGTAGAGCGTTTCAACCGGTTTCTCAAGGACGGTCTCAAGACGCACTTGGAGGAGGGCTATGACTTTAAGGACGCGGTGAAGGCACTGCTGTGGTCGTACAGAGCCACCCCGCATGCACTGACTGGAGTTTCGCCGGCGGAGCTGATGACAGGCCGGAAGATCAGCACTCCCCTGACAGCCCTACAGCCAAGGACGGCAGCGCGGCACAGACTGGCGGCCGGCATCAAGCGAAAACAGCAGCGAGTTTTCAACCAGCTCAACTCGACCAGGAGACCCCCGCCGACTTTCATGGTCGGCGACTGGGTGCGGGTGAAGCGGCCGTTCGCCCGGGGCAAGCTAAGCAGCCGCCTGTCCGAGCCTCGTGAGATCTCCCGGATCGCGAGCGCCACCACCGTCATCCTCAATGATGGCTCCCGCTGGCACGTCGACAATTGTGTTCGAGTTCCGCGGCCCGCCGGAGCGCTGCCACACTGGCCCGCGACGGCTTCCAGCGCGGCGGCGATTCCGGCGGAGGCGGCGGCGGAGGCGGCAGAGCCAGCGCGGCCGCAGCAGACAGCCCAGACTGCGGTTCGAGTGAGCACGAGGACGCGAGCGCCTCCACAGTGGTACTGGGAAATTGTGACGCATAACTGATTTATTAGTGACTGCTAACTGACTTTCTCACGAACGATGTGCATTTGAAGCCAAATTAGTTGTTTTCAGACTAATATTGCGATTTAATGCTCAGTGAAATACTCAGTGTGATGATCTACTTTTATTCCTTCGATGCTCAGTCATGCGCTTTTATTCCTTGTTCAATATTTCGACGAATTCGGTTTTCGCGATTCCACTAATCGGAAGGGAAGGTGAATGTTGTGTTGCTACTCAATGTGTGTGTGTAGTTGTGTGTACGTTCGTTGTACATCTGTTAGCTATCGATCGCATTACAATATATGATATATAAGTGAGAGCGCGGTGAGTTTGAGAGCTTGAGAGTTTCGCCTACAAACTTGCAGACTGGCTGGCTTATTCATTATACAACACACTGAGTGGGTGGGGACTGGGTCCCGCTGTGCTTGATGCACTGAGTGGGTGGGGGACTGGGTCCCGCTGTGCATGATGCACTGACTGGGTGGGTGACTGGGTCCCGCTGTGCATGATGCACTGACTGGGTGGGTGACTGGGTCCCGCTGTGCATGATGCACTGAGTGGGTGGGGGACTGGGTCCCGCTGTGCATGATGACTGAGTGAGTGGGTGGGGGACTGGGTCCCGCTGTGCTTGATGCACTGAGTGGGTGGGTGACTGGGTCCCGCTGTGCATGATGCACTGACTGGGTGGGTGACTGGGTCCCGCTGTGCATGATGCACTGAGTGGGTGGGGGACTGGGTCCCGCTGTGCATGATGACTGAGTGAGTGGGTGGGGGACTGGGTCCCGCTGTGCATGATGACTGAGTGAGTGGGTGGGGGACTGGGTCCCGCTGTGCTTGATGCACTGAGTGGGTGGGTGACTGGGTCCCGCTGTGCATGATGCACTGAGTGGGTGGGGGCCTGGGGGCCGCTGTGCATGATGCAATGAGTGGGTGGGTGACTGGGTCCCGCTGTGCATGATGCACTGAGTGGGTGGGGGCCTGGGGGCCGCTGTGCTTGATGCACTGAGTGGGTGGGTGACTGGGTCCCGCTGTGCATGATGCACTGAGTGGGTGGGGGCCTGGGGGCCGCTGTGCTTGATGCACTGAGTGGGTGGGGGACTGGGGGCCGCTGTGCATGATGCACTGAGTGGGTGGGGGCCTGGGGGCCGCTGTGCTTGATGCACTGAGTGGGTGGGTGACTGGGTCCCGCTGGGCATGATGCACTGACTGGGTGGGTGACTGGGTCCCGCTGTGCTTGATGCACTGAGTGGGTGGGGGACTGGGTCCCGCTGTGCATGATGCACTGAGTGGGTGGGGGACTGGGTCCCGCTGTGCATGATGCACTGACTGGGTGGGGGACTGGGTCCCGCTGTGCATGATGCACTGAGTGGGTGGGGGACTGGGTCCCGCTGTGCATGATGCAATGAGTGGGTGGGGGACTGGGTCCCGCTGTGCATAATGCACTGACTGGGTGGGTGACTGGGTCCCGCTGTGCATGATGCACTGACTGGGTGGGTGACTGGGTCCCGCTGTGCATGATGCACTGACTGGGTGGGTGACTGGGTCCCGCTGTGCATGATGCACTGACTGGGTGGGTGACTGGGTCCCGCTGTGCATGATGCACTGAGTGGGTGGGTGACTGGGTCCCGCTGTGCATGATGACTGAGTGAGTGGGTGGGGGACTGGGTCCCGCTGTGCATAATGCACTGACTGGGTGGGTGACTGGGTCCCGCTGTGCATGATGCACTGACTGGGTGGGTGACTGGGTCCCGCTGTGCATGATGCACTGACTGGGTGGGTGACTGGGTCCCGCTGTGCATGATGCACTGAGTGGGTGGGTGACTGGGTCCCGCTGTGCATGATGCACTGAGTGGGTGGGGGCCTGGGGGCCGCTGTGCATGATGCAATGAGTGGGTGGGTGACTGGGTCCCGCTGTGCATGATGCACTGAGTGGGTGGGGGCCTGGGGGCCGCTGTGCTTGATGCACTGAGTGGGTGGGTGACTGGGTCCCGCTGTGCATGATGCACTGAGTGGGTGGGGGACTGGGTCCCGCTGTGCATGATGCACTGACTGGGTGGGGGACTGGGTCCCGCTGTGCATGATGCACTGAGTGGGTGGGGGACTGGGTCCCGCTGTGCATGATGCAATGAGTGGGTGGGGGACTGGGTCCCGCTGTGCATAATGCACTGACTGGGTGGGTGACTGGGTCCCGCTGTGCATGATGCACTGACTGGGTGGGTGACTGGGTCCCGCTGTGCATGATGCACTGAGTGGGTGGGTGACTGGGTCCCGCTGTGCATGATGCACTGAGTGGGTGGGTGACTGGGTCCCGCTGTGCATGATGACTGAGTGAGTGGGTGGGGGACTGGGTCCCGCTGTGCATGATGACTGAGTGAGTGGGTGGGGGACTGGGTCCCGCTGTGCATAATGCACTGACTGGGTGGGTGACTGGGTCCCGCTGTGCATGATGCACTGACTGGGTGGGTGACTGGGTCCCGCTGTGCATGATGCACTGACTGGGTGGGTGACTGGGTCCCGCTGTGCATGATGCACTGAGTGGGTGGGTGACTGGGTCCCGCTGTGCATGATGCACTGAGTGGGTGGGGGCCTGGGGGCCGCTGTGCATGATGCAATGAGTGGGTGGGTGACTGGGTCCCGCTGTGCATGATGCACTGAGTGGGTGGGGGCCTGGGGGCCGCTGTGCTTGATGCACTGAGTGGGTGGGTGACTGGGTCCCGCTGTGCATGATGCACTGAGTGGGTGGGGGCCTGGGGGCCGCTGTGCTTGATGCACTGAGTGGGTGGGGGACTGGGGGCCGCTGTGCATGATGCACTGAGTGGGTGGGGGCCTGGGGGCCGCTGTGCTTGATGCACTGAGTGGGTGGGGGACTGGGGGCCGCTGTGCATGATGCACTGAGTGGGTGGGGGCCTGGGGGCCGCTGTGCTTGATGCACTGAGTGGGTGGGGGACTGGGGGCCGCTGTGCATGATGCACTGAGTGGGTGGGGGACTGGGTCCCGCTGTGCATGATGCTCTGACTGGGTGGGGGACTGGGGGCCGCTGTGCTTGATGCACTGAGTGGGTGGGGGACTGGGGGCCGCTGTGCATGTTGCACTGAGTGGGTGGGGGACTGGGTCCCGCTGTGCTTGATGCACTGAGTGGGTGGGGGACTGGGTCCCGCTGTGCTTCAGATAATTGCAGATTTGGCAGTCTTATTCGGGGGATGAAGGGCTCGAACTTGTAATAACATTCATGCGGGCTGTTTACCGCAGCAAATTGGCCTATTGCTATGCAGGAGTTTCGGCTGATGCAAATGTCTTTGCGGCTGCCCTCGTTCCTGCAGCCAGCCAATCAGGATGGACTTGGCCCATGGGCAGCGGCTAGGGGCAGGGGCTCTGGCCGCGGAGCTTAAGGCTTCAGAAAAGCAGCAAAACAAGCGAGCCCAATGGCATGCAGGATCTGCTCAAGTGTATAGCCAGAACCCAGTCATCGAAGTATTAAGAATAGTTGAAGGAAACAGAAGCACTCAGAGTCTGCCTCCACCCCTCCCTCAACTGATTCCTAGCTGTCTGAAGCAGAGCCTTCACTTAACGATGCGCTGCTAGCCTTTTCCTAACGATTGACTTGAGCCCCCGAGGCAGCTGGAACTGACTCGCACATTTCTGCCCCGCCTGTCTGCTCTAATCTGCCGGCGCTGACAACTTGTCCTGCACTGCCAGACCCCCAACCCTCCTCACAGTTTCGGCGGCACGAGAACGGTCGAGGAACAAACGTGATTTTTTCTCAGCTTGTCGTCAAAGGGTGAGCGAGGCTGCCGCCTGGGTTAAAGGGTGGTTTTGAGCTTCTATAGGGACTGGTTGGGACTGAGGAGTGAGATTAGTGCGAGACTGAGGAGGGAGATTAGTGCGAGACTGAGGAGGGAGATTAGTGCGAGACTGAGGAGGGAGATAGTGTGAGAATGAGGAGTGAGATTAGTGCGAGACTGAGGAGGGAGATTAGTGCGAGACTGAGGAGGGAGATACTGTGAGACTGAGGAGTGAGATTAGTGCGAGACTGAGGAGGGAGATAGCGGGGAGACAGAGGGGGGGAGAAACTCCCAAGTTAATCTGCAAAAAGATTTAACCAGATTTATTCAAACCGACATTGCACAAGATTCATGTTTCAAAGCCGACCAAGTTTAGCTTAGAAAGCCCCGATTCAAAGCAGTCCATAGAATGCAATCGTGACAAATGATTGACGCAAAGCAAATTTTAGAAAAGCTGAAAAGTTTTCTGTTAAAGAGTGAACGAATTCGCTAAACCAACGTCTTGCTCAGAACTCTCAGCAAAGATTTAATGTTGGATGGACAGAATGGTTTGGGGACGTTGGTGGGGCTGAGAAAACTTAAAAAATTTCGCCGCCTTTGCTGCAATCCTGTCAAGGAATTAATTAATCATTTTCTAACTTCCTAATTTGGTTTTTTAAGAGTGTACATTGTCTCTTTGCTCAAAGCATGTCTCGTAAGAAATATCAGAATCAAATACCATGCTCTGTTCGCAAGACTTCACTTAATCACGGATTATACCTGCCGCTCAGTAGCTTGATAAGTCTTCTAATCATGCACAGCGGGACCCAGTCCCCCACCCACTCATTGCATCATGCACAGTGGGACCCAGTCAGTGCATCATGCACAGCGGGACCCAGTCACCCACCCACTCAGTGCATCATGCACAGCGGGACCCAGTCACCCACCCACTCAGTGCATCATGCACAGCGGGACCCAGTCACCTACCCAGTCAGTGCATCATGCACAGCGGGACCCAGTCACCCACCCAGTCAGTGCATCATGCACAGCGGGACCCAGTCACCCACCCAGTCAGTGCATTATGCACAGCGGGACCCAGTCCCCCACCCACTCATTGCATCATGCACAGCGGGACCCAGTCCCCCACCCACTCAGTGCATCATGCACAGCGGGACCCAGTCCCCCACCCAGTCAGTGCATCATGCACAGCGGGACCCAGTCCCCCACCCACTCAGTGCATCATGCACAGCGGGACCCAGTCCCCCACCCACTCAGTGCATCAAGCACAGCGGGACCCAGTCACCCACCCAGTCAGTGCATCATGCACAGCGGGACCCAGTCACCCACCCAGTCAGTGCATCATGCACAGCGGCCCCCAGTCCCCCACCCACTCAGTGCATCAAGCACAGCGGGACCCAGTCCCCCACCCACTCAGTGCATCAAGCACAGCGGGACCCAGTCACCCACCCACTCAGTGCATCAAGCACAGCGGGACCCAGTCCCCCACCCACTCAGTGCATCAAGCACAGCGGGACCCAGTCCCCCACCCACTCAGTGCATCAAGCACAGCGGGAACACACCAATGCCATATCCCAGAAGGCAAGCAAGCGACAGTCCCACTCTCTCCAACACAAATCGGAAATCATATCCTGGAACTGTGGAACTTCACGCAGTGTATTCCAAGCACTTCACTGAAGCGCCTTATCAGTAACTCTAGCTCACTTAAGCCCTTAGTGTTTTTACTTCAGTTCTGTGAGTTGGTGAGCTGGTATCTGAGTGTGTGAACAACCACTTTTGGCACCCAATTTCCTAAAAAATCACTCAGACGTATAATACAGTCTAAACTCTGGGGATTGGCTATGCTGCACAGCATAATATGAACTAAGGTATCAGTTTCTTCGTCTCATTAACTTTCTGTAACTTAATCTCCAATGATTTTCACTGCAATGAGTAGGGTAATCTAGTGCACAAGATTAGGGACTTAGGGGTTACCAAAAATAATAATTATTATTGATTACACCTTTCCTAATGGTCAGAGGTGCAACCGACAGCTCAGCCGCAGCTATAGGGCTATTAGGGGTTACAACAGAGTATAGAGTAGTTTTAAGTTCTTTAGAGTAGAATACTCAGGACAGAGTAGAGCACTCAGGACAGAGTAGAGTACTCAGGACAGAGTAGAGCACTCAGGACAGAGTAGAGTACTCAGGACAGAGTAGAGCACTCAAGAAAGAGTAGAGCACTCAGGACATAGTAGAGTACACAGGACAGAGTAGAGCACTCAGGAAAGAGTAGAGCACTCAGGACAGAGTAGAGTACTCAGGAAAGAGTAGAGCACTCAGGACAGAGTAGAGTACTCAGGAAAGAGTAGAGTACTCAGGAAAAGAGTAGAGTACTCATGAAAGAGTAGAGTACTCAGGACAGAGTAGATTAAAGTGCACAGAAGAGAGAATTCTAACTATAAGACTCTTGACCAGAAATTAGTTCTCTTATTAAAGAACATTTCAATGGAAAGTGGCACTAAATGGCCAGGAAATTCAATCTGTCTGCTCTTTTATCGGCCGGGAGAATTTGATAGCTTAACAAAAAAAAGAATTAAAGCAGCTTCGAAAAAGTAACTTGCTGAAGCCGCTGAAGCAAAACCAAATGGAGAATTCGCGTGACAGTCCGGGTGCTGGCCGCATGATTGATTCGGAGTGAGAGAGAAGCGAGATGGAGTGAGTTGTCTGGGGGAGGGGTCGCCTGACAGATGGCAAGTCTACAGGAGAATTTTCTTTTTACTGGCTCACTGCCCACCTTCTGCGGCCTCGATTCTTCTATCGCTTATGGTATTGCAGTGAAATTCAAAGTATTCAGTTCACTAGGTGGACAAGAGTGGTGTAGACTTGTGTCTTTTCTACTTTACTCTGTTCTATTCTACAGTAGAATAGAAGTAGAGCAGATTTAATATAGAGGGTTGTAGAGTAGAGTAGAGTAGAGTAGAGTAGAGTAGATTAGAGTACAGTAGACTTGAGTAGAGTAGAAGTAGAGTAGTCTAGAGTAGAGTAGAGTGAAGTGGACTAGACTAAAGTAGAGTAGAATAGAGTAGAGTCGAGTCGAGTCGAGTTAACTGGTGTAGAGTAGAGCAGGGTAGAGTGGAATGGACTATACTAGACTAGAGCAGAGTAGAGTAGAGTAGAGTAGAGTAGAGCAGAGTAGAGTAGAGTAGAGTAGAGTAGAGCAGAGTAGAGTAGAGTAGAGTAGAGCAGAGCAGAGTAGAGCAGAGTAGAGTAGAATAGAGTAGAGTAGAGCAGAGTAGACTAGAGTAGACTAGAGTAGACTAGAGTAGAGTAGAGTAGAGCAGAGTAGAGCAGAGTAGAGTAGAGCAGAGTAGACTAGAGTAGACTAGAGTAGAGTAGAGTAGAGCAGAGTAGAGCAGAGTAGAGTAGAGTAGAGTAGAGTAGAGTAGAGCAGAGTAGACTAGAGTAGACTAGAGTAGAGTAGAGTAGAGTAGAGTAGAGTAGAGTAGAGTAGAGTAGAGCAGAGTAGACCAGGACACAGCAGTACAATCGCGTACTTTTATCCGAGTTTTACCCTTATTCTGCATTTTTCATTATCTATCTGTCAATCATATCCTGTAGCTGACCTCGATCAGTTCTTTTTTACTGGCACCGAAGGACTACGAGATTATTAAAGGCGCATGATGATATTGCATCACAGGAGAGGAGAGAGCGGACATGCAGGTAGGCAGAAGTAAGATGCGTGCTGAGAGCCGAGCTTATCCCGAGTCATGAGCCGAAGCCTCTCATTAAAAGAACCCGCGTTCTTGTGTTCTCCAAGGTCTCCCGATTTCCCCCATGTCCTCGTCTGGCACTTCATTTTTCCGAAATCGTTCAAAACTCTTCATTCCTCTCTGTGTCCCTTTGACCTGGCCTCAACTGCCACTCCTGTCCTGGAGAGTAGGGTGCAGGCGCAGCGCTGAGCAGGATCAAATTTCGGTCGAATCCGAATTTCGAAGCATCGAGCACGGCTCACCCGATACAGTTCAAGCGGCAGCAATGCCAAATTTTTACACACGGCTGGATCGAGCAGGGCAAGAGACGGAATTTTTCATTCTTTTTTAACTGCATAGTGCCACCGATTCTGCTGTACACTGGCACGCACTCATGTACACGCCACACCCTCACACAGGCTGTACACACAGGTTGGCACTCATGGATGTGAATCGAACGACAACCCCCCCCCCCAGAGTTACACTGCAGGGCACCACCTGGAATAAGTTAGAAATACGCATTGTTACATGCAGGATAAATATGAAAATATGAAATATGAATTGCTATAGCTGGGCGGGATTGGGTGTTTGGGGATCTTAGTGCTCAGCCTGCAGCTTCATTAACTCGGAGGAGCGGTCAGCCATGCGGCAGGCAGCTCATTCACACAAGTTGGCATGTTTGCTCGGGTTGGGGTATGAATATGGAGGAGCGATGAAGCTCGACAGCTGCTGGGGCCACTGGGATGGATGCTTGGAAACACAATTACCGAGTCTGACACTTGATAAGCCAAGCGGCGTCCCTTCGATCTTGGACATCCCGTCGTGATTTCTCTGGGAAAAAAAGATGGCCCCAGGAGATGGACGGATAGATGCGGAAAGCCGGGCTCGGCTCGTTCTCGTGTCATTTTTTCTCAACTCTCGGTCAGGATTTCTGCTAAGCCCGCTGAGTCCTGAGTGACGCATCTTGCAGCTTCCTCTCGGGGATCATCGCGCATGCGAATGCGTTCGATTTTTTCCTGGGCCCGCTGCGCCTCGCGCTCGGAGGGGGATTCTTATCTCAGATTCTGGGCCCCGATTTCCTGCGAGTTGCTTGACGACTGGCGATCGATTTTCAATCTTCCTTTCTTGTTGGCTTTCTTTGGCACTTGAGTTTCTGCTGTCATCTGATTGCACTTTGTAGTTACCTGCAGGGGACACTCTTTATGCTGAGTCTCAGTGCCTTACTGCCTTACTGTCTTCGTGCCTTAGTGCCTTTAGTGCGTTAGTGTCTAAGTATCTTAGTGCCTTAGTGCATTAGTGCCTTAGTGCGTTAGTGTCTTAGTGTCTTAGTGCCTTAGTGCATTAGTGTCTTAGTGTCTTAGTGCCTTAGTGCATTAGTGTCTTAGTGTCTTAGTGCCTTACTGCCTTACTGTCTTCGTGCCTTAGTGCCTTTAGTGCGTTAGTGTCTAAGTATCTTAGTGCCTTAGTGCATTAGTGCCTTAGTGCGTTAGTGTCTTAGTGTCTTAGTGCCTTAGTGCATTAGTACCTCAGTGCCTTAGTGCGTTAGTGCATTAGTACCTTAGTGCCTTAGTGCATTAGTGCGTTAGTGTCTAAGTGTGCCTTAGTGCATTAGTACCTTAGTGCCTTAGTGCGTTAGTGTCTAAGTGTGCCTTAGTGCATTAGTACCTTAGTGCCTTAGTGCGTTAGTGTCTAAGTGTGCCTTAGTGCATTAGTACCTTAGTGCCTTAGTGCGTTAGTGTCTTAGTGTCTTAGTGCCTACTGCCTTATGTCTCAGTGCCTTCGTGCCTTAGTGCATTAGTACCTTAGTGCCTTAGTGTCTCGGTGTCTTAGTGCCTTAGTGCATTAGTTTCTTAGTGCCTTAGCTTTCTAGTGTGTTAGTCCACAGGATATACAGTATATTCTGTTGATGTTAGCCACTAAGTGCTTCAGTTTCTGCCAGTCTGTCTGCGTGTCTGCAACGCTAAGCTTGACGCAACTGCAGTAGCACTGCTGCTTCTGTTCGATACTTCGCAGACCAAGCGCTCAGCAGCTCAGACTGGAGTTAATCCTGTCTCGTGAAGAGTTTCTTCTCCAGACTGTACCGTAAATTATGAATGTCTGCCCGCAGTTGAGCGTCCATCATCTTGCACTTTTGTTCTGTTTCACTTTCCGGCAGCTCCGTACCGTAGTGTATAAAGTAGCTGGCAGTCTCTAGCCATGGCTCCAACTGCGCTCTGCGTGCTCTGGACCCGTCTTTCACCCCGCTTCTCCAACGGAGAAGAGGATGGCAAGAGCTGGGGAACTGGCGGCGGCCTGTTGTAAAAGAATTGAGCGAGAAGTCGCGGTTGAATGGAGCCTCCCGGCCCTCATGCCAGGCCTCCGAGTGAAGCTGGGAAATGAATTGAGCCGGGCATGCAGCGGCAACAGTTGACGGGATAAACTCTGTGTCAGCTTGCTGCACGCCTCATTTGCCCAGTGTCCCGCGAATCCCCCCCCCCGCGGGATACTGGCAGTTAGAGAAGGGGGATTGCTGAGAGAAAGGCTGAGGGGGGGGGGCAATCGTCAGTGACCCGAGACGGCCTCCTCTGATTATTATTACGCGATAAACTCGGCGTGACGAACAATCCACCTAACCCTTCTACTTGTAATCAGCGTGTAATCATATTTTTGTTGCTTGGAAAAAACTGTTTTTCCTGCCCACATGACTTGATAGGGATCTCCGATTGAGAGGAGAAATTTTTGACAGAGGTGGCTCTGGCGACTATGGAGCAAGATGATCGCAGAGTCAGGTGGCTGAAGAGTGACGTAGCTGAAGAGTGAGGTGGCTGCGGAGTGAGGTGGCTGCGGAGTGAGGTGGCTGCGGAGTGAGGTGGCTGCGGAGTGAGGTGGCTGCGGAGTGAGGTGGCTGCAGAATGAGGTGGCCGCGGAGTGAGGTGGCCGCGGAGTGAGGTGGCTGCGGAGTGAGGTGGCTGCAGAATGAGGTGGCTGCGGAGTGAGGTGGCTGCGGAGTGAGGTGGCTGCGGAGTGAGGTGGCTGCGGAGTGAGGTGGCTGCAGAATGAGGTGGCCGCGGAGTGAGGTGGCCGCGAAGTGAGGTTGCTGTAGAGTGGCTGCTCAGTTAAAACGTTGCAGTAATTATAATTTTAAATAATAACACATGCAGCTGCTCATCTTTTTCCCTGTAAATTAGGACAGGTATTTTTGGACTGTAATTAATAGTCTCCGATTCAGGAATTTAGGCGAGCTTATCAACTGCATTGATTATTAGTGTAATAATCCCTCTCCGAGGCGTAATTAAAGCTTCAAAGTCAGCCCCATATCAAAGCACAAAGACATTTATTAGATTCTATGCCTCTTTTTTGCTATTCTAAAGCTCACTGCCTGCATCCAGAGTACCAGCAGCAACTGGCCATAATTAAAAACAAACTGCGTGCAATGCTTTCTTTGCACTACCATTTTGTCAGGCCGCCACCAGTCAAGCAGGCGCAGCTGCTGGCAGGACATGTTTCCCATTTCGTTAGTCACGCACGAGCTCATTGTTTATCAGGAAATTCGCTTCCTTCGGCTATCTCTTGCACGGAACTCTTCTTGGCTCAACAAGCAAATGATATTGCTTTTAGACTGGGGAATTCAATTTAATCCCAACTTCCTCAGTTTCTTCGTATTGTTTCTGCAGCTGCGGCTTTTTATCTGCTGTAACGGCCGTGAGGTTCTAGACCTATGATCTGGGAAGGGAAACACTCTGCTGTCATGCTGCTCTAGACCTATGATCTGGGAAGGGAAATACTCTGCTGTCATGCTGTTCTAGACCTATGATCTGGGAAGGGAAACACTCTGCTGTCATGCTGTTCTAGACCTATGATCTGGGAAGGGAAACACTCTGCTGTCATGCTGTTCTAGACCTATGATCTGGGAAGGGAAACACTCTGCTGTCATGCTGTTCTAGACCTATGATCTGGGAAGGGAAACACTCTGCTGTCATGCTGTTCTAGACCTATGATCTGGGAAGGGAAACACTCTGCTGTCATGCTGTTCTAGACCTATGATCTGGGAAGGGAAACACTCTGCTGTCATGCTGTTCTAGACCTATGATCTGGGAAGGGAAACACCCGCTGTCATGCTGTTATAGATCTAGAATCTGGAGATTGAGCTATGCTGTCATGCTGTTATAGATCTAGAATCTGGAGATTGAGCTTTGCTGTCATGCTGTTATAGATCTAGAATCTGGAGATTGAGCTATGCTGTCATGCTGTTATAGATCTAGAATCTGGAGATTGAGCTTTGCTGTCATGTTGTTATAGATCTAGAATCTGGAGATTGAGCTTTGCTGTCATGCTGTTATAGATCTAGAATCTGGGGATTGAGCTATGCTGTCATGCTGTTATAGATCTAGAATCTGGGGATTGAGCTATGCTGTCATGCTGTTATAGATCTAGAATCTGGAGATTGAGCTATGCTGTCATGCTGTTATAGATCTAGAATCTGGGGATTGAGCTATGCTGTCATGCTGTTATAGATCTAGAATCTGGAGATTGAGCTATGCTGTCATGCTGTTATAGATCTAGAATCTGGATTGAGCTATGCTGTCATGCTGTTATAGATCTAGAATCTGGAGATTGAGCTATGCTGTCATGCTGTTATAGATCTAGAATCTGGAGATTGAGCTATGCTGTCATGCTGTTATAGATCTAGAATCTGGAGATTGAGCTATGCTGTCATGCTGTTATAGATCTAGAATCTGGAGATTGAGCTATGCTGTTCCAGAGACCCAGAAATTGGAGACAGCCTCCCCCATTGATGATGCAGTTTGAGCTAACTCCAGTCAATGATCATTGGTTGTAAGATGCTTAGGATTATCAGGGCTGCAATCGCTGTTGGTACAAGCTAGTTTGCGGAACAAGACCGATAAGCCTGCAGTTTGTTCCATATGTGCAAACGGCAGATCCCACCACCGTTCTCCAATTAAACATCGTTCATGATAGGGACTTGAATTTTATAATGAAAAGTCACTGAAGACAGCGGAACAGACTTACATCCGTTGCTTCCAACCTGACAACCATATTAGTTAGCAATTGGCGCAATTCAAGCGTTCTCGATACCAACCAATAAATAATGAAGAAAGATTTACGAAGCTATAAGCCAGTGGAGAGAGAGAGAGATCGCAAAGTTGCACTGCAGATCCCCAGCTGCAGATAAATCTATTGGCCACAGCGAAGTCAGACAATCGGGTTTTTTATGATCGCTAAAGCTAAACTGCTTCTAACCCGGGGTTCCCAGCAAACTGCCAGCTTATAATCCACGGAAGCATTTCTGGTGCGTTAATAATTATTATTTATCTCATTAGGCCATCCGGTACGCAGCGCTCCTAGCTACCCCCTTTTCATCATTTTTCCCCTTTTCGCCGCGCTCGTTTGATTGAAAAGCAGGGGTGGGGGGGGAAGACGAGGAAAAGTGCAGATCAGCCTGCGGTTGGCGTTGATGGAAAGTTAAGACAGCATGCCACGGCGAAAGATGCTTATATATTTTGATCATTGCCATACAACTGCAGCTCCCATTTTCAAATTACAGTTGGCTAAAAGCTGCTGGAATCTATCTATCTACAGCTAGCTACTGGTAATAAAAGCAATGGACAAGGTGACTCTGGATTGCAACGAAATCTGCGCATGCAAAGAGGTCAACCAGATCAATCTGGGAGAGCCCTACGCCGTTGAACACTACCGTGACACCAGTCGCGTCAACGTATCAAATGATCAATGCTTTCTTGGCGAGATGCTGCCGCAGGAGGACAACTCTACCAATGTCAATGTCAACGTGCTCATGAACAGCTACCTTTCCCCGCCCGTTATTGTCATCACCATGGTAACTAATATTTTTGTCTGCATTGTGCTAACTCGAAAGAATATGGTTTCGCCAACTAATGTGCTACTGCTGGCAATGGCGTTTGTTGATATGGTCACGGGTAAGTTTTTTTGGGGATTTGGCTGGTGAGGGGTTGGGTGGTTGGCTGGTGAGGGGTTGGGGTGGTTGGCTGGTGAGGGATCGGGGTGGTTGGCTGGTGAGGGATTGGGGTGGTTGGCTGGTGAGGGGTGGGTGGTTGGCTGGTGAGGACTTGGGGTGGTTGGCTGGTGAGGGGTTCGGGTGGTTAGCTGGTAAGGGGTTGGGGTGGTTGGCTAGTGAGGGGTTGGGGTGGTTGGCTGGTAAGGGGTTGGGGTGGTTGGCTAGTGAGGGGTTGGGGTGGTTGGCTGGTGGGGTTGGGATGGTTGGCTGGTGGGGTTGGGGTGGTTGGCTGGTGAGGGATCAGGGTGGTTGGCTGGTGAGGGATCGGGGTGGTTGGCTGGTGAGGGATTGGGTGCGAAATGATTGCAGTTTGAAATCCCAATAGCCAGTGGCAAGCCGCACCCCACCCGCAGGCCTGATCCCACTGCCCTGGTACCTGTTGAGCGCCTACTCCCGAGAGTGGCTCATCGATCACCTGTGCTCGAATCACTACGTAGCCAACCTGCTGTACCTGATGGTGAACACAATTCCCACCATCTGTCACACAATCTCCATCTGGTTAACTGTGATGTTGGCCGCCCAGCGCTGGATCTACATCAGCTATCCAACATCCGTTAAGCGGATTTGTAGCGTACAAAAATCCGTCACAGCCGTGGCTGTGCTCAGCGTTACCACGGTGGTGTTCTACAGCGTTAGCCACCTGCTCTCCGGCTCCATCTACTTCCGCCTGCGGCCAGCCAATGGTGACAGCTTCGCCGTGGCCTCCTGCAGCGTCACGGAGCACCGCCCCTACTACATGGCCGCCATGATCGTCAGGGCGCTGCTGGTGAACATCGCTCCCTGCCTGCTGCTGATCATCATCACCGCTATGCTCATCCGCGGACTTCACCGCGCCAGCCGGAGGCGGCAGCAGCTGCTGCGCAGCGGAACCGGCAAAAGCAAAGCCAAAAAGGGCGACAGCGGCGGCGGTGGCGGCGGCGGCGGTGGCGGAGAAGAGCGTCGCTGTCATCGTCGGAATCAATCGAGCCGTAAGCGCCGAGAGAAGACCGGCACAACTCTGATGCTGACAATTATTGTGAGCATCTTCCTGCTGGTTGAGCTGCCGATGGCCTTCATCATGACCGTGTTCATTCTGCGGGTGGGGAAACTGGTGCAGAACAGCACCTGGAATCTGGTGAATTGCAGCTTCCCAATTGTGAACTTCATCATCCTGGTGAGCTACCCGATCAACTTCTTCATCTACTGCCTGATGTCAACGCAGTTCAGGCAGACGTTCGCCAGCCTGTTCAACGGCGGCCGCTCATCGTCAGGCCAGCCGCAGCCCAGCCGCCTGCTGCATGGCGGCGGCCCCAGCGGTATCGAGCTGAGCAGCCGGGCGGATGGCGACACCGACTTTCGATCATCCGTGTTCTGGCGACGCAGAAGCAGCGTCAGGCTGGGCAGCAGCGGCGGCGGCGGCGTCGGCGGCAACGAGCTGGCGGTGCCGCCAGTCAGCAGCCGAACTCTTCAGGTACCCGTCTGATTAAACAAATGAAACTGAAGTTCCGATTGTACTTAAAAAGGAGGCAGATACGATTGAATATGGATTCTTCTTGATGAGTTGTTGGCAAAGGCGCATTGCTTTGTGTCCGTGAAAAATTCTTTGTGTTTTTGTTTAGAAAAATCTGTTGTGCAAATGTCTGTGTTGCATCGTTCGCGCATGTTCGTGGGCAACTTTTAGATTGTTTATCATTTTCTACCCAAACTGCCCAGGAATTATCTACAGATCTGTAGACTACAGATCTATAGACTACAGATCTATAGACTACAAATCTATAAGCTACATATCTATAGACTACAGATCTATAAACTACAGATCTATAGACTACAGATCTATAAACTACAGATCTATAGACTACAGATCTATAGACTACAAATCTATAGACTACAAATCTATAAGCTACATATCTATAAACTACAGATCTATAAGCTACAGATCTATAAACTACAGATCTATAGACTACAAATCTATAAGCTACATATCTATAAACTACAGATCTATAAGCTACAGATCTATAAACTACAGATCTATAGACTACAGATCTATAAACTACAGATCTATAGACTACAAATCTATAAGCTACATATCTATAAACTACAGATCTATAAGCTACAGATCTATAAACTACAGATCTATAGACTACAAATCTATAAGCTACATATCTATAGACTACAGATCTATAGACTACAGATCTATAGACTACAGATCTATAAACTACAGATCTATAGACTACAAATCTATAGACTACAAATCTATAAGCTACATATCTATAAACTACAGATCTATAGACTACAAATCTATAAGCTACATATCTATAGACTACAGATCTATAGACTACAGATCTATAGACTACAGATCTATAAACTACAGATCTATAGACTACAGATCTATAGACTTCACGTCTAAGAGCGTAGAAGTTACAGATCATGAGCTAGAGATCTGTATTTTATATCCGTACTCTATGGATATCTAGTGAATAAAGCAGCTACGGGGATCTACAGACAAAATCCATGGGCTGAAGTCATGTACTCACACCAGCTTGTCAATATGATTAATACAAAGCTAATTTTATTATCTGAAAAAATCATCAAGCCAGCCCACTCAGCTTTGCTTTGTGTTGAAATTTTTAAATCGAAAAATTTTCACTGCACCCGATTCTAAATCTGAATTGTTCTCCTTTGTTTTACGTTGAAATATGCATCTAATTTTGGATTCTGAGCGCTAATGAAATACTGGTACTCACTTTTTTCTGCTTGAAGAAGCCACTTTGTTGTTGCAGTGAATACTGATTGAATGTTTCTTTTTTAGCATCGCCCTTTTCGGAATATTTTGCTTGATTTGGAAGTCAATAGTTTCATTTGGGTAAGTTGGTTTACCGCTACCAGATGGCAGTTAAGCTATACAAGATGGCAGTTAAGCTATACAAGATGGCAGTTAAGCTATACAAGATGGCAGTTAAGCTACACCAGATGGCAGCTAAGCTATAGCAGATGGCAGTTAAGCTATATCAGATGGCAGGTAAATTATATCAGATGGCAGGTAAACTATATCAGATGGCAGTTAAGCTATATCATATGGCAGTTAAGCTATACATGCTGGCAGTTAAGCTATATCGGATGGCAGTTAAGCTATATCGGATGGCAGTTAAGCTATACATGCTGGCAGTTAAGCTATATTGGATGGCAGATAAGCTATATTAGATGGCAGGTAAACTATATCAGATGGCAGTTAAGCTATATCAGATGGCAGTTAAGCTATATCAGATGGCAGGTAAACTATATCAGATGTCAGGTAAACTATATCAGATGGCAGTTAAGCTAAATCAGATGGCAGTTAAGCTATATCAGATGGCAGTTAAGCTAAATCAGATGACAGATAAGCTTACATTTGGCCAACCTCGTTATCCAACAGTCCAGAATGCCCCGGTTCTGTGTATTAATTCCCTCTATTTAAACTGTACTCATATCTGTTTTGGCTCTTCAGATCGATGTTAATTGAGTTAAGCTGACAACCCAGCTATGTTAAACAACACAGTGAATTTGTCAATATTATTTTGTCGGATGATAACAGCACCTCTTGTATAAAGATTCAGAAGTATGATATGGACTCAAACGAATTGAAACTTTGACTTTTTGTTTTTTAGGCTTTCGATGCTACAGGGGGAGACTTTAGCGCGATTTTGACGCTACTGGGGGACTTTAGCGCCATTTTGATGCTACAATGGGGATTTGAAAGCCATATTGAAATGACCCCACCATTTTCACTAAGGGGGGGGGAGCAGCTGACCCCATTGACCTCACTTACAGTGTAGATGGATCTCCTAGACTGTAGTTAAGCAGAGAAGGGCAGCTGCCCCCTCTCCCTGTAATATATACGAGCCATTTGTTACACAGCAGAAATGTGAGGGAAAATTTCCTCTAGAAGCGGAAACGCAAGGCGGGAAAATAGAAACACGGGGCAAGAAACAACTGCTTTATTTGCCTGCTTTGCTTCTAGAGGCAGACAGTCCAAACCAGTTCTCGGACAGGTCGACAGCAAAAATCGCCTTTGAGTGAAAAAATTATTTTAGAAATTGATGAACAGCTATTTGAGTCGCAGGGCCCAATCAATTCTTTGACTAATTAAAAGATGAAATAAAAGGATTTGGAAGTCATTTTTGCTCAAAGAGTTAATAACGGAAGAAACTCGCGGCTTTGATGGGATTTGCTAATTGCATTCGGTAGATAATTGAGTATTCGGTGCTCTTAAGACCTATAATTATGTGAATTTGGTGAACTATAATGAGATCGTTATAGCCAAGAGTTGGTACTGTTGTAATTTGAGTTATGAACAGTACACGAAAAAAGTGATTGAGTCAAACCATGGTCATAGGATATTTTATGATGAAAAGTGATTGAGTCATACGATGGTCATAGGACAGTTTATGATAAAAAGTGATTGAGTCATACGATGGTCATAGGACAGTTTATGATAAAAAGTGATTGAGTCATACGATGGTCATAGGACAGTTTATGATAAAAAGTGAATGAGTCATACGATGGTCATAGAACAGTTTATGATAAAAAATGATTGAGTCATACGATGGTCATAGGACAGTTTATGATAAAAAGTGATTGAGTCATATGATTGTCATATGGCTATTTAGATTTCAGATCATTAAGGTCATTTTGATGCTTCAGAATTACATAAAGTTCTGTATTAAAAGCGCTACAGCATTTCTTCTCTATATGCCTGTAATAAAATCTATCTGCAAAGCACACACAGATTTACTATAAATAGCAAACTGTATCTAAGGTATATTCAAGTCAATAGAGCTTCATCAACAATGCAGACATGAAACACCAGCATTGAAGCCTATTATTATAGCTAAGACGCTCGCAGGCAATACTGTTAAAGGCGCAGCGACACTGATAAGATAAGAACCCCGGCAAACAGTGTGCAGCTTCAGTGCCTCATCTGCCTCGTGTGTCGTTGAGCAAATCGGTCATATACAGGTGCAGCCATATGGGAAAAAATCTCTGGCGCCCCTCAAATGAAATGGCCCTACACTCAAATGAAATGGCCCTATACTCAAATGAAATGGCCCTACACTCAAATGAAATGGCCCTACACTCAAATGAAATGGCCCTATACTCAAATGAAATGGCCCTACACTCAAATGAAATGGCCCTACACTCAAATGAAATGGCCCTACACTCAAATAAAATGGCCCTACACTCAAATGAAATGGCCCTATACTCAAATGAAATGGCCCTATACTCAAATGAAATGGCCCTACACTCAAATGAAATGGCCCTACACTCAAATGAAATGGCCCTACACTCAAATGAAATGGCCCTACACTCAAATGAAATGGCCCTACACTCAAATGAAATGGCCCTATGCTCAAATAAAATGGCCCTATACTCAAATGAAATGGTCCTATACTCAAATGAAATGGCCTTATACTCAAATGAAATGGCCCTACACTCAAATGAAATGGCCCTACACTCAAATGAAATGGCCCTACACTCAAATGAAATGGCCCTATACTCAAATGAAATGGCCCTACACTCAAATGAAATGGCCCTACACTCAAATGAAATGGCCCTACACTCAAATGAAATGGCCCTACACTCAAATGAAATGGCCCTACACTCAAATGAAATGGCCCTATGCTCAAATAAAATGGCCCTATACTCAAATGAAATGGTCCTATACTCAAATGAAATGGCCTTATACTCAAATGAAATGGCCCTACACTCAAATGAAATGGCCCTATACTCAAATGAAATGGCCCTACACTCAAATGAAATGGCCCTACACTCAAATGAAATGGCCCTACACTCAAATGAAATGGCCCTACACTCAAATGAAATGGCCCTATACTCAAATGAAATGGCCCTACACTCAAATGAAATGGCCCTACACTCAAATGAAATGGCCCTATACTCAAATGAAATGGCCCTACACTCAAATGAAATGGCCCTACACTCAAATGAAATGGCCCTACACTCAAATGAAATGGCCCTATACTCAAAATGAAATGGCCCTATACTCAAATGAAATGGCCCTATACTCAAATGAAATGGCCCTACACTCAAATGAAATGGCCCTATACTCAAATAAAACGGGCCTACTGCCGCCTTGAACTACAACAGTGCCCGAAGCCCTGCAGCCGCGAGATAAATAAAATGCTGCTGGCTTAATACTTGCTTTTAATATCAGGAAATCAAAGCCGGGAAATTTGACGCCTAATTTCATGGCAGAGCTCGAGTCCCCAGATTCGCGATCCTCTACTGAGCTTCCTCTCGTTAAATAAAAGCTAGGCCGGACTCGTGTGTCGGTCAGATAGACAGCTAAGCATATTCAGCGAGGCTCCCTCCGCACTGGATGCCCTTTGTTTTGAGCCCCCACCCCCCTATTGAGTTTCCTCCATACGCGAGACGTCAGAAATCGATGATTAATTAGCCAGCCGCCGCCTCTTTCGGCTCCGTTCGCTTGGGGAGAGGCGGCTTTGATGAAGGATCGAAGATTCTGGGCCGCTATTTTATTAATTTTCCCTCTCTTACCCGCCAAGACGTTGCTCACAGCCGAGTCCCGAACTTGTCCCTAGAGCTTGGGTGGCCTCTGCTGCCAAATCTTTGCATTGACTTTCAATCTAAAAGCGTTTCTAGTTTGTTGTTTATCAGCCCCTTATATTTAGAATATTTTCTGGGAAACGTGTCTGATTCTATTGAAATTAAGCTGAGTTTGAGTGCGTTCGCGGGTGTCTCAGCTTGAATCCCTGTCAACGTTCATTTCAAGGTCATTGCTAGGCATCCGGAGCCACCAGCTAGAATAACTAGATGGGCCATTCAGAACATTTGCGTGCAAGCTACTTTCAGTTCAGTAGTAAGTTAATCTGAAGCATTTTAATGTATTTTTAAAGCCAAGGATCATTACGAGTAATTGGCTCCTACCCCAGCTTAAACCTTAAACCATCCAATCCAGCCTTTCTCGGAATTCCAGCCTAAAGCGGCCATGTACATTCAGTGGACTGGCAGAAAACATTATTGCTGGACCAATTAGCAAGCTGTTTAACGCCTGCAAAATTGGGCTTCTAAACTTATCAAAGTCATTTCAGCTGCCTTTCTTATATCTCGTAGTTTTATAAAATAGCTAATGTATTCTTCTTTGCTACTGAACTGAAAGTAGAAAGCTGCTTTACTAAGTATATAAGCCTAAGTGGCCCATCTAGTTATTTTAGGTATCTATGCTAAATACAAAAATTTGCAAAAAAAGTAAAAAATCGAAGGATTCAAGATAAATTCAATTTTCTAAGAAACTACCTTTTAGTATTTGCGATTTTCTAAGAAATAGAAAGCGTGGAAATTTAAAAGACCTACACGATTTTCTAGGAAACTACTGTGATATTCAAAAAATCTGCGGTTTTACTACATGTAAATATGTTTAACCTTCGCTTCTAAGCATTACACGAATTGTATATGAAAAGTGAAAACAATATAAAAATATTAATCAGAATTATTATAGATTACAAGCCGAGTTTTAGAAAATAAAGTTATGGCACAGTTTTGAAACTGTTACGACGTGTTCTGTTATCGTTATGTGTATTTATTTAGCTATTAATATTAATATATACTACTTGTACAAACCCACTGATCTTCGAACCCGGGGCCAGGGAATATGCAAACAGGTTTAACAGGGAGCAGAACAGGTAATTGAGACGTAAGAAATAAAAAAGGATGGCCACCGTAGTTGCATTAATTTATCCACTGAGAATATCGTTAATGCACAGAAGACCCTACTGATAGGCGTTGAGCAGTAGAATAATGCGCATATTTATTGTCACCCCAAATGATTGCGTGATGAGTCGGGATAAAGGATTTAACATTTCTTCCATTCATTACAATGTAGAAGAATTACTCACAGAGTAAAACTACACCAGAGATACAAGGCTGAGGAATTGGCGACACACCTAGCAACTGTTATTTATCTTCTTAATGGAGTCTCTGTATATAGATAAGTTGGAAACAAGCCAACAGCAAGTTTACCAGTTAACTATGCCTACTACGGTACAATTGTTTGTAAATTATTCGAGTTGAGCTGAGGGATCTGAGCACCCCAATCTGAGGTATCTGAGCACCCCAATCTGAGGGATCTGAGCACTCCAGGTCTGAGGGATCTGAGCACCCCAATCTGAGGGATCTGAGCACCCCAATCTGAGGTATCTGAGCACCCCAATCTGAGGGATCTGAGCACTCCAGGTCTGAGGGATCTGAGCACCCCAATCTGAGGGATCTGAGCACCCCAATCTGAGGGATCTGAGCACCCCAATCTGAGGGATCTGAGCACCCCAATCTGAGGGATCTGAGCACCCCAATCTGAGGGATCTGAGCACCCCAATCTGAGGGATCTGAGCACCCCAACCTGAGGGATCTGAGCACCCCAATCTGAGGGATCTGAGGGATCTGAGCACCCCAACCTGAGGGATCTGAGCACCCCAATCTGAGGGATCTGAGCACCCCAGGTCTGAGGGATCTGAGCACCCCAGGTCTGAGGAATCTGAGCACCCCAACCTGAGGGATCTGAGCAATCAAAATATGAGGGATCTGAGCACCCCAGGTCTGAGGGATCTGAGCACCCCAATCCGAGGGATCTGAGAAGCTAACTCGTGCAAGAGAGCCCCTACACAATCAAAGGTTAGCTTAAGCAAAACAACTTAACCGCTACATAGATAATTAGCCAAACTAACTTTCATCAATGCTAAAGTCAAACTCGGCCGGTTAATAAAGTTCATTCGTGACCTTCGCCAGCTTTGCCGGCCACCCGCTTGAAATCGGTCATGTTGGTGGTGGCCACCGGACAGCCGATAGGAATTAAACGGCTTAATCTAGTGACCTCGGAGTCGGCCTGATTATCCTGGACAAACACGGTCAGGGTGCGAACGTTTTGGAATTTGACAAATTTTAATTGCAACGGCTCGGCGTCCGGCTGCACGTCCGCTGAAGTCAGCTGGAAGGCCTGCGGAAAGGCGAGGGGGCATGTAAAATAGGAGTGCAGTCCGGATTATTGTGGCTAATGAATAAGGATACCCAGGGCTAAATGATAGATGGAATACAGGTATACCAGGGAATTACTGAATTGATGATACTGGAGGAACAGGTATGCTTGGGGTTGGGGATTACTAAATACATGCATACTACTCGTAGTATGATAGCTGGAGAAAAAATTTAGCTGGAAAACCATACCTGGTGAACAGGTATATTAAGAGTTTATTGAATGATGAATCATAACTGGTGAACAGGTATACAAAAGACTTTACTAAATGAATCATACCTGGGAACAGGTATACTAAGAGTTTGCTAAATGAATCATACCTGGTGAACAGGCATAGCACAGGTATACCTGGTGAACAGGTATCCAAGAATCAGTGAAAGAATGCCCTGAATAAGACACACAAATGACCAGCACTAACCTGAACACCTTCGGCAGACTCGGCAGCCGAGAAGTCAATAGGCGAGGGCTGGTTAATGAACAATTTGACAGTTTTAGGGGCATTCTCGTACGGCGCCACCAGGCGTAGTGAGTGAATTTTCACGCTCTGACTAAAGGTGATAAAGATGACCAACTGTTCGTCAGCGTCCGACTCCAAATAGGCTGAGGAATCGCCAGCGCCAGGGGCGGACATGATTGATTTTAACGGGTGGGCGTCGCTCTCGTTCAGGCACTCAGTCTCGGCCATGGAGATTAGCGATAGCATGTCCATCTGGGGATTAATAGAACAGGAAATACAAATAGTTTTATGCACGGCATGCATTGCACTAATGGGACTGCGAAACCCAGGCAGCACGATATCGATTCTCGAATAGTTATCAATAATACCCATTCCGATCACAGTGAATACTCAATCCGATCCGAGTGAATGCTCAATCCGATAACAGTGAATACTCATTCCGATCACAGTGAATACTCAATCCGATCCGAGTGAATGCTCAATCCGATAACAGTGAATACCCAATCCGATCACAGTGAATGCTCTTTTTGATTACAGTGAATACCCAATCCGATCACAGTGAATGCTCTTTTTGATTACAGTGAATACCCAATCCGATCACAGTGAATGCTCTTTTTGATTACAGTGAATACCCAAGCTGATCACAGGATTCAGGATTACCAGTTCCAACCCCCCCAAAATGCACTAATAACTGCGTCTCACGTGACCAAACTTGTCCACACTCTCGGCCGACTTGGCGTATTTCTTCACCAGAGCCTCGAGCGCGTCTGGATCGGCGCCAACCAACGACTCTATGCGTTGGCCGCGCAAAAACAGGGCAAACGTTGGCAAAGATGTGACGCCATACGCTGAGGAAACAGCCTCAACTTTGTCTACATTCACTTTGGCGAAGACTACATCCGGATTCCGGCTAGCCAGATCGTTCACCTTGGGCGCCATGGCTTTGCACGGGCCGCACCAATCGGCGTAGAAGTCTACAAGAACTGGTTTAGCCCCGGCTGACTCAAGTAGGGCGCGAAATTCATCTTCGCTAGAGATTTCTCTGACCATGACTGCGCTGTGGGAGCCAGTTAGTAGTATTTAGTAATAACTCAAGCATTGAAAGAAACCATAACAATTTCTTGCTCTACTGAATATACATTTTCTGATATCGACTTATGGAAGATTGTCTTAACAGATATGTCTTTACACCATGCTCCCACTACATTGAATTATTCACAGAAGGTTGTGAGCACTGTTCACAATAGATCACTAGTGCTATCTGCTATTGTCATCCACTACAGTCTTCTAGATTACAATAAAAGAAGCTTGAATGATAGAGCTTCACCATGTTGAGGTGCCACTTTGACATTTCCATGTGACTGTACAGCAGATGACCTTTGTCCTACAATGTACATCAAGTATGCTGTCACATGTTGACTTATGTATCACTAGCCAGACCTTGCATTGCCTTTCTGAGCCTGGACTATTCCAGATCCTACCTCCATAATAGGCTGTGGGGGTATCATAATATATACTAGGCCTATAGAGGACACGGGCACCTTAATATACATAATACACTAGAGAGGTACTATATAATACACTAGAAGGGTGCCATACTAAGCAAAATAAAGGCAGCAAGGATCTTTTTTAGGGCAAAAGAGAGTGCCATTATTGCCAACCACAAGGGGGGGTGGCTTCTCCACCAAAATCTGCCACTGTATAATAGGCCAAGGAAAGCTAAATCTAGTAGCTAGAATACCAACTCTTGATTGGAAGTGCTCAGACTTGGACCCTAGTAAGCTGGCACAAGGATAGAGAAAAATGGAACTCTATGTAGGACTAGGGCAGGCGTAGACCAATAACAGACAATAGACCAGGCCTGCTAAGGCTCCTTTGCTAGACTGAAAAGTATAAACAAGAAGGTAAGAGAAAAATGGGGAAGAGGAGAGAATATAGGGATCTATGAAAAATCACATACATTGTCTTTTATGATACAAATAACATATTGGTATAAATGAACATTGTATTTTCAGTTACTCATTGTAACTAAATCTAAAGCTATCTTTGTGCACACAAAAGACAGAGCTGAGGCAATGAGGCATATGCTTTTCATTATTTAAAGTTCCCTGCTTTTTTGCACCTAATATTTATTTGTATTAAAGCAAAATGCCTTTGTTGAATGCCACACAGACTGTGAACATACCTGCTAGAGAATGTCAGCCTTATCCAAATAAATATCTTTTCAACTGCTATAGCTTCAACCATGTTCAGTTACAAAAATTCCAATCAAACAATATCAAAAATACTTCATCTGGATTCAGCAGCTTTGTTTTAGTAGCTATACTTTATATGTCAGCTATCTAAAAGCAATAGGAAAAACAAAGCTGTTTCTTTATTGAAATACTCTATTATTATTATCACTAATATAGAACTAGTGCTATAGACTAAAAATAGTTCAACAAAGACCTTTAGGAACAAGATCAAATTTATAGCAAGGTGGTATTTGATTGCTTTCTAGACAAAAGTGATTTGCATAGCTAGGCCTATTAGCTACTTATATATTAGTATCAAGTGTAGGGCATATTACATATTGTTTCAATACTCATAGGAAAGTATATTTTGTATACTTTCAGATGTATATTTTGGATTTACTTACTTATATCATTTAGTGCCTCTTTGATCCAATTTGCATAACACACATTTGTACATTTTTTCATTTTTGGGACACATTGTATGAAGCTCATTGGAACCCCTAATCAAGGGCTTCTGATTACTATTACTATAGATAGAAGTGTGCATTTTATAATACTCCCATTATAAAGCAGGCAAAGGCTCCATTCAGCTTCTTGGTTGCTACTGATAGAAGATGTCTTTTTTGACCATAAGATACTTTCTAATAAGTGTCTTATGCTAGGGCTTAGCTAGTGTTTTTAGAACTCAAAGTCTAAAGCACAGTAAGTCTAAAGGACAATTTCTTTTTATAAACCAATAGGACCTAGAAGTTTTTATCTTGTGATTGACCTAAGATAAAAAAACATTCTAAAATTATTTTTTATAGGACTCACTACATAAATAGGCATAATATGGTGTAATAAATTATAATGTAGCCTATGTCTCCATGACTATACTTTGTTTTAACTATATTTTGAAGATGCTAATAGAGGTCATTTAACAAGATTAAAAGAATTGACATTATCTATGTAATAAAGAATCACAAAGCTAACCATACTTTAGTGAAAGTAGTAATTGAAATTAAGAAACTTTGCCCTTATGGCATGAACTTTTATATATCTATTAGGCCCTAATTAGGTTGACCTGCATTTCCAACTGACTGTTGTTAGGCCCTACCATTTCTTAATTTTGTAAGTTAACTTAGGCCTAGTTAAAGTTACTTTAAATTCATGAAAATTCATTGCTTGATTTTAATGTTGTGTTTAAGGATTGATTTGGTCAAGTTAGAGATGCCAGTCTCACTTAAATTGATTCATGCAAATGCAAAATGTACATCGCTTAATAGCTGGCTAACATGGACTGAAAACTGATTGTGTAATCAATTAGATGTCAGAGCAAAACTATTCAATAAGTTATGCTGTGGCTGTGAACTAAATCTTTGAATCACAATAAGTGGAGACATATACTATATAATAACTTGTTAAATATTGCTCAAAGTAGGCCCTAATAATTATTTTCATATTCTATATAACTAAGCATGACTATCAGACCATGTTATAGGCATACTGCTAAAATTCACATCTTTTCTTCTAAATGATGTTTTCAAACTGTGTCGGAAGTGCGACTTCAAGTGTCGTAACAGTTAAATTTTGCCGTTTGGCGTTTGCCGACACATTTTCAGACAACATCTTCCGATACTTAAAATTCTGCAAAAAGTGTCTGAAAAAGTGTCGTACGTTTAACTTTTGCCGACACTTCCGACACTTTCTGCGACATTTTAAGTGTGCCGGCGAAGTTATACTGGTATGATCAAGTGGAGTGCCAAATCATTTTGTTTCTATGAAACCACTCGCGTTTTATTCAAGTAAAGCAAAGTTTACATTGTTTCTGTTCAGGATATGATATGATTAATCGGAAAATGTATTGCAGGCACTTGATTAAAGTTACTTTAAATTCATGAAAAATGGCGCTGAAAATTATTTTGAACTTTTGTAACAATAAATTACTATAGAACCTAAAAAGCCTCGCACAAATGTAGAAATCTTTCCTATCTTTTTCGAATGAATATCTTCCACCAATGTCTCATTTTCAATCATATTTCGGGTGAAAATGAGCACCAAATATAAAAAAACGACATAATTTGTTGCAGCTTCCATAGAAACAGAATAATCCGAGGCCAGACTCCAACCGTTAGGAACCGATAAACCGATTTCGAACCTTGGAAAGGGAACCAACAAAATAAAAAAACTTTTAAACCAAATCCGGTTGTCGAATCGGTTGTGTTGCTCGTAGTGAGCGTATGAAAATTGCAGTGATATGATGAAAAGCCTCATATGTACATGAACAGTATAGGATCGACTTATTAAATAATAAGGTCCTTGAATTAATAGGTACATAACAACAACAACACCAAACTACAGCAACCCTAGGCAACCCAAGTTGGGTTGCCATCAAAAGGAGCGCGCAAGCGCAGTTGCGCAGAATAGCGAGTCCGCGAGGGTCAGAGATTTCAGCGTCTCTTAAAAGCAGGTCGACGAGACGCAGACTTCTCGCCTGCCGCGGCCCTTGAGGGGATAGCAGCAGCACGTCCTGAAGCGGCTTAGGGCTCAGGCTCAGGCCCGGATGACGTGGCCAACTTGTTGGTGCATGGTGGCGGTCGGCGAGTAGTGAACACCGAAGGCGGCTCTCACGAGTCAGCGTGACTGCGTGAGCGGCATCGAGTTGCCGCGATCCTGCGGGCCGGTCAGTGTTCACGTTTCAGCATTGTGAATGAGGACGGTTTCTATGACGGCCTGGAACAGCCGCCCTCTCAGCCGATCCGACAGCGCGGGGCACTGCAGGACAGTCCGCACGGTGCGGAATGCGCCCCAGGCAAGCAACTTGTGCCGTGCCATGTCGTCTGTGATTCTTGGCACAAGACCGCCGACGTGTACAACATCGGTACATGTACAACGTACTCATTGTATCTTCTAAAACTAGAAGTAATACGGACCTTTTCGATCTCTGTGAGTCAATTTTTTATTTTTTCTTTTGATTAGAACTCGATGCATTAGATCGAACATACATGTATACACGTAATTGAAATGATGTACTGTAAAATATAGCTGGAAAATGCGACACAACTCTTCGACTTCGTTCGTTCGCGACGGTAGTTCTACTCATGCACAAAAACTTTAATTGTCAAGCATTTCTACGCAATTGTTTTCGCATTATAAAATTTGACTTAGCTACTCGCGAAAAATCTGCAGTCTTTTTTTACAAAGTTCGTCAATCACATTTAATTTCGGGTAATTTCGAGACTCGAAAACATTGCACGATTTGCATTCGATTGCATGAATATCGCGTTTGTGCTAAACTGAAATATGATAATTCTCTGAAAGAATGCTTTTCTTTAATCAATTTGCGTAAAACAAGGTGCAGTGCGCAGCAGAAATTGACTTTGTGTCGACACACATGCTACCGCGATGTATTTCCGGAGTCGCAACATCGAAGTCGGTTTTGTACTGTACTGACGTTCTACCGTTGAAGTACACATATATGAACTACATGTATCTAACATTACGTAGATATACGCACTTAAGGCATTTACCTGTGGGTATAAAAAAAGAAACTACAACATTCGATTTGCTTTGTAGTAGAGGCCGCTCTCGCGGATCTGCATCTGGAATTTCATCTGCATGAGCTGGAAAGTTTGCTGATGAGGGATCAAGCGGAGATTATGAGGATTAACTGCACAAGGGAGAGATCGACGTGCTGCAGAATTATTTGGATTAATGCTGGAATGGAGTTAATTGGAATGAAGGAAGCTAAAATCAGTTTGCCAACCGAATAATCAGCCAAGCTGTCACATCCTCTTTAAATCTATTGCAGAGAGCACTGATTCTTACGCGTACATAAATGCAGGCTCCAGCGTCTATAGCTTCATCTCTTCTGCTTGAGTTGCCTCTTTCTATCTCTATCTATCTGTATGCATGGGAGCACCCTTCATTATAATTCTGGGTCTATCAGCCAGCAGCTGAGCCTCCTGTGCGTGCACTTCTTCGCCGTCTCTCCCCCTCCCCGTCCGCGCCGCCGCCGCCCCCACATCTCTCCCGCTAGCATTTTCTCCCCTTCTCCATCCAATCCCCTTAAATCCCTTTTGAGCGTACTTCCCAACAGCTGCGCCAATACTGTACCAGAAAAATTGCCCTTCCCCCATGCAGATCTCAAATCCCGTTCTCCTCCCCTGCCTCTCTTTAGTTCGGCCTTTCCGAGATCTCTTGGCTCTGTTCTCTTTCTCTCGACCAGACCCCTTCTTACCCCCTCCCCTTCTACTCGCTCCTCGTCTCCACGTGTGTTCCCACCACCGAGCGTTCCTGTTCTTCCAGCTCAGTCTGTCCGTCTCCCTCTCTGCCTCGACTTGCCCACGGCATCTCTCCCCGGCTATGCTCGAGCTAAGCGAGTTAAAAAAATAATTTCTTAGACTCTGCTAGCAACTGTCCCCAAGAAATCCCTCCCTCACCCCGAGCCTACAGTGGCGTCTCTCCCTCCCGGATCCTCCGCTCTCCGTTTCGCGATCTCTTCGATTTTTACTCGCCCTCGCTGGCCAGCCTCCGACATCAAAGCCGACCTCCTCCTCCTCTCCATCCAGAAGCTGGCTAGCTACCTTCGACAGACCCCTAGCCACCCTAGTTCGCCATATCAGTGCTTCTCTAGTATAGAATATAAACCCGTTAGTTTCGCATTCTATTGCTGCGCCTATTTGTATATTAATAACTTGAATACAATTATAAATTTAGAATAGAAAATCATGCCAACAACAGACAGTTTAACATCGGCCAGCTTGACTCTCAGCTCCTGTTCGTGCGGTAAGAGTCCATCTTTAGTGCAGAGTATATATTTGGTAATTTACTCAGTTGCATGCACATGTCGGCGCCAAGAGGTTGTTCATTGCTGCTTTTGGAAGGCGCCTTTTTAGCGCCACTTCCAATATGACGAACTGTTGTGCACCTGGAGAGCGCCTTCTTAGCGCCACTTTCAATGACGATCCATTGAGCACCTGGAGAGCGCCTTATTAGCACCACATCCAATGACGATCCATTGAGCACCTGGAGAGCGCCTTCTTAGCGCCACTTTAAATGACGATCCATTGAGCACCTGGAGAGCGCCTTCTTAGCACCACATCCAATGACGATCCATTGAGCACCTGGAGAGCGCCTTCTTAGCGCCACTTTCAATGACGATTCATTGAGCACCTGGAGAGCGCCTTTTTAGCGCCACTTTCAATGACGATTCATTGAGCACCTGGAGAGCGCCTTCTTAGCGCCACTTTCAATGACGATTCATTGAGCACCTGGAGAGCGCCTTCTTAGCGCCAGCACTTTTGCTATAGAGACTTAGCCTAGTAGCGACTGTTGCTGGCTGTCCTGGCGCGAATGTAAACTGTTAGTAAAAAACACAACGTAAACAATTCCCATGCATTTTAACGCAGAGCGCTCACCCTACGACGGTCACCCATCCGGCAGCTGCCGATTGGCCGCGACAGGCGAAGCTGGCGCTGTCGCCGCCGCCGCCGCCGCTGCCGCCGCAGGAGCGTGCAGCCAGACAAGTACATCCTCTCGGCAGCAGCGGCAGCAGGGAGACGCCGACCCGCCCGGCGCCGCCTGTCTGGAATTGGCGCTCGAAGGCGAACGACTTTGCAAAGCAGGCGAATGCCGGCTGGGCGTTCATTTTTTGGAGGCGGCGGTGCAGGCCGGCACTGACGATATGAAGGTGCTGTCAGCTGTTTACAGCCAGCTGGGCAATGCGCACTTCTACCTGCAGGACTACGCCAAGGCTCTGGACTATCACACACTGGACCTGGGTCTGGCAAGGTGGCTGTTTTGATTTGTGAACCAAACTTCTGAACTTACTTATAGTATCCGGTATCTATAAGTAGACTGGGTGCATAGCAACCGGTATCTATAAGTAGACTGGGTGCATAGCAACCGGTATCTATAAGTAGATTGGGTGCATAGCAACCGGTATCTATAAGTAGACTGGGTGCATAGCAACCGGTATCTATAAGTAGATTGGGTGCATAGCAACCGGTATCTATAAGTAGATTGGGTGCATAGCAACCGACAGCTATAAGTAGATTGGGTGCATAGCAACCGATAACTATAAATAGATTGGGTGCATAGCAACCGATATCTATAAGTAGATTGGGTGCATCTAATCACAAATCCCACCCCACCCCACAGAGCTATGGAAGACAGAGCCGGCGAAGCGAAGGCGTCAGGCAATTTGGGCAACACCCTGAAAGTGCTGGGCAAATTCGAAGAGGCTGCGCTGTGCTGCCTGCGTCATCTCGAATTGGCGCGCGAACTCGGTGATCGGGTGAGGCTCCGGTGAAGGAGAGTCTGGCTAATGCTGAGCTGTTGGGGTATGGCTGAGATGGGAGTTAGGGATGAGCGGTAGACATTGGAGGTGCAGGTGAGAGAGGTAACGATGGATAAACGTAAGGATGTTGAGATGGTGGGCAGAGATGAGAGATAGTTCGATTCCGTGTGCGCCAGCATTCATTTGGAGATTGATCGATAATTGGTAGTGGGGTTGTGCGATTCAGACCCAAGAAGGCCAACCGTCAATTTTATAACTAATATTCTTAATATGAGAGGTACACGGTACAGGCAGTAGAGGTGGGAGGTGGAGTTAGAGACGCGAGGCAGACATGGGGGGGGGGATACTGGAACTGGAACGCAAAGCTCAGAGTGCTCGCTCTTCTCTCCACAGTAGTTTATTTTTCTCACACAGTACTTCGCAAGCTCAGCTTCCGACTTCCGAGCCTGCGAACGATATTATCCTCGTAGTCTCCAGGTAGACGGGCAGTCTGGTGGATGATAGACAAGTCTTAAGCATTCTGCTTTTATCGATTAATCGAATGCCAACTCAGTTCAGGAAATCTGTTAGGCCTTCAAGCTTAGCTTGCAAATTTGAGCCTCTTGACCTTCTTCTTGCAAAGCTTTCTTCGATTTTTTGGAAAATTTTACCCAGCTGAAAAGCTAAAGCCAGTCTTTGTTTTTTCCCTTACTCAGCAAGTACAGAGATAACCTGATTACCTGTAACGGGAGTCCCCTTTAATAAAAAAGATTTTCAGACAAGACCTAATCTTTAGTCTGCTGCAAATCAAGGCGTTCTAGAGACTTCTATCTGATAATAGCGGTCGGTGGCTTTCCACTCCAAGTTGCCTAAGATCCATGGATGGGCTTGTAGAAATCCGAGATCCCAATGCGGCAGCTGACTCGCCTCTGCATGCCTGCTCCCCGTTCCCAAAGACAATTAAAAGGTGAAAGAAGCCGCTCGCAACTCAAGCAGTCATTATGTGCCATTTTAGCTTTAGAACTAAATAATCACATGGACTCTCAGATCAAAGAGGACTTGATTGCAATAATTACTCAGTGGCGCAGAGGAGTCTTAGTTGCCCAACCCTCTACTAAAGAACTTTGGGTTGCGTCTGCACTGATCTCTGCTCTCCGTCTGTCTTAGTGTCTTAGTGTCTGTCTGTCTGTCTGTCTGTCTGTCTGTCTGTCTGTCTGTCTGTCTGTCTGTCTGTCTGTCTGTCTGTCTGTCTGTCTGTCTGTCTGTCTGTCTGTCTGTCTGTCTGTCTGTCTGTCTGTCTGTCTGTCTGTCTGTCTGTCTGTCTGTCTGTCTGTCTGTCTGTCTGTCTGTCTGTCTGTCTGTCTGTCTGTCTGTCTGTCTGTCTGTCTGTCTGTCTGTCTGTCTGTCTGTCTGTCTGTGTATCTTCAACCTTATGAAGTCCCTGCTAGAGTTTTCGACGTTGCGAAATTTCGACCTTGTGAAAGCACCCCGATCTCACCTGCCCCCGAACCCGTCCGAATCCCAGATCGGCGAGGCCCGGGCGCTGTACAATCTGGGCAACGTGCACCACGCCCACGGCAAGCACACGGGGCGAGTGCAGCAGGCGGACCCTGGCGAGCTGGCCAGCCCTGTGCGCGAGCTGCTCCGCCGCGCTGCCGACTACTACGCCCAGAATTTGGCCATTGTGCGCGAACTGGACGACCGGGCTGGCGTTGGCCGGGCCTGCGGCAACCTGGGCAATACGCATTATTTGCTGGGAAACTTTCAGGTGAAATGGATAGCCAGTTTAGAGTGCAAATCTGGAGGCTGGTGAAATATTAAATAGAGTATCTCCATAGTATATTTTTTAGCAATGAGACTTACTGAGAATAAAAAGCAGGGCAAACATAAAAGGCGGAGTTGAGAGGAATAAAGAAGGGTATAGAAGATTATAGAAAAGAGAGATGAAAAGCAAATATTGAGATTAGCGATTAGAGTTGGAGGTTAGTGGCAACGAGAAACAGGCGGAAGAGATGAGAGGTAGAGAGGAGGGGTAGAGATGAGAGGTAGAGAGGAGGGGTAGAGATGAGGGGTAGAGATGAGGGGTAGAGATGAGGGGTAGAGATGAGAGGTAGAGATGAGGGGTAGAGAGGAGGGGTAGAGATGAGGGGTAGAGATGAGAGGTAGAGATGAGGGGTAGAGAGGAGGGGTAGAGATGAGAGGTAGAGAGGAGGGGTAGAGATGAGGGGTAGAGATGAGGGGCAGAGATGAGGGGTAGAGATGAGGGGCAGAGATGAGGGGTAGAGATGAGAGGTAGTGCTGAAAAAGCAGCCACCCCTGCAGCTCCACTATCCCTCATTTATTCAGTCCGCAATTCGCTACCACACCGAGCGCTTGGCCATTGCCAAGGAGTTCGGCGACCGAGGCGCCGAGCGCCGCGCCCACAGCAATCTGGGCAACGCGCACATCCTGCTAGGAGAGCTCGAGGCGGCCGCCGATCACTACAAGAGGTGCCTGAGCCTGGCCAAACAGCTGGAAGAGCCGGCGCTGGAGGCCCAGGCCTGCTATTCGCTTGGCAACACGTGCACCCTGATGCGGGAGTACCGCCTGGCCATAGACTATCACGCCAGGCACCTGCGCATTGCCGAACAGCTCGGCGACAGGGTTGGCGAGGCCAGGGCCTGCTGGTCAATCGGCAACGCCTACGCCGCTGTTGGCGAGCCCGCCACCGCCGCTGAATTTGCCGAGCGTCATCTGGCGCTGTCCGAGGAGCTCGGCGACGAGGCCGGAGCCGCCACGGCCAGATTGAATCTCGTTGATCTCCGCCGGTTGATCGCCTCGTCGTCAGCTGCCGCCGCTGCTCCAGCCTCGGTCAAGTCGCCGTCCAAGCAGCTGTCCGGCGAGTTCCCCACCGGCCGGCCGGCCTCAGCTGTCTGCGTCATTGTCAGCGGCCTCGACAACGGCGTCGAACCATCGGCAACGCCGGTTGTCGCCGCTGACGACGAGCTGTGCCTCCAGCGCACCGAGCTGGAGATTGAGGGCCTGAATCTGGCCAGGGCCAGCTCCGAGTCCAGTGGCCTTGGCAACTACGACTCGTCGGGATCTGGCGGCGGCGCCGGCAACGGCGGCGGTTCCCAGCAGCACCCGCCGGAGCTGGAGGCCTTCTGGGACCTCGTCTCCTACCTGCAGAGCCGCCGGATGGACGAGCAGCGCTGCTTGGCGCCGCCGATGCTCACGGCGCAGCAGGACGCCTTCCTAGACATGCTGGCTGGGGCGCAGGGCTCCCGCATGAACGATCAGCGGGCCTCGCTGCCGCCCGCGCTGTCGCATTTTCCCGGCTTGCGCGGCGACGGGCCGCCCGTGCCGCTCGGCGCCGCCGCAGCCGCTGCAGCAGCCGCCGCCGCTGCCGTAGCCGCCACCACAGTCGAAAAAGAGAATCTGCTGCCCGACGACGCCTTCTTTGACATGTTGATGCGCTGCCAGGCCACCCGGCTGGACGAGCAGCGAACGGCGCTGCCGCCACCGCCGCCTCCGCCGCCCCCAGTGGAGGCTCCAGTTGAGCCGGACTCAAATAACGGCGCCGGGTCCGCCGAGGCCGCTGAAGCTGGTGAAGGCGCCAGAGGCGGCGGCGGCGGTCGCCAGTCGGCACCCACAGTGCCTGAGGACGACGTATTCGGTCAGATCGCCCGGCACCGGCCCACTCAGAGCAGTCGGCTGTTCGGCAAGCTCAGTCTGAAGAAGAGGCGACGCTAGAAAAGTCGATAGAATTTTTATGTCGTTTGTCGCGATTTGATTTTTTGTTGTTGTTTTTCTATTTTCATATTACTTCTATGGATTTTATGAGGAGTCGCTGCAAGTTAAGCAGAGTCGGCTGTGGTTAGTACACCGGGAGCATGAGCAATTAGTGAATTAAGAGGATTTAAGCTGTTCACAGCCAGTTTAGTGTCAGTTTTGTCGGTCTTAATGAACGTTGATACAAAGCGGAGATTTTAGAATCGAATAGTTTTAATTTTTCTTCTGATGCAGTTTTAATTATGTTGTTGCTTCAAGTCACAGTTAACAATTAGGCATCCTAGTTTCATTGAGAACTTGGTTTAGCATTGTATTTTATTCAGAGCTTATTAATTTTCATCCTCAAGATCTGAGCTGTCAAAATGGTTAGAAACTTAGCACCCTAATTGTTATTTCATAAACCATGTAGTCCACATTTTTTTCTTTTCTTTAATTTATTGATCACTTGTTAAAAATTGCTATCCCGCCTTTCTTTCAGATGCAAATTAATAATCATAAATCAATTGAGTAGCAAAACCCGCAAAAATTACCGTGTCTAAATTAACGTCGTTTTCTCCATAATGGAAGCAATTGATAATGAACTGCCTGCAAATACACTTAAGTGAAATCGAATCTCTCTAATCTACGTTTTAAGGAAATTGTTTTGAACTCGCGCGCGTGACTTAGTCCAGGTCAAAACACAAACAAAATACGAGCTATATATCTGTAGACCCCAGGCCAGCCATTCTGTACCACTGTGCACGAATTTCTACAGTTATAAACAAAAATGCTAATAATTCTACTGCTAGTAGTAAAATTCCTATTTTTATTCAATTTTTAATAAAGAAAGTATAAAATTAGCCAATAGTCGTCAACTCGTCACAATGGCTTCACACAAACCACCACACATGAGACTAAAATTTCATATGAGCTACAAACTTTTTCATCAATTTTTATGTCCTTTTTATATTAGCCATATGATGTATGACGCAATTTTAATGGCGCACGGCGATGAAAATGAGCAACTCTGGTGATTGAAGCCTGAGCTGAATAACCTGAATTGTAGTACCATTACCAAAACGTAAAATGGCCAGTTCTAGGTTACTAGATTACTTAGACTAAGAGGTTTGTGTCTGAAATGCTCAAGTCAAGAAAGAATGCTTTCAGGAATTTCTGCGATATGTGAGTCGTGACTAATTTATTTGATTTGATAGTTTGTTGAACTGGCCGATATGTTGTGTAGTTAATAATATACAGAGTAGTTAAAATAAAACAAGAGCTGCGTCACTGCATCTAATCAAAAAATAAATTTTTACTGATTGGATGTGTCCACCGATAAAACAATGACAACGAATAATTATGATCAAGGTAAATTTCAAATATAAATTTCAACAGTTTATGAAAAGAAAATGGAATTGCGGCAAAAATTATTCTACGACCACGCCAGGACTCGAACCTGGAATCTTCTGATCCGTAGTCAGACGCGTTATCCATTGCGCCACGCGGCCGCTATCACATATGGAACTCGGAGCGAGCTATATAGCTCACTTAAGGCTTTAAATCCTTCTTCAACACCCGAATTATGAATCTGATATATTAGGGCACCAGACACTAAAATTCATTATAGTATCTGTGAGATAGATCAAGGCAAGCAAAGGTGGATCGATTCACATCACACTTGTCCGGTAGTTACTTAAAGCTATAATTAATATATTGCATTGCAATTGATTGAGGTACCGGACCACTAGCAAAAAAAATAGAACAAAAACAAAAAAGCAAAAAAATATAAAAAAAATATAGCAACCATCCAACAGAAGAATAAGTTAAATCAAAACCAAAAAAAGAAAAAACAGCATTTAAAACAATTGATAATAATTCGTTGATAAAAAAGATAAGAATCAGGATTTTTAAATGACATCGAGAGCCAGTGAGAGCGCGGGAATGTTACTGTTCATTAGCCTTTATTAATATTAGCCATTTTGTTTACCGATATTTCATACTTGGATTTACTCGTAGCTTACACAGATTATTATCTGGAATTCTATGGTTTAGTTACGAATAAGCTATATCCGACACGCGCTGGTACCAATTATCGCGCAACAAGAAACTTTAAAGCAGCTTAGCTTGCAGAATTACTGATAATGTCTAAAATAACACTCGTATTACAGGCGGACTGTTAGGCATGCTTTTTTGAAGAAGCCATCTCCTCCTTGAGAGCTGAAAGTTATCGATAGGTAACGATAGTAGGTCAATGCTAAAATCAAATCTTGTTTGCAATATGTTATGCTGCTTTCGCTACATATCGGCAGTCGATCAACTTATTATTAGCGAACACAACTACGCTTGAGATTTGAGCAACTTCCTAACCTCGAATTTGTTTACTTGTAATCTTAATTTTATATAGCCAGATAACAAATAAATTGCTCACCAATGACTATATCGCGAGTAGCGTCCTCTATTTCGCGCCTAATCTCCGCGATTAGCTCACATTTAAATAACTGCAGTTGACCCTCAATACCTGGCCTGGGCGCCGCCACCTGCTGATTCAAAGGCGGGCGCTTTGAATTCGACTTTCGCTCTCATTCAACGGCGAACAGCCAACAGCAGCAGTTCTGGAAGCTGCAGCACTCTTCAGTGCGTTCTTCGCCCTAGGCAAGCTGTTAGTATCGAAACTACTTGTGCTACTCGGATTGTCTCTTCGCTGCAGCATCTCCTCAATTGCTTGAGCTCTGGCGGTCATTGGCTAAAATTTATTTTAATGGGTGCCGTAAATGAAGAATACAAAAATAATGCTCTCTACCCGTGACGGGACTCGAACCCGCAATCTTCTACTTAGGAGGCAGACGCCTTATCCATTAGGCCACACGGGCTTGAGTTTGCAAGTGACGATTGCTATTGAGTTATACTCAAACCAAATATGGGAGAAACACTACTAACAGCATTTGTTGGCCTCCGTTTCATTGACAGTTCATGGTTCGCGATGTCATTCGGCAATCCGCTAATCTGCGGCTCGCTTAAACGATGCTGCGAGCCGAACGGAAATCTGAAATATTGATTTATTGTGAACTCAGAATAAACAGACTGATTGCAAAGGTGTTAGCTTGATCCAACTGATTGCAAAGGTGTTAGCTTGATCCACCTGATTGCAAAGGTGCTAGTTTGATCCAACTGATTGCAAAGGTGCTAGTTTGATCCAACTGATTGCAAAGGTGCTAGTTTGATCCAACTGATTGCAAAGGTGTTAGTTTGATCCAACTGATTGCAAAGGTGCTAGTTTGATCCAACTGATTGCAAAGGTGCTAGTTTGATCCAACTGATTGCAAAGGTGCTAGTTTGATCCAACTGATTGCAAAGGTGCTAGTTTGATCCAACTGATTGCAAATGTGTTAGCTTGATCCAACTGATTGCAAAGGTGCTAGTTTGATCCAACTGATTGCAAAGGTGTTAGTTTGATCCAACTGATTGCAAAGGTGCTAGTTTGATCCAACTGATTGCAAAGGTGCTAGTTTGATCCAACTGATTGCAAAGGTGCTAGTTTGATCCAACTGATTGCAAATGTGTTAGCTTGATCCAACTGATTGCAAAGGTGCTAGTTTGATCCAACTGATTGCAAAGGTGCTAGTTTGATCCAACTGATTGCAAAGGTGTTAGTTTGATCCAACTGATTGCAAAGGTGCTAGTTTGATCCAACTGATTGCAAAGGTGCTAGTTTGATCCAACTGATTGCAAAGGTGCTAGTTTGATCCAACTGATTGCAAAGGTGCTAGTTTGATCCAACTGATTGCAAAGGTGCTAGTTTGATCCAACTGATTGCAAAGGTGTTAGCTTGATCCAACTGATTGCAAAGGTGCTAGTTTGATCCAACTGATTGCAAAGGTGTTAGTTTGATCCAACTGATTGCAAAGGTGCTAGTTTGATCCAACTGATTGCAAAGGTGTTAGTTTGATCCAACTGATTGCAAAGGTGTTAGCTTGATCCAACTGATTGCAAAGGTGCTAGTTTGATCCAACTGATTGCAAAGGTGCTAGTTTGATCCAACTGATTGCAAAGGTGCTAGTTTGATCCAACTGATTGCAAAGGTGTTAGTTTGATCCAACTGATTGCAAAGGTGCTAGTTTGATCCAACTTATTGCAAGGTGTAAATTAGTTCGATTTTACTCATTTTGTTATTTTGTTTATGTGTTATTAATGAGGGTATTAATTGAAATTGAGTATTTGACATACTAATTGCAAGGCTGTGTGGGTCCCATAGATTGCAGGTGCAATGCTAGCTCGACCCATTCAGTGCTAGATGCAGAAGCCCATGACTCACCTAGCTAAGGCACTTGTAGACGCAGCAATGTGGCATCAGCCCTGCCATCAGCCATGAACTGTCGGGTGGTTGTCTCGAACTTGTTCGCCTGTTCCGCACTGCCGAACCTAAGCCCGTGTTCGACGCCTTCGCCGCGCCAACAAAGTAGATCCGGCTCGGCCCGCCAGAAAATACCGTCAGGCAGCGACGGTCGAGTTTTCCGCTGATCCGCTCCATCTACTGGACAATCCAGCACCAGCTCGTTGCTCTGCAGCTTGCGGGCTTGGACTCGTAGCTGATGCTGATGATACTGCTGGTGCTGGCCAGCTAGTACCGCCTGCACGCGACAGACTGCGGCTGTTGGCAAGCCGCCAATCAACGGTAGCCAGCGCCGCTGGACCGCATCGAAACGCAGCGGAGTTGCTTGCGCAGTGACGGCTGGGGAAGATTTCATTGCTGAGCTCTGCTGCTCCCTGTAAGAGTATTGCGTGGAACGGCTACATGTAGTCTTGTTACTGCCTATCGTTACAGCTAAGGCCCTGGACCCGGTAGGACTGAGGACTCCATAGACACAAGGCCCTAGAACCAGAACCCTTATAGATGTAGTGTAGTGTAGACAAAGAACGTTACCTTAGGCTTAAAACCCTAGACACAGGACCTTATGCCTATCGAACACAAGACCTTTAGACACAGGGCCATTGGGCGAGTAGGTCTCGCTTTCAAGAACTGGATCACCTGACACAGGAGCCTAGTCACAAGGCCGCCCTGGCGCAGGACCCTATAGACACAAGGCCGCCCTGGCGCAGGACCCTATAGACACAAGGCCGCCCTGGCGCAGGATCCTAAGACACAAGGCCGCCCTGGCGCAGGATCCTAAGACACAAGGCCGCCCTGGCGCAATAGACACAAGGCCGCCCTGGCGCAGGATCCTAAGAGTTAAGACACAAGGCCGCCCTGGCGCAGGACCCTATAGACACAAGGCCGCCCTGGCGCAGGACCCTATAGACACAAGGCCGCCCTGGCGCAGGACCCTATAGACACAAGGCCGCCCTGGCGCAGGACCCTATAGACACAAGGCCGCCCTGGCGCAGGACCCTATAGACGCAAGGCCGCCCTGGCGCAGGACCCTATAGACTCAAAAGGCCGCCCTGGCGCAGGACCCTAGACAGAAATGACAGACAGACCCTGACTCCACCGCAAGCGACAGATGCAGCTCGTACTACGCTTGACGCTCATGACGCTTGATCTTATAGGCTTGCCAATTTACTGCAGAGCAGGGGACTTCTGAGTAACTGTCGCAATTAAAGCGAGAATCGGCAGCCGTCCCTTTAACCTTTATGGATAGTTCAACTATTTCTTTCTACACCCGCAACTACAGTTCAACAAATTATAGACCGAACTATAACTTATAGATGAAATTAATTTAACTGATACAAGTCTACATTTTCGTTAGTCAAGACACTTCGCTGCTCTGTGCATGCTCACACAAACGGACCTTGCAGCCAGACAACGCAAAACGAAAATAAAAGCATTTCTAATAAAAAAGAGAAAGCAAAAATGCATCCAAAACACGACGACGTGTGCCGTACCTAGCTGCGCAAATGTTTACACAATTTAAAGGTAATGCTCAGGCAAATCAAATCATTGCTGGCGTAGGACACAATGATTTTTTATTTGCGCAACTCTGGAATTGTGAGAATATTCCGTCCATTTTTTCGGTGTTCCTATTACTGAAATTATTCGCATGCAGCAGCCAGCAGTAAATGAAGACAACTCGTGATCTAGGTCACTCTACGAGCGTATAGTGAATTGGGTCACTCGTGAACTGGGTCAGTCTGTCCTGAATTGGGTCACTCGTGAACTGCATGGGTCAGTCTGTCCTGAATTGGGTCACTCGTGAACTGCATGGGTCAGTCTGTCCTGAATTGGGTCACTCGTGAACTGCATGGGTCAGTCTGTTCTGAATTGGGTCACTCGTGAACTGGGTCAGTCTGTCCTGAATTGGGTCACTCGTGAACTGCATGGGTCAGTCTGTCCTGAATTGGGTCACTCGTTAACTGCATGGGTCAGTCTGTCCTGAATTGGGTCACTCGTGAACTGCATGGGTCAGTCTGTCCTGAATTGGGTCACTCGTGAACTGCATGGGTCAGTCTGTCCTGAATTGGGTCACTCGTGAACTGCATGGGTCAGTCTGTCCTGAATTGGGTCACTCGTGAGTTACTCTTGGGTTACTCGAAGTGGACTGGGTCAGTATTTCCTGAACTGGGTCGCTATATAGTGAACTGGGTGGGTCACTCTGTCCTAGATTGAGTCACTCTTCGAACTTCAGACAGATCGAATATGTCACTTTGAATTTGCAACATGTAGCTCTCGTCAATGACAAAAAAGTGAAAGAAAGAAAATATTTTCGCAAATTATTGATAATTAACCAATCAATAAATAACTATAGAACCTCCGCTGGTCAGAATTGTTAAATAAAAGTATCTTAAAAGTTTTTTAATCGCTTATAGTATAAAAAGCCTGATAATGGAATTGAAGCAAATCCAAAAATTACATAAACATACATGCTTTTGTAGTTCTTGCAAGCCTTGATGGAATTATGAATCTGAACTTGTAATTTTTTTACGCCTCGCTTCTTATCATACACTATAATACCAACGTATTTTTTCTCGATAAATATTAGTTATCTGCAGAAGTGCACGCGATATCTTTTAAATCAGCGCCTTTGCTACTTGTGTCAAGATACATTTAGTTTAACAAAATTTACTATGGAGTTAATATGTACTTGTACACCATAACATGTATTACAATAAACGAGAAATAGCTAGGTTAATATCTAAAAATTTACACAATTCGATTTTTTTAATCTTAAGACATTAGCACGCGAAAACATGTACAGAAAGAACATATACAATTGGATCTAGTACTCTGTGCTGTAAATACAGTAATAAACTATTGTCTGAGCACAAATGTGAATTGTTTTGTTTTTTTTATTTAGGTTGTGTCGGCCGAGAACGAGAATAATCGACCGAGAACTACGAGCATGGTTTCTGCTTCTACATGTATTTTCCGAATCTCGGCCGGTTCAGCATCTGAACCGCATATGTATAGGTTTTCCTCACCATTCATTAGGGACTACATGTACATGTACAAATACTCTTTAGTCCCCCTGATAATTTTTCATGCAGTACATTATCCAGTAAAAATATGGAACCGACTTTTCCTGGTTCTCTACATTTACTTTAACGTGTATTCCCATTACATAATAAATTACATTTGCATTTCAGTCTCAGACTATACAGTTATAGGTGTACAGTCACACAGTGTGTATGCAGCTATGAAATCGATGTACATGTACATGTAATCGCGCTCTATAGATCTCTCTCTAAGTAAGGTGGAGTATAGTATATGTCGGTCAGATTGTGTAGGAACCTTCAGAATCAGAAGCTGTATTTCCTTTTCATTGTTAAAGCTAAACTGTTTTTGCGATGCCAAAGAACAAAACTTACATGCCATAAATGTTTTACTCCAGCATTGTCTTCTGACACGTAACGCAAAATAAAAATCTAAACAAAACTTTTTTGTTTGGCTGGCAATGCAATAATTAGAATTAAAGTCTTATATGACACTATTTAGTTTCTTATATTTTTATCAACAAAATTTTGATATTAAGTTTGTTTTGTTACGAGATTAGTATTCCAGTACAAAAATTGATTTCAATTTTTATAAGAAACAATTTTTCATCTGTAACTAACTTACTGGTGGCCTGCCTGTGGGCGTGTTAGGTATTAATAGCGTAAATTAGATTTTTTTCGCATCTAATTATAAGTATTATAAACAGTGCTAAGCTAAAGTCAAAAGTATCTTTCTACCATATCAACATCCAGAAATACAACTCGGGCTTACAGTGTATACTGCGATATGGGCTTAGGCTTATGCTAATAATAGTGAACATTTATCTGGGTTATTATAAAATACAGTAATAGTGAAGCTGTTCTGTTGAGTTGTGCATAGGTCTTAATAAAAGCACTAAAAGAGCCAATAAGCGCATCGAGACAAAATGGCATGTGTTTTCTGTGAATATGCTTCAGGAGAGTCCCCAAATAGTCTGTCAATTGTACTAAAGGTCGGTATGTATAAGTCATTGAATTGATATTTAAAATACAGATTTTTCTATATGTATTTTCTATTACATATATTTTTTGGTATTCGCCTATAGCATAGGGGCCTAGGCTATAATTTGTAGTCAATCAGTTAAACACTATTCTATTATTTTTCCCAGCAATAGTTTAGAGGACTCTATATCCTGTATGTATCTTAGAAAAAAACATTTATTATATTTTTGTGAAAGCTGATGTCTAATATAAGTTAAAGATTTTACATACTTTCTATTGCATTGTCAATTTTGAAACTACTATTAGATTAACAAAAGTGACAAAAGTGATTTAGATATTAAATTCAAATAAGTAAAAAAGGCAAAGTACCCAATAAAAGGCTCTTTATTTTTCTACTTTATTTACATCTCAGATTCTTAGCCTTTTAAAATCAAGATTCAATTAAGATTTGAAAAAGAATTTTAAAAAGTAAAAATCTAAAATTACAAATATCAATTGTTAAAATTAGATAAATATCTCATCTGACCTTTAAAAAAATTCCTTAAAATCTATGCCAAAATTTCTTTATAAAAAACAAAATTAAATTAAAAGTTTTTAATTTTAGCATATTTTAATTAATTTTTAAAACAAATTTCAAGAAATAAACATTTTATCATTGAAATATTCAACTTTTATACTATACAAAATTTTATTTTTTATATAAAAATGTTAGATAATATTACATAGTTTACTCATCCTAAGATGTATGGGAAAATTTATGCCAAAATTGTATATGCCAAAAAGATATAAAAAAATATTTTTGTGCTCCAAAATTTTTATCCCAAATATTGACATGAATTGTCAACTTTAAAGGAGATTTTTTTGTTTGTATGCCAGAAATTTCTAGTGTACAAATCATACATGCCTAACACCTATCCAAACTATCCAAACCAGACGGGTGAAATGGCGCTGGCCAGGGTAAGTCGCAAAATAAAAAATGTGAAAAATGAAAAATTTGAGGAAGAAAGAAAGGAGAGAAAGAGAAAGGAAAAGAAAGGAGGAAGAAGAGAGAGAGAAAGAGAAGAAAATAGTAAAAGGCAAGAAAAGTCATATACAAAGTGAAAATTAAGTCACAATCAAAAGGAACTAAGTCACAATTGAGAGAAACTAAGTTGCACTGGATGGGTGAAATTTTGAGGTTGGGCATGTATGGTACAAATGGTAATGTTTCAGAACTTGGATAATATAAATAATATTTATAATCAATGCAGTTACACTTTCTTGGAACTCATCATTTATTGAGTCATAACTCAAAAGCTTTAAAACAATTGAAGCATTAAATGTGGCTCTTCAAGCAGAATTTTAATTTGAGCAGTTTCAATGTGGTAGTAAAAATTTATATGGAGATGATAAATGTCCCAGCAAACAGCTCTTGTATTAAATATTTTAGCTATAGCCCTAGGAACTCTAGACCAATGTGCATATTATAAGGATAGTCATAGTCAGAAGTTTAATCCCATTAATCCTATTGCAATTTTTAGACAGATGAGCTTGTGGTATTTCGTGACATTCGTCCAGCTAGCCAACATCACCTATTAGCCTGTCCAGCCCAACACATCCCTGATGCCAAGCATCTGACCAAATCTGATATTGCATTGGTGGAGTCACTTGTTGAGGCAGGACTTGGAGCGATTGAGAAACTGGGTGGCAACAGGCTAGAGACCAGGTGTGCCAATTATATTATTTCAAATTTACTCAAGTCTTTCCTGCATTTAAGCATTTAAGTTTGAGTAGCTAAAATACTTCCAAGCATTTGAATATAATAAGAAACATCCAATCACATCAATGCAATAAGAATCGCCCTCAGCCATGTGAATGCAATAGGAATCGCCCTCAGCCATGTGAATGCAATAAGAATCGCCCTCAGCCATGTGAATGCAGTAAGAATCGCCCTCAGCCATGTGAATGCAATAAGAATCGCCCTCAGCCATGTGAATGCAGTAAGAATCGCCCTCAGCCACGTGAATGCAGTAAGAATCGCCCTCAGCCATGTGAATGCAATAAGAATCGCTCTCAGCCATGTGAATGCAGTAAGAATCGCCCTCAGCCATGTGAATGCAGTAAGAATCGCCCTCAGCCATGTGAATGCAATAAGAATCGCCCTCAGCCATGTGAATGCAGTAAGAATCGCCCTCTGCCATGTGAATGCAATCAGAATCGCCCTCAGCCATGTGAATGCAATAAGAATCGCCCTCAGCCATGTGAATGCAGTAAGAATCGCCCTCAGCCACGTGAATGCAGTAAGAATCGCCCTCAGCCATGTGAATGCAGTAAGAATCGCCCTCAGCCATGTGAATGCAGTAAGAATCGCCCTCAGCCACGTGAATGCAGTAAGAATCGCCCTCAGCCATGTGAATGCAGTAAGAATCGCCCTCAGCCATGTGAATGCAGTAAGAATCGCCCTCTGCCATGTGAATGCAATCAGAATCGCCCTCAGCCATGTGAATGCAATAAGAATCGCCCTCAGCCATGTGAATGCAGTAAGAATCGCCCTCAGCCATGTGAATGCAGTAAGAATCGCCCTCAGCCATGTGAATGCAGTAAGAATCGCCCTCAGCCATGTGAATGCAAAAAGAATCGCCCTCAGCCATGTGAATGCAGTAAGAATCGCCCTCAGCCATGTGAATGCAGTGACGAACGCATCCTCCTGTCTCTGTTCAACGCAGGGTGGGTTTGCACTGGCCGCCTTTCTGTCTAGTAAAGCACTTTCACGTGCATCTGATTTGGCCGGAATCCGAACTGACTTGGCTGTCGCGATTAATTTTTCGCCCCAATTCATATTGGTTCTGCACGGTGAGTTTGTGAAATACGATCAGTGTTAACTGTTAAGACAATATGGCCTCAATAAGCTGTGTTTGTTAATAATTATTATACTGTCCATTGATTTTACACAGGTGCCGAGTCTGATAGAGTATCTGAATAATCTACCGGACTAATTATTTATCTTTTGTCTTCAGTCATTATTGTGACGTTACACATGCTGTGTACTTTTCTTGTCTATAGTTATGCACATCGATTAATTATCATCTGTGATAGACTAATAAATTATAAAGTATTTTAAATTTATTTCGTGGTCTTGACTTTTTCATTTAAAGAGGTACCTTTTTACTAGATTAGAAAGTTGAATTTTGAACCCATTTAAGAATCGCCCTATATGCGTCTTACAAGAGTAGAAGTTTTGATAAAGAAAAAAGGTGTTTGTAGAGACGCTATGATTTCTCAAAGCAGCCGTTGCTAGGGTTGTTCAGATACCTCACAGAACTTGTTAAGGCAGCTCAGAACACATCGAGAAGCCGTTGCTAAGGCAGCCCAGAACACATCGAGAAGCCGTTGCTAAGGCAGCCCAGAACACATCGAGAAGCCGTTGCTAAGATGGCCCAGGAAGACTACTCGTACCATAGCAACCAGGAGTTGTGGTTCCTATAAAGTCTTTTCCAGTATAATTTCGATACCTTTAAGACAAAAACAGGGATCTATTGTTGTGGGATTCGCTTTTATTTGGGCTTTGAAACTAAATGAATTTGTCTTCCCAATTTCAGGCGTTAAATTTGACTGCTGGAGATAGCGCAGTTTCGCCGTCAGACGATCCAATTAACGACATCATTGGCACAAGCGGCAGCAGCTACGCTGGCATCTGGTGGGCGGTGTTCCTGTGGACCGGCCTGCTCTCCATTGCTTTGCACCTCATCGGTCTGGCAGTTGCAGCTGTCCGATTGCGCGGTCACCCAGTTGGCCGACTGGCGCCTGTCGTATTCACCGGCGGCCTGATCTACAGTCTCCCCGGTCACGCCGTTAGCAGCCTCTGCGTTGCTTTTGTCTATTATTCAGCCGGCCTGCTTGGGCACAGCTTCTTCACTTATTATCACGCCGCAGGCTGGGGCGTCCTGCTTAATTTGGTCTCGGCTGTGCTGCCTTTCTCTGGGCTCACCTCCGTACTTTGACCGTGTTCAAAAAGAAGCATCTTCTGGCCCTAAACCACCGCCAAGCAACCCACCCCAACCTCCGCCTAGCCACCCACCTCAACTTCCGCCTAGCCACCAACCCCAGCCTCCGCCTAGCCACCCATCTCAGCCTCCGCCTAGCCACCCACCTCAGCCTCCGCCTAGCCACCCACCTCAACCTCCGCCAGCAACCAACCCCAACCTCCGTCTAGCCACCCACCTCAATCTCCGCCTAGCCAACCACCCCAACATCCGCCTAGCCACACACCACAATCTCGTGTCCAAAAGCCGAAGCCCGCCAGCCCATGGATCCACTATTCCGTCGCGTGCTCGATTCATCGTCACCTGCCGGCCCACTGTCCGAGCTGGAGTCCCTGCTAGCCGATCCGGCCGTCCGGCCAACGCTGCTAAGCCACGCTGGCGGCTCGCTGCTCCAAGCTATCGTAGATTCGCTCGCCTGTCCGGAAGCTGCCGGTCGCCTGTCCGGCTTGTCCGACGCTGCCGATCGCCTTGTCGACGTGCTGCCCCCGGCCGTGTCGCTGGCGGCTCTGCTGTCCCGCTGGCGAGCCTGTCGGTCTGGCCGGCCATTGGCCGCCGTCATCCGCCTGACAATTCGCTATTTGACTGGCGACCGGCCGGCCGAATTTCTCCTCGGAGGCGGCGGCGGCGCTGACCCGGCCGAAGACGAGGCCGTTTCGCGCTGGCTGGCTAACCTGTCCACCGTGGTGTCGAACCGCTTGGCCACCGTCGCCGTCTCTATGGAGCCGGCGCCCGACCTGCTGACCGAGCCGTCGCTGAGCCGCCTGCTGTGCCACCGGCTGGTCGACTGTCTGGCCAGGCGCGCCGACGCCGGACGCTGCGCCCGCCTGGCCGGCTTGCTCTGCTTGAACAGCCGGCAGGCAGAATTTTGGACGGCGGTAGAGAACGGCTCGCTGGCCGAAGGCGCAGTCGCCAACCTGCTGTCCAAGGCGGACCCGGCGCATCTGGAGAATCTGCTAACTTGGCCTATCGCTAATTGCACCAATTTTAATAGTCTGTGCCATTATTTCGGTCGAAATCTGGTTGCTAAGGAAGCCGCAACGGCTCGTTTGTTGCTAACCGACAAGTTGCTGTTTGTGAGGCGATTCGATCGCAGCTTGTCGGCCAGGAATATTGCCAGGTAAGCTTAGGGCTGAGATTTAGATTATGGATTTTTTAAGTTGCCCTTTAATATAATGCATCAAATTGTGTACCTGTGTTCTCCTGTGAAAACTCCACCCTATCCCCACCCTGTGAGCCTCTCCCACTCCACCCTATCCCCACCCTGTGAGCCTCTCCCACTCCACCCTATCCCCACCCTGAGAGCCTCTCCCACTCCACCCTATCCCCACCCTGTGAGCCTCTCCCACTCCACCCTATCCCCACCCTGTGAGCCTCCCACTCCACCCTATCCCCACCCTGAGAGCCTCTCCCACTCCACCCTATCCCCACCCTGTGAGCCTCCCACTCCACCCTATCCCCACCCTGAGAGCCTCCTGCTCAGCCCTAACCCCTAGTACCATTTTATTATAACTTTCTATTGAGACAATCATTTAAACATTAAATTAAGGTACCTGCACTGGGCCGACTGGTCTCTATTCTGCCGGGCACTTCTAGAGGCCGGCCGCATCTGGTCTCAGCCTGTAGTGGTCCGCTCCAACGGTATCGAGCAGCACCGGCACATCACCTGGTTCCTAGTTGTCGGCGCCAGGCTGCTGTCTGCCGACGACACCAACTCCAGTGAAGTGAAATCGGCGCGCGATCAACTAGTAGCCATACTGGTGCCGGGCATCGCTGCTCACTTTGAGCACAATGCCGACAATTTTCGCTGGATCGGCATGGCTACTGGCGAAGTGGTCACAGATTTGTTGCGACTTAGCAGCGTCGGCGGTGGCTCCGATGACGAGCGTCGGCTTAAATTTGACCAGCCGGCCTGTCCGGACTCGAATCTGATTAAACGGCTTGCCTACGGCGATCTGGACTTTGTTGATGACATCGACAAGCCGGTTGATAAAGCGCTGCTAGGGACTCCAGATGATTCTAAGAATCTGTTGTCAGGGACGCCAGGTGGTACTAAGAATCCGTTGCCAGGGACGCCAGATGGTACTAAGAATCCGTTGCCAGGGACGCCAGATGGTTCTAAGAATCCGTTGCCAGGAAGGCTAGAAGATTCTAAGAATCCGTTGCTAGGGGACTCAAGCGACAAAAAGCAAGCGTCATTGGCGCCCATTGAACCATTGGACTCTGATGACGACGAATCTGACGATGACAGCGACGAAAAGCTTCGACCAATTCAAGCGTCCCTAGCAACGGACGGGCCAGCGCCTGACGCTAATCGGCCGCGCTACATTCGTCAACTGTTGGACGGCCTGAGAGCAACAGCGCCGGAGGAGAGGGACCAGCTTCGGGCCAGCCTCATCGCGGCTCGCCAGCTCATCGCCGAACATCCGGGCGCAGTTCGCGAGCTCAGTCTCGACCTGGCCAGCGCCCTGCTCAACCTGAACTCCGACAGCGACGATGCTATTGTTGAAGGCTTTGCAGAGAAGCGAATGGCCGCCCTGACTGAGCTAGTCTGCTCGGATCCCGGCTCAGTGGCTCCCTACCTGGCTAGCCAGGTGTTCCTGCCCGAGTACTGCACCAGTCAGCGGCTGGACGCCCTGCTAGCCCTGCAGACTGCCGCCCTGTCTCTAAGTCGGGCGAAGAGTCCGCCTGTGAACGCTGTGGCATCACCGCCGATGCCCACCGTCGGCCGCGTGACGCGTCGCTGGGGCCGTCCAGTCCATCAGCAGGAATCCTCAGTCAGCGCCTTCAGCCAATTCGCCGGCGAGTTTTTCTTCGGCCTGGCGCGCGGATTCGACACGCAGGCCAGACATCTGGATCTGATTGGGCCGGATTATCCGGTACTGTGCAGGCTGCTGTACACACTCGGCGTAGTGTACTTTTGCGCCGAGAACTCGCCAGGACAGGTATAATAGAATTGTGTTTAAAATAGGATTTAATGTCATGCATGCGGATTAAAGAGGAAACAATGCGTACACAGAAATAGCTAATTTGGATGCCGAGGCACTAGCTTATTAGAAAACAGCCTTTTACCCATAATAAGCGCGTAGGCTTTCTCCAGAAAACCTGGAATATTATGATTCAGGATATTTTATTGACACTAAGTTACAATCTTTACAGATCTATGCGCACACTTATAATATAGTGTGTAAAGTTATTAACGATACATATCGGCTATCGATTCATTTCTCTTTACTGACTTCTATTCGTACACATTCTTTGTAAACTGGCTATTGTTTGATAATGTTTAGAAAGTCGAAATTCCTATCTTAACACTTAAATAAGTGGGTCTGCTCGATGGATTCGAACCCGGGGACTTCGATTCGAGAGTGGGGCGCGTTGCCTCTCGCCCATCCAGTGTATTGCTGTACTGCACATTTAAATCAATAAATTTACCAAACACCAATAACTTACAGGCCCGAATGCTGTCCGCTCTAGCCGAGCTACTTCCAGTAGTAGTTCGCCACCCGGAAGCGCCGGTTCGCCGAGGCGCCCTGTTCTGCTACGCCTGCCTAGGCTTGGCCACTCCGCACGCCCTCACCCAGGAGTTGTTGACCGTTGCCAGTAGCAGTGAGGCAGGCAATTTTTTCAACTCAGTCGACAACGAGCCGGACGCTGAGTGCCGCCAGTTGGCCGCCTGCGCTGGCAGCCTTTTGGCCGGCCGACTGTCCGAGGCCTGGCGTTCGGCAATCAACTCAGCTTTGGAATCAGACGATTAGCAGATTAAAAAGAGCTGTTTTAAAAATCTCAAACATTTTGCGCGATTTTTTCTGCTATTGCTACTGCTAGTAGGCAAATTAGAAAAATTGCTTATTTTCTAACCGTCGTACAAACCATTTTGTTAATCTTCGATTCTTCATTAATTAGTTAGTTGTCACAGTTCCAAAAACTGCTAGTTTTCCTCATGCATTTCGGCAATTCATGTCTGTATTAAACAAGATTGAAAGCTACTTAGTAATGCAGTTTTGCTTGTAAAACATGTAATGTGCAATAAAAATGTTGTTTGTTAACTAAAGACTGCGATTTCGAAAAAAATCTTACAATTCTTCCCTAGCTTTTATTGATTAAACAACTGTTTCCTAATAAATATATGAGATAAACAGCAACTGCTCCCTTTAGCTAATTAGCATAATATATTAGTTAAACAGCAACTGATAACTACCGTCCAAGCTAATTAGTTTCTGAGTTAGTCTACTGATAAGTAGAAAGTAAAGTGTGGCACAGAAAGCTTGCACGGCGGGCAAATAAATGTAATAGGGGGAGTCCTGACCTATAAGGGACAAACTCGTAGCATTATATAAGGAAAATCCCCATTATTCATGCCTGGCAACCGTATCGATCATGGTTCGACAGACAGCAGCGAATTGACATTGTTTTCCTTCGGCACAATGCGACAGGCTATGTACACTTTTACTCTAACGCCTAGGCTTCAATCAATACGCAGTAGGCGTTTACTATGCTACGCCGGCGCCTTGGCAACGGTTGTCATGCTGTTGCTATGCATATATAACTTAACAAATGGCGGTCTAACGTATCCGCTTAATGAACAGTATCCGGGCGAGCCGCGCTACGGCATCATCTTGGACGCTGGCAGCACTGGGTCGCGGGTGCACGTGTTCGAATTTCGCTACCAACGCGGCCGCAAGCAGCCCTACGTGCTGGTCAACGAGCTGTTCCAGCAGGTCCGGCCAGGCCTGTCCGCCTTCGCCCGCGATCCGCGCCGGGCCGCAGCCAGCCTGGCCGATTTAATTGACGCCTGCAAGAGGCGCATACCGGCACACTACTGGACTAGCACTCCGCTGGCGCTGAAGGCTACAGCCGGATTGAGACTGCTCAAGCCTGAGACTTCCGCCCGCATTCTGTCTGAGGTCAGGTTCTTTGACCCCTACCAATTCTTCAGTCTGAAGCCTTCTTAAGCCTGAGCCCCCCCCCCCCCCACCAGCCCCTGATCCTTCAGTCTGAGGCCCCCCCCTGCCCCCGATCCTTCAGTCTGAGGCTCCTCCCATCAGCCCCCGATCCTTCAGTCTGAGCCCCCCCCCACCAGCCCCCGATCCTTCAGTCTGAGGCTCCTCCCATCAGCCCCCGATCCTTCAGTCTGAGCCCCCCCTGCCCCGATCCTTCAGTCTGAGGCCTCCCCCCCCCACCAGCCCCCGATCCTTCAGTCTGAGCCCCCTTCCCCCTGCCCCCGATCCTTCAGTCTGAGCCCCCCCCCCTGCCCCCGATCCTTCAGTCTGAGCCCCCCCCCACCAGCCCCCGATCCTTCAGTCTGAGGCCTCCGTCAGCCCCCGATCCTTCAGTCTGAGGCCCTCCCCCCCTCCCCCCGATCCTTCAGTCTGAGGCCCCCACCATCCCTGCAGCCTCCTCTATCCGTCTGCCCGCCTCTACTCCAACACAGGTTCGCCAGCTGCTAGCCAAGTCGCCATTCGCGATGGACAGAGACTCGGTCGCCATCATGGACGGCCTTGACGAAGGCATTTTCAGTTGGGTGACGCTGAACTTTCTCAACGGCCAATTGGCGAAGCCTGAGGATTCCTACGGTGCATTGGACTTGGGTGGCGGCAGTACACAGGTTTGTAGGGACTAAATGTACTTTTTTTATCGTGTCTGTGCGACTCACACAAGATCAAAATCGATCAAAAGAGGAAACCCATAATTGTTCAATTGCACTTTCTATCTCGAAAATAGGGGGGGGGCACAGAACTTACACAGAATGCTCAATCAGCGATTTAATGAAATTAAACTGCGTAGAAATAGATATGCGTACAAACTACTAATCCGGTGAAGAAACATAAGTAGCCATAGACTATTACTCAAGTGTGTAGCGTCAACGCCTGATTTATCAAGTCAGTAACCAGAAACCATGCAGCAATCGAAACGTAAAACGTGAAACGTAGAAACCAGTTAAACTGGAGCACAAAACGTTTTGAAGTGATGCAACTCAAAAAGTTGGATAAAAAACGGACAAGTGTCATTAAAGCACTGCCATCAGTTGCTAACGTTCATTCGCAAAAATTTCTTGCTCACTGCCCCTTGCTTCCTCTTCCTTTGCCTTTGAGTTTCCCGTCGCTGATTGCTGCACCAATGGTGCAGCCGTAGGCGGCAATACAGCGCTGCAAAGCTGATTGCACAACTTACCGAAATTTTTGCTTTCTTTTGAGTTTGAGTCTGGGATAGATGTAACTCTTCTGAGACACAGGCTCTTGGCTTTGGAGGCGAGCGGGTCTTCTGCTCCTGAGCCGTGTCTTTATACAGCTTCAGTGTTGGATGCGCATTCCAGACAAGTCGACTGTGCGGCTCATGACGGTCTTTCGGGCACATATACATGTGATCAGCGAAGTGCTGTGGGGGGCGTAGCCTAGACCTTTTTACTTTCTATTTTGAAAAATCTGCACTCAATATTGACATCTTTGTATTCAATTTTGACAGTCTGTGGCATCGCTTGTTGAAATGTTCAACCTAAAGAGTATTGAGGTCGCCTAGTATAGAGTGCCAATAAGGATGAAAATCTGAGGCCGATTTTCAGAATCCACCCACCCCCTCCGGTCACCAAGCTTTTTAGTCTATGGCACAAGTTGTGTATCGACGACGGCAGCTGAGTCTGGTGACTGAGCGATGTTGTCTTGCTTATTTGATACATGCCTTTTCTAAGTGTGAAATGTCTTATATTTCTGAGCATCGGCTTTGTACACCATTCTAGCCACAACTTGTGCCATAGACTAGAAAGCTTGGTGACCGGAGGGGGTGGGTGGATTCTGAAAATCGGCCTCAGATTTTCATCCTTATTGGCACTCTATACTAGGCGACCTCAATACTCTTTGGTTCAACCTATTTTGACAAACCCGAATGCAATAGTGACGAATTTCAACTGAAATTGACAAACTCCAACCTTTTTTAACAATTTCCAAGCAATTTTGACACTGGGTTACAAAACAGTGCCTTTGTCTCGCCGTCTATGGAACAAAACTTGCATATGTGCCTCCATTTTTGACAGATTGCATCCAATAGTGACAATTATAGCTCAGATCCCAACCCTAGCCGGGCCTACGCGTCCTGACTAATCCGGTGAGAGTTCGCCCTGGTCAATCGCCCCGGCGGGTGTTCGCTGATCCCAGGTCCAGGATACCACAGACTGTCAAAATTGAATGCAAAGATGTCAATATTGAGTGCAGATTTTTCAAAATAGAAAGTAAAAAGGTTTAGTGGTAGTTTTGGTGAAGTGTACATGCCTAAAGATATATAAGGGCCGCTGTACACTCCTGTGCGAGTGTGTGCCTGTGCGTATGACTGCGTACGTATCCGCGCGCTTGTGCGCCTGCTCAGGGTAGTCTGCGAAATTTTCACGATCTGAGTGTAGCCGCCTTCTACACGTGTGATTTAGCGTGATGTTCTCATTTTAATGAATGATAAATCAATCAATTCCAAACCAGGTGACATTTGCTCTGCCCTCGGCTAACGTCGCTTCCGCGGTGCCGGCCGGGTTTGTGAAGCGGCTGAGTCTTGGAGGTGCGGATGCCAGACTGTACTCTCACAGCTACCTGGGCCTGGGCCTCATGTCCGCCCGTCTGGCCATTCTGCAGCTGAGCAGCCAGGGAAAATTGCCCTCTAGCGGAGCCGGGGGCTCTAAACAGTTTGTGACGGCGTGTCTGCCTAGCAACTACACTGGCCAGTGGGAGCACGGAGGCATTCTCTATAATGTTACTGGTGAGGTGGCCCGCTTGGGAAAGGACTTGCTGATTGATAAAGCTAATTACGGTTCTGAATGATCATTGGGGTGCGGGAACTGAAGGATCATTGGGGTGCGGGAACTGAAGGATCATTGGGGTGCGGGAACTAAGGGATCATTGGGGTGCGGGAACTGATGCATCATTGGGGTGCGGGAACTGAAGGATCATTGGGGTGCGGGAACTGAAGGATCATTGGGGTGCGGGAACTGAAGGATCATTGGGGTGCGGGAACTGATGCATCATTGGGGTGCGGGAACTGAAGGATCATTGGGGTGCGGGAACTGAAGGATCATTGGGGTGCGGGAACTGATGCATCATTGGGGTGCGGGAACTGAAGGATCATTGGGGTGCGGGAACTGAAGGATCATTGGGGTGCGGGAACTGAAGGATCATGGGGGTGCGAGAACTGAAGGATCATTGGTGTGGGGAACTGAAGGATCATTGGGGTGCGGGAACTGAAGGATCATTGGGGTGCGGGAACTGAAGGATCATGGGGGTGCGGGAACTGAAGGATCATGGGGGTGCGAGAACTGAAGGATCATTGGGGTGCGGGAACTGAAGGATCATGGGGGTGCGGGAACTGAAGGATCATGGGGGTGCGGGAACTGAAGGATCATGGGGGTGCGAGAACTGAAGGATCATTGGGGTGGGGGAACTGAAGGAACATTGGAGTGCGGGACTGAAGGATGATCATGTTGTCAAATCCTTCTTCTCCTTCGAAAACCGCAGGCAGCGCTTCGCCCGATCCCTACGCCGCCTGTCGCCGTCTCGCCATTGGCGTTGTTCGCTCGGCTGGCGTCCATCAGCTGACCGGGCTGGCCACCGGCCGTTTCTACGCCTTCAGCTATTTCTACGATCGGGCAGCCGATGCGGGCTTAATCGGCGCCAAGGAGGGCGGCGAGGTGACCCTGGCCGACATCGCCAACGCCGCAGAGGCCGCTTGCAATCGACGCAGCAGCGACAGCAAGCAGCCGTTCCACTGCATGGACCTGTGCTACCAGGCCGCTCTATTAACCAAAGGCTACGGCTTTGCGCCCAGTTCGAAATTTGTTATGCGTAAAAAGATTCGCAATGTGGAACTAAGCTGGGCGCTTGGCGCCGTATTCGATGTGTTTTATAACCATGCCAACAATAGCAGCGGGCCAGCCACCACAAACTGATTTTTGTCCGATTTTTGACTACTGAAAATCTCTGCAATTTTAGTCTGTCGTATACAGTGCCGGATCCAGATGTGACGAGAGCCCCCACCCCCCCCCACGTTCCACTGATCCTCTTTGATGGCGCCGCCCCCTTTCTGATGCTCTTTGATGGCGCCGCCCCCTTCCTGATCCTCTTTGATGGAGCCTCGCCCTTCCTGATCCTCTTTGATGGCGCCTTCCCCTTCCTGATCCTCTTTGATGGCGCCTCGCCCTTCCTGATCCTCTTTGATGGCGCCGCCCCCTTCCTGATCCTCTTGAACGGTTCCGCGCCACCCACTTCCTGATCCTCTTTAACGGCGCCGCGCCCTTCCTGATCCTCTGATTCCCTGGTCCCTCGAAGGGCCATAGCTTCTTATAGTCTACAGAGATTACCTGCTCGTTCGATCCACACCTGCTTATTTTATAGCAGATGTTGCCGTCTTACTGTTTTTACATGACTCGACCAAAAATATTACTTGCAGTAGTAAAACAAAAATCCTAAACATCACGCCATCCACATAATAATTCTACATTCTGAGTTGCTTTTCTGTTATTTGCCCTCTGTTGTTGCTGCTTTTATTACTCACCGATCGTTTGTTATGCATGAATTATTTTAGTAGTAGGTATATTAACATTGATTTTATAGAGTGGTGATAGCTGCAAGGCTTGTGACTGTGATGGTCTGCTTAATCTCTCTTTACTGTGGTAAATGCAATAAACTATTGTTTTGCAACACAACACATCTAATAAATGCGCCACACGGTTGCCATTACCAGACTCAATGCAGTCTTCTCAAAATTAACTAGTGAAGGCAAAAAATTAAATTGACAAAGAATGGGTATTTTAAAATCTTTTTGTATTTTTAAGATACATAATTAATAATTGATGTGCAACCGACAGCTCAACGCAACGCATCTGAAGGCTGCGTACGGCTGTTCAGTCCAATGATTGGGGGATCACCAATGCAGAGTTGAGTTGAGTGTTTTGCTCACAGGACCCAAATTGTTTCGACTGGTTCAAGAATCGAACCCCCGACCTTTGAGTCGCGAGTCTGGACTACAACCTCCTTTTGTATTTGTACCGGTATACAAAAATACGTTTTTTCTATGTAATATGATTGACCTGATCAACTACATGTAGTGAGCTCGATTCGGAATTGTAGTAAACACGTACCGAGTCGTATACTGCTGCTGACGTCCGTGCGCCCTGGCATGCTGACTTTCAAATACTCGGTCGGTTTTGTGGTGCCCCAATGTTTGCTAGCAGGATGTTTGCAACGGGAGCACAATTATTACAGCCAGAGAATTAGCAACACACCCGACTTTATCCAACATTGATCAGTGGCTTTCGGGTCTTTTGGATTTTATGGATCCGGTACAACGTCTGCTTATGGGGGGGGGGGTTTCACAAACTCGAAATTTCACGTCGAAAGCACCCTCCTTCATAAGGTCGAAATTTCACAAGGTCGAAATTTCATAACATCGAAAACTCGAAAAGCAGCCACTTTCACAAGGTCGAAATTTCACAACATCGAAAACTCTAGCAAGAGACTTCATAAGGTCGAAATTTCACAAGGTCAATAATATAAACATTGACACAATAAAGACTAGTTTTCTACATTGTAAAATTTTGATCTTGTCATACATGAGGCTGCTAAATTCTCAGTTTTTACATAGTAAAATTTCGATCTTATGAAAGTGGCTGCTATTTGAGTTTTCGACCTTGTGAAATTTCGACCTTATGAAGTCTCTTGCTAAAGTTTTCGATGTTGTGAAATTTCGACCTTATGAAAGTGGCTGCTTTTCGAGTTTTCGATGTTGTGAAATTTCGACCTTGTGAAATTTCGACCTTATGAAGTCTCTTGCTAAAGTTTTCGATGTTGTGAAATTTCGACCTTATGAAGTCTCTTGCTAGAGTTTTTGATGTTGTGAAATTTCGACCTTATGAAAGTGGCTGCTATTTGAGTTTCGATGTTATGAAATTTCGACCTTATGAAGTCTTCTGCTAGAGTTTTCGAACTTGTGAAATTTCGACCTTGTGCAATAATTTGCTTTTCGACGTTGTGAAATTTCGACCTTGTGAAAACACCCCGTCATAATGAAATGACTAGCAAGCAAACATCCGGGGGCGTCACAAATCCAAAAAATAACAAATCAAACCCGAATTATCAGATACCCAAAATATCACAAACCTGAAATATCATAAACCCGAAATATCAAAAATCAGAAATATCACAAATCCTAAATAAGATAATATCAATAAAAGATACTCTCTTAATAGATAATAATAGATAATATCTAATATCAAAAACCCGAAATGTCAGAAACCTGAAATATCAAAAACCTGAATTATCATAACTAGTAACGCCTAACGCTATTGTGTTTTTCAGGAGTTATGATCTTTTGAGTTTTTAATATTTTGGGTTTATTATATTTTGGGTTTACGATGGCGACCCCATACGGATGTAGAAAACTTCTGTTAGCAATCGTCATAGAGACGAATGGCCTGAAAAAACGTGAAGTCAGTGAAGTCAAGGATACTTCAATTCCCAGGTAGTTTTTTTCATCCACACCAACGATTTATTAAAGCGAGTTAATCATCAGCTTCGCAATCTGGTTTTATAGTTCAACACAACCGCTTCAGGCCATGCGGACTAACAATAGACCAGTTAAGTTCGCCAGTAAGTCCATAGCTGCACTTCAATCGTCCTCAGCCGCGTCGCCGCCAGCCAGGTTGCCCTGCAGTTTGGCCAAGAAAGTGGCCTTCTTTTGCTGCACCCGGTTGCGCTTCTGCTCCCGGGACATCTTCTTCCGGCCGTAGCGCTTCGGCTTGGCGCCATCGGCTGCTGGCGCTTTCTTTTTCGGCGCCTCCGGCTCCGGCTTGGCGCGGATAGCGGCGTGCGCCTTGGTGTACATCTGTTCGATGCTGTTCTCGTCGACGCCCTTCTTCAGATAGTCGGAGAACTGGCGCTGATAGGCCTCCTCGTCGTCGGACTTCAACGAGCGCATGTACTCGGCCACGTGCAGGCCGAGGATCTTCTTGCGGTGCTCCTCGGCGCTGTGGAGCAAATTTAGTTTTATGTATTGTTTGTTGCTAATAGTAATAGATTGGGGCCAAGTTTTCACCGCATTGTACGTGCCAAAATATGGATCGCACATCAAAGATGAGTTGTACATTATCAGTCGTTGGATTTGATGCTTTATTCGATAGCGGTAAACAACCGCCATCCCTGGCCGAGACAACATTCCGCTGGATGTCGGTGTGAACCGGCGCAGCCAGGGCATTCACTGCTTCACCGACGGCTCGCTGTTCAACGGCCGCGCTGGAGCGGGTATTGCCATTTTCCACGAGGGTAAGATGCTTCTCCAGGAAAGTCTGCACCTCGGTGAGAACACCTCAGTTTTCCAAGCTGAAATTTGCGCCATTGAGCAGTGTGCCCAGCAACTGTTTCAGGCGAACATTAATAATTTTGACATTAATTTCTACACTGATAGCCAAGCTGCTATTAAGGCCTTAACCACTGAGAATATCTCCGCTGCTACAGTATCTCAATGCCACCGCAGTGTGCAATCTCTCTCAGTCCTTAACAGGATTAGAATTATCTGGACACCTGGTCACAGCAACATCCTGGGCAACGAGCTCGCGGACTCTCTCGCCAAGGAGGGCAGCAACCCAGACGGCAACCACCGTCTGATGAGGCTACCCACCCCCAGGTCGCAAGTCACCCGCCATATCAACAGGTGGCTCCATCAGCAGCACCAGCTCCACTGGAACAGCTGCACCGAGTACAGGCAGAGCCGCTCTGCCATGCCTAACCTGAACAGGAAAGTCTCTGATTATCTGATTTCGCTTAACAGAACCGACCTCAGGGAGATGTGCATGGTCCTAACCGGCCACGGATTCTTCCAGAGACATATATCGTTGCAAACCGGTTGCCCTCCCACCTGTCCCTTCTGTGGCATAGGAGAGGAGACCGCGGAGCATCACGTCACCTTCTGCCCTTACTTCAACAAGGCGCGGCACAAATACCTCGGCCACCCCCAGCGGATGGACGAGCTGACCACCGCGGACAATATCCGAGACCTCCGCGCCTTCGTCCGGGACTCCGGCCGGATGAGGGTCGCCGATGCCTCCACTGCGGACCTGCCGACTACTGGCGGGGACTGGGCGCACCCCCAAGGCTAATCCTTGTGCTCTTTTACCTTGGGGTTGCGATAGGGGCCTCGCGGCCTATTCGCGGCGCCTGCGCCCCCCGTCAGTAGTAAGTAAGTAAGTAGCGGTAAACAACTCTATACGCTACAAGAATCCGCCCAGTTTTTGCCTAGCCTATATATAGCCTTTATATTACTTAATGCAAGGATATTACGCTTTTGTAAGACCCTATCACATGTACAAACAGCTCCAATTACATGCAGGTGGAGTAAGTGTTGGTGCTTTTCTGCGTTGAGGTAAAACGAAGTGTATGAAAGTGCGCACTGAGGATTTTTTGTATGTGACTGGCTACCGGGGGCCGGGGTATCCCGGTGAAGGACCTGAGTTCGATTTCGCGAACGGCCACATTAATTTGCCCACAAGTCACAGTGTGAAAAAGTTTGGCCGCGCGAACCAGCCTTTACTATGGATGGTAAAAAAAGAAAAATTACTAGTATGCAATAGAATCTACTCAAAACTGCTCACCTGTACTGCTTGGTCGCGGCGCTATAGCCGGGGAAGCGCTTATTCGAGTGCGGGATGTCCAATCCACCGTCGACGGCGCCCTTAAGCGCGCCGAATACGCGCGCCCCGGTGGTGGTGCGCACCAGGCCGACGTCCAAGTAGCAGCGGAACGCGCCAGGCTGACCGTCCGGGCTTTCAACGATGAACTCCTCGCCGTCGGCCTTCTCTTTGCCAACGTAGATCGAGTCCAGCTTGAGCTTCTTGATCATTCGCCTGGCCAGCAGCAGGCCGGTGGCGTAGGCCGAGGCGTAGTTCTTCAGGCCGACCTTCACGCCGTAGCGGGGCAGCTCGTGCGCGTAGGCCGAGCAGATCACGTGATCACCTTCGATTCTAGCATAGACAATCTGGCAGATGATGTCCTTGTTAGTGAATCGGACAACCATTCGGTACTTGGGCGTGTTGTACTTGTTCTTATCCTGCCAGATCAGCCTCTTCCTGGCGTAATAGTCGGTTTTACCCTGGCGACGCCTCTTAAACTTGACCTGATACCGCTTGAAATAAGCGGTGGTCTTGGTGATCTTGATGTAGCCCATGGCCCTGAAAGTTTTTGTTTAAATACGAATTCTTGCAGCAGATTGTATCGATTGTTTTCAGTAACTTGTGGAAATTATCAATAGTAGAAATGGCTGAGTGATTCCAATAGTTACTCTAATGCTGTGCATATTTTATTACCTGGTATCTGCCATATAAAGGATGCCCAGTTTATTTTTTTAAACTTTTTTTGGAATCTGTCTGAACACATACATATACCTATATATGCATTGAATTTTTATTTTAAAAACTAATTAAGTTGGATTCTTTTTATTGTTAATGTAGCTAACGTCTAATCTACAGTATTGATAAAAGTTTATCTTAAAACAATTTAAAATGATGAATTATTATTTAGACAATTTAGATTTATACCTAGACTTAAAAGTTCAGATTATTAGTAAAAATGCAATTGAGAATTTTCATAGACAATAAGATGATAATATTTAAAACATATATTTTTCAAATGTTCAATAGCTAAGCATTGCATCGAAAAAATTTAATATTTTTCATTAATTTAATTATTGGACGGTTGGCAACCTCAAGCCCGCAGGCCACATCTGGCCTGCAAAGACTTTCTATGTGGCCCACAAACTTCCTCTATCTTCATTACTATAATCTGGCCCACACCTTTGTAATGTAGTAGGGCATTATTTTAGAAACGGGAATTAGTAGCGAAGCAGATATGCTTTTGCCTACTGTCAGTAGTTTAGGTTTGGGAAAGTAATTAGAGCAGGGGAAAATTGCTAGTTTTTGGGATTCTCTAGAAGTATAGAACAGTTTGGGGCTTAGGAAAGCAGATTTTTCGCTGGCTGGTGGGAGATCTCAGAAATTAGGAAGGTAAGAGGCAGGGAGTATTGGGAAAATTTTAAGTAAAACTGTCGAGGTAGTTGATGACAAAACAGTACACCTACAGGTAGTCAATGCCTGACATTTTGCACCAACCATTGCATGCCATTTTCATTTTGTTTTTTTTTAAGTATAAAACTTTTGTTAATTAATTCGGTTTTTCTGAGTCAATCCTTTGTCTCTACAATAATAGGACTAGGGAAACAGGAAGCCTGGTGGCAGCAAATCTACCCCGTTGGAAAAGTTATGCACCTGCAGAGGCATAAAAGGTGAGCGAGGTGCACAAAAGAGGCACTTTGGTGGCCTATTTCGTGTGTGCTTTGGAAATGCACCTGAGTGCACCTTTTATGCCTAAATGTCACCAATATTTTCGAAAAGAGGCATGAAAGGTGTACAATCGGTGAAGTGGTCAGGCAGTAGGTGAATTCTCAATTTTGATTGGTTGCGGCGGTAGGGGCAGGAAAGGTGCATAAGGGGCACTGGAGGTGCGCAAAAGGTGAACAGCAGGCTCACAAGCGAGGCACAGCAGGTGCAGGAAAGGTGCTGAAGGGGCGCAGAAAGTGCACGAAAGGTGAATTAGAGGTGCATAAGTTGTACATGTTGCAGCGTAAATATGTATACAGGTGCATTTCCAAAACACGCTCGAAATAGACCCCAAAAGTGCCTCTTCTGTGCACCTTGCTCACCTTCCATGCCTATGCACGAATTAACGCATTAATACGAGCGTAATCAGCAACAAAAAATTAACTGAGAGTTACATACTTGTACATTGCATGCACAGATTGAACATAGAAAAGCTTTATTTACACCTATACTAATCGCTGCTATCCCCTTCCTGATCCTGACAAACCACGAAAGCAAACATTTCCTATACTGATAAGTTTTAATGACTTTCAAATACTCAGGAAAAGTTCCGAAAAGTGGTGAAAAGTTTTGCATCAGTGAGGAAAAGTTTTGAATCTGTTCAAAGAATAGTAAGGAAAAGTAGCAAAGAACTTTCGCAAGTTGAAACGCCCCTTGCATTGCCTCTACGCCTAAAGTGCCCACTGTGCACCCTTTATTCACCTTTCGTGCCTCCAGTGCACACTGTACACTTTTTATGCACCTCCACCGCAGCGCACCTTTTTTCACCTTTCACTCCACCAATGCCCCCAATTCCTACTTTGTTCACCTTTTGTGCCTCAACGCACACTGTGCACCTTTAATTCACCTAACTCCCCTATGGCACCTGTGCCCCTACCGCCTATTTCGTGCCTTAAATTCACCTTTTGACCCTGCAGAGGCACTCAGGTGAACACGCGGTGCACAAGTGGCACAAAATAGGCATAAGAGAGGCGAAAGTGAGGCAGAAGGTGCAAAACTCTTCACCTTTCGTGCCTACTTTAAAAACTCAAAATCCAACGGGTACCAATCTCAACCAGTAAAATCCACTAATAAGAAATCCTTAGCAAATAAGAAAACCAGTAGGCTCATTCCATATAAGATGGACATATTTGGAAAATAGAAAAAAGTCAATATTTTTGCTTGCCATTGCCTAATTAGCCTATTTTTTTACCAAATGTTTATATTGTGCAATATATACAATCTAAGAATAAAGGAATGGTAAAATGTTGGATTAGTATGTTATCAATTGGCAAAAAGTCATTTTTGTAAAAATTTGGACATTTTTCGAAGCAAAAGACATCATTAAGATTTTGTACCTTTTAAAAACAAATAGAAAGCTTTTGAAGGTTGAAACAAACTATAGATAAAAGTATAGTACTTGCATCATCAGATAAAAGCATTGGTGACCAAATAATCTATTATATTTTTAATGTATTAGTACCTCAAAGTTACTGAATTGACAGAAAAAAATATGTTACGACCATAATGTTACGACCATAAGGCTGCCTTTTCTTTTGTATCTTTGTTGCCTTTTGAGTTTATATATTCTAATAAAAGAGTATGATTTCTAAAGATGTTCTTAGTCAAATTTTAAAAATGTATTGCAAAATATCAAAAATGAAAAATGTTATAAGACTTTTACCTTTTAGTTTCTATATGTCAAAAATCCTGTCGTTACGACCATAAGTGTCATTTAAGGTTTAATAGCATCTATACTAATGATGATATCTATATGAAACTCTATAAATATATTCTAGACAAAATAATCTTTCATTTAAAATATTGGTTTAGTATATTCTATTATTAGATTTCATTTTATAAGTAAAAATAACCTGTCATGTTACGACCATGCTTATATGGAATGAGCCAGTAGCCGAAACCGCAGGTGCACCACTTGTCCAATAATAACTTCATTGTTTGGCCCATTAAAGTTTTGTGCACTGAAAATGGGGAATTTCTTTCCTCAATTGTCAATTTTATAAATGACAAATTAGTAATGAGACAAACTGAGTGTGAGTGGCTGTTTACAAAGTCTAGACAGACAGCACATCAGTTCAAACTTACAAATAAAATAGAAATAGGGGAACTGGTGGAAAAGGAAAGTGAGGTGGTGGTGGGCCAACATGGGGGTACAAATGTAGTACATTGATAGGGCTGACTGTGCAGCAGATTGAGCAGAATCAGACTTTCTAATAATGCATCAAAATATGATAAACTTGTGTTTTAATTCTGTTTCTTCAGTGTCATATATTTTAGCCTATCAGTGGCACAATTAGAAATTTGTTGAGGGGGCAGATTTTGGAGGGTAGACCCAGGGGGTAGATTCTAGAGGGTAGACCCAAGGGGTAGATTCTGGAGAGTAGACCCAGGGGGGGGGGCAAATTCTGGAGAGTAAAGACCCAGGGGGGGGGGGCAGAATAATGGGAGGTGACCTGTGGCCTGTGATCTTGAACTAAAAACATTATCTAGCTCTCAGGTAGAAAAAGGTTGCCAACCCCTGATCTACATGCTTGTGTTTGTTAAGGGTGACATTTGCAATCATATTTCAGATGGCCTCCTACAATAGCTTTCTACAAAAGATACTAGATGCTATGACTATAGCTAAGGCCCCAAAAGACAATGACTCTAGTGAGTTTTTGCTTTCCTATTATACATAGTACTATAAAAAAGGATAAAGCATAGAAAAGGTCAAAGAGGTCTAAGAAGTTGCAAACAAAGATCACAATCACAAGGGAATAGATTCCATAATGCAAATGCTAATAGTACTCATAATGCTAAGCAAAGTTTAGCAAAAATTACCAAGCTTATATACTACCCATAGTTTAGAAAGCAACCTGCATACAGGCACCAAGATTTCCTGGCATACAACAAGGGCATACAACCTGGCATACAACTTATTTTAGTATACAATTAGCATACATCCCAATGCATATGACAAAATAGAAAATTTTTAGCTTACATCTATGGCATACCTATATTTATGTTAGGATTAAATGGTGACTTTATATAAAATATGCTACATGTAACATTGTCAACATGGAGCAAGGAATAATAAAAAACAATTTAAAACTTTGTGCCCTTAAAACATATTTTTCTCAATTCTTAACAAAAATAAAGTATTTAAATTACATCTTTTGTAATTGTTTTTTCTCTATGCACATTGTAAAAAGCATATAACTTTGGCATACATAGGCCTAGTTGAAAACATTTTTGTCCCAATATATAAATGTAGTCTTATACATTTTTTTTTCTATTAAAACTGACATATACTAATACACAATCCAAACTATGGTATACTACTAGGCTGGACATCTAAAATGCATTTTGTTTTTTATTTATACTAATAGCAGAGTAATAAATATGGTTTCATTTGTTAGCTATGAATTTTAGGCTTTAGCCAAAATGCCTTTGATAAATGCTTTCTATTAGCATTGGAAGACTATCTTAATAAATTATATAAATACAATCTTTAAAGATTATATAATATGCAACCTATATATTTGGAATAAAAGGATAACAATAATGATAAATACCTTTAGTTCTAATAAAGAGTTATTTGATAAACGGATAGTGATAGATTCAGTGGTTCCTAGACACTTTGTCATCTTACCACTTTGTCATCCATTCTTATTGTTGGACACTTTGTCATCTACTCCCTGGACACTTTGTCATCCACTTTTTGTATGAAAAACTTTGCTATATTAACATGTATTCTCATACATGCAACTATATAGCTATATAACTATATAAAGATAAAGATTAAACATTATACATGTATATGTATCTACATATAGTCGCCCTCCTCCTTTCATATTCAGGGCTTGGGACCAGACAATGGTGGAGTCACAACCCACAAAGATAGTCATTAAATACTGTAATTTATAGCTACATATAGGCACAAAGATCAAAAAGTTCACAAAGCACAAAGAGAATAGCATAAAGACCTATACATTTAAATTATTGCAGAATTAATTCAATCTTTTCCTTCTATATCTAATATTTGTTTGTTTGTTTGTTTGTATGTCGATAACGGCTAGCAGCTTTCCCTATTGGAATAAGTTGACAAAATGTGGACAACCATCTGTTGCATTTTTGGATTCTTTTGGTGTCGCATCAGGCAACATTGGTGTCAAGTAATATGTCGCGTCGAGCGACACTGTGGAAACCTAGTGTTGTTATGCGTTGCATTGCACAATGCGACAGTGTGGCAACTTGGTGGCTGGCGTTGTCACGTATTGCGTTGCAGCCTGGATCTATAGCCAAAACTAGTTGCAAACTGTGTTTCATTGTAATATGTTCATGGTTGTTTCTTGGTATTTAAATGTTTTAAACATGTTTGATAATAACTAGTTCTTGAATTGTTCTTTTTTATTTTGACGGTATAATAACTAATACTTCAAATATAATTTTTAGAAATGTTACCTGTTAGTTACAATGTGTGCGCTGTTTTTCTAAGTGTTGTACCTTTGTTGTTTTACTGTTTATTGTTTTTTAATTTCATTTATTTTTCTGCAAAATTGAAAAGAATACTCTCATCCCTTGCCCCATGGTCTTGGTGTCAGGAGTAAATGGCAGAACGGGAATTGTCAATTGCAATGTGGCTGCTGTGGCATCCTCCCCCCCAGTCATTTGGTCAACAGACATCAGTGTTGTGTCGCTCGTCGCCGCCCCCTAGTCAACAAAATTTGGTGTTGCGTCGTGCTTTTGAAGGCACAATTTTGGCACCTGTGTTGCATGTCCACAGGTTTTTAAAACTTATTCCAATAGGGGTGGCTTTACCTGTGGCTGGATGGCTGGCGGCTCTACCTGCGGCTGAATGGCTGGCGGCTCTACCTGCGGCTGAATGGCTGGCGGCTCTACCTGCTTCTGGACGGCTGGCAGCTGTACAGCTGGCGGCTCACCTTGACAGCATGTGCAACTCCATGGAAAGTTCCCTTGGCTAGACAGCTCTTGATATTTTTCTTTAGAAATTCCTATGCCACAACACAGACAATGGTGCTGCCATTGCTGACAAATGTCACATTGAAGCACTTGATATTTTTTGCTAACTGGCTCTTGGCAAAAATGCAGATATCTGCCATTTCACTTATAAACTAGCTGTTTCTTACATGTATTTGCTTTTTATATGTGATTTCATGCACCATTTTATAATAGAATTCTGGATAGGAGTAGGCTGGCCACTTCAGTCTTGAGAGGTTAAAGTGAGCATCTTTACACCTGTACCTTTCTTGGATCCACCACTGTGGTTAGTTGGTTGGAGAATTGGCACATTGCACTTATAGACATAAATGCATGTATGGCTTAGTACATTTAGGGGGTGAAAACACTCTAGCTTAGACTGTATGCATATAAAGGGTTGGTTAAGTCCCTGCAGGTAGAGCAAGGAGAAATCCATTATGTAACATCACTTTAGCTCAGATTGTATGGGGTTGTGATTCAAGGGTTGGTTAATTCCCTGCAGGTGGAGCAAGGAAAAATCCATGGCCACATACTTTGTTGCCTCCCCTGGGTTATAGAAGTGATAATGCCAATTTTAGGTTTTAGCAAGGAAGCAAAAATAATTATTAGAGCTTGGCAAGTTTGAACATAGAATAAAATTACAATGAGCACTAGGCCCTAGTTTAGTATCTACATGTACATTGTACATACTTGTACATTAAAATGTGCGTATGCAAACTACATATACATTGTGTACATTGAATGCCAATTATAGTGACAAGTTGAATCTCTAAGTGTGTATTTAATCTTATATTTTACAGACTAAATTAATTGAGTAACAATTTATAATAATAACAATCGAATAATAATTTACAGCCTTGCTAAATCTTGGGATGATGAAATGTCCTCAAAATTTGGTCATTTTGTCATTGAGATGACAAAGTGATTAGATGATGAAGTATCCAGGAGCCGATTCAGTTTTCAATAGATGTAGGGAATAAATTGGCACAAATATGAAAAAAGATTAAAGTTTTATTATGGGTAGGCCTATTTAGTTTCAAATCTATTATTATTGCATCAATATTTATAAATATGATTGATTAGGCCTAAACATGATAATTAAATACAACCATAGTTATTAGTATTATTAATTTGCTAATTCATGGTTCAAAGAAATTGAAATTGATAGGCCTATAATAGAGATTCAATGTTTTGGCCATCTTGGTCTTAAGTTACACCCTTTCAAGTTTCAACCCACAAACTTTTTAACTTCAACTAGCCTTAGGAAATATGCCATAATAAAAATCTTAGTATTTCTGTTGAATTTGAAAATTCAAATTCAAACTTAAAATTCAAATTCAAACTTAAAATTCAAACTTCAAACTTAAATTCTAATTCAAGTTTAAAATGCAAACCTGCAACACTGGTGCAACACCTGGTCTTGGACCTGGTTCTGTCATCAACACCTAAACCTGGCCATTGAAAGAAGCAGCAGCAGCCACCCAATGCGAAACCTAATGCAATGGAGTGCTAACTTGCTCTTTCTCTAAAACATCTTGCACTTTGTTCAAGAAGCGATAAATGAGAATGATCAGGCGCAGAGGCCACAACTTGGCTCTTTCGGTCCATGAATCTTGAGCAACGTGATGACTGATGAGCAAGAGAAAGAAGCAGGTAGCAAGTCCAAGTACGAAGAATACTTGAACGCCATCTTTGGGCAGTCTGTGACAGTTCGCAAAGACCTGGAGTGCCGAGACCAAAGCCAAGGCAAGGCCAAGGGGACTTATTTAGGCCCTAATGTAAAATTTGGCAATAGTGCACAAATATAACCTATACCAAATCTCAATTTACTTATCACATACCCTTTGTTCTAAAGTTTGGCATAGGCCGCATAGCATACGTTACATCAGATGTCATTCAGCGACTTGAAAAGATGAAAAATTGTGTTAAGAAGCATAATTTAAAATTAAATAACACACGAAATTGAACATTATATGTGCAATGAGTATAACAATGCAAATACCATAGGGCTTTTAAAAAGATGCTCTAAGGTCAAAATAAGACAGAAGGAAATAATTTAAGAAGTTGTTTACATTTAATTTCTGAACTAAAATATTTTGAGGGTTTTGCTTAAAGATTGAACTCTACCGGGTTGACTTACTTTGACTTAGCTGCAGGGTGGTCCGTAGACACAGCGGGGAGGCGAGGGTCGCCCATTCCGCTAGCCCCTGAAGGCCCGCAGACAGGCAGAGGCGTGGGGCCGGTCAGGGTGGTCCGCCGGTCCGTCCTGCAGCGTGATCTTCCGTTGGGAAGAAACTGGCTCGTCTAGTCGCCCGAAGGAACTGGATGAGCCGTGGGATGCTGTCGGGCTGGCAGACCTCGTCAATGGACGGGTTCGGCCCGAGGTAGCGTAGCCGGTCTCTGTTAAAGAAAGGGCAGTGACAGACAAAGTGCTGAGCATCTTCATTGTCGCACTCGCAAAAGGGGCAAATTTCGCTCTCGAGGTCGCCTCGGAGGAAGCAGTGCCTGGCGAGGTAGCCATGGCCGGTAAGGGTCATGACAAGGGCTCGAATATCCTTCCGATTCTGGTTCAGAAGGATGTTTCTGAGCCTGTGAGACGGGCAAGGAACCGCGGCACGAGATTGCCGGCAGTTTTGGGTGCCCGCCCATCTGTCCCTGTGGAGGGAGTCAGCCCAGTCGTCGATCTGACGATTGATGACTGTCAAGGGCATAGGGACCAGGGGGGCAGGGCCGAAGAAAGAGCCAGAGCCGCCCCTATTGGCGAGGGTGTCTGCCAGCTCGTTCCCCGGAAACCCTGCGTGCCCTGGGATCCACTTCAGCCTGACAGTATTGCTTCTGGCCAGGAGGTTGAGCTGCCGGGCGCAGTCGGCGACTGTCCGGGAGATCGTTGTGGTGTGGCAAAGGGCCTGTAAGGCCGCTTGGCTGTCAGAGTGGATGACAATAGTCTTTCCTCTCGTAACCTTGGCGTTCAGCTCTGCAGCGCAAGAGCTGATGGCAAGGACTTCGTTCTGGAAGACTGTGGAGAGTCTACCAGTGTGCTGGGCATGCGTGGCAATTACGCGGCCGTTGATGATGATGCAGACCCCAAAGCCGGCGCGACCGTCTTTGATGGATCCGTCCGTGTAGCAATGGACCTCCTGGAAATTCCAGTGGTCATTGGCAGCATCCCTAGAGGGGATGGTGACCTTGTAGCGCTGAAAGAGGTTGAGAGTGCGGGGTTCGCCGTCAGATAGGACGTGGAGCCCGCCGCTGTCTCTCAAGTCCTTGAGGCAGAGGTCAGCGTGGGGCAGAAGCTTGCGCTTAGCCATGGCCCTATGGGGCTGGATTCGAATGCCAGCGTCAGCTAGACGGCGGGCAGTCTTAGCCGCTTCCCTGCGGACAAAGATGTCCAGCGGAGGAATGTTGAGGAAGGCGTTGAGGCCATCGAAGGGAGCAGACGGAGGGGCGCTCATGATCGTGCGACAAGCGCGCCCTTGCGCTCTCCTGAGAGCCTCTAGACAGGTCTTTATCTGCAGGGCGCTAGCCCAGATCAGGCCGCCATACGAGATAGCGGGCCTAACCATTGCAGTGTAGATCCACCAGAGGCGCTTGGGGGTGAGCCCCCAGGTGGTGCCGACAGCCCTGCGCAATTGCGCGAGGACTGCGAAGGCCTTTTTGGCTTTTGTTTGAACGTGGGGTGACCAGTTCAGCCTGTGGTCCAGGGTAATACCCAGACATTTAGTCTGCTTGCAGAAGGGGATTTCCCTTCCGTAAAGCGTGAGCGGCCGAATCTGCCACTTGGTCCTGCTGGTGAACATGATCGCTGCGGTCTTAGTCTCAGAGAGCCTTAAACCACAGCGGTCCGCCCATTGCTCAGCAGCGTAGATGAAGTTCTGAAGAAGGTCCCTGAGGGTATCAGGGGACGGACCAGATGCCACCGCGGTGACATCGTCCGCATATCCAACTTTCAGAATGGGGTCAGGCCGAACAACCCGGAGGAGCTCATCGATGACCATATTCCAGAGAACTGGAGACAGCACCCCACCTTGCGGGCTACCTTTGCAGACGGGGACCGTCCTCTGGTAGCCCAGCAGACTGGCGGTGGCCGTGCGATGGCTGATCATGTACATGATCCATCTGGTGAGATGTGAGTGCGTTTGCCTCTCACAAAGAGCTCTTCGGAACGCCTCAAAGAGGACGTTATCGAAGGCGCCAATGATGTCCAGGAAGATCCCCAGAGCAAAGCCACTACCAAGCACGGCCTTCTCGAGTTTATCGACCAGGACGTGCAGCGCGCTTTCAGTGGAGCGACCCGCCCGAAAAGCGTGCTGGTTCTCGCTGAGAGGTTTGTTCTTCAGCTCAACAGAGAGAAGGCGCCAAAGCACCAGTCTCTCCATCAGCTTGACCAGGGAGGAGGTCAAGCTGATCGGTCTGAAGGATTTGATAGAATGGTAGTCCGAGCGGCCTGGCTTAGGGATAAAGATCACCTTTGCCTCGGTCCAAGCCTGTGGGACATAACCAAGCGTGATGCATGCCCGAAGAAGGCTGCAAAGTTTGCGCAGGAAGCCTGGGCATTTAACCGCCTCTCTTAGAAGGGCCGGTACAATGCCGTCGGGTCCTGGGGCTTTGAAAGGCTTGAAGGAATTTGCCGCTCTCACAATGCGGTCCTCCGTGATGATAGAGGCAGCCAGCGCGTGACCTCCCTCCGAGTGATCCGGAGTGGTCTGGTTAGCTGGCTCGTTGGGGAAAAACGCAGTGAGCATTACATCAAGCGTTTCCCCTGGGTTGTCCGTGGACGTACCGTCGGTGCGTTTGACCGAGGAGAGCTTAGACATTTTGTCCAGCGTGAGCGCTTTCACAACTCTGGAGGTGGGGCGTGAGCCCTCTAGCTCCTCACAGTATTGTCGCCATTTTTGAGCCTTTGCATTCCTAACCTTCCTTTTAAACTCATGAATTGCTTCATGATAGGCGGTTTGGTCTGCAGGGCTCTTAGTTTTAGTTGCTCTGCGGTGGAGTCTCTTAGCCCTGCGACGGAGGTTGCCGAGCTCGGGATTCCACCACGGCGCTGATTTTTTCCCTTTATAGGCTTTTAAAGGGCAGGACGCCTCAAAGGCGGCGGTTAGCGTCTCTGTCAAAACAGTCGCGCACTCATCCGCCTCTCGGCACGACGTGATCGTGGATGGTTGGCCAGGAGACCGATGGAATTCCTTCAGGGCGAGCCCGAAGGTTTCCCAATCCGTATTTCTGGCGTTCCGTCTCCACGTAACACGAGTTGCGCTACGCGCGGCCATTAGGTTGAAGGAGATGAACTTGTGATCCGAGAGTGAGGACACTGGAAGCACCCGCCACGCTCCAATACTCTGGTAGAGTCTGGGCGTTGCGAGCGTAGCGTCGATCACCTCCGACCACCGTCCGTTGTCAAAGGTAGGGGTGGACCCAGAGTTGCAGAACTCGAGGGTCGTAGAGGCAACGTAGGCTAGGAGGTCTTCGCCTCTCTGATTAATGCCAGTGCTGCCCCAGTGAGTGTGGTGGGCGTTGATGTCGCCGGCAACCATGAGCTCGTAGTTTTTGGCAGAGCAGAGCTCTACCAGCGTAGCGAGGGCTCTGGGGACGACCGCAGCATCGCCTGGTAGGTAAACCGAGGCAATGAGGGTGGTCTTCCCAGGAAGAAGGTCCTCGGATTGGATGACGCAGATGTCCCTGTTGGACAGGTCCGATCTGAGCCACGCACTGAGCGTTTTGCTCGCAAAGATGCAAGCTCTGGGAGGCTGGTTGGCCTCGCGAGGGTAAGTATAAAAACAATTGTAGCCAGCAGGGGCGTTTTGAGGCTTACCTCTGAGAGTCCAGGGTTCCTGGACGAGGATGAGCCCCGGCTTGTCGAGCTCGGCGTAACGCATAAGGTTGACCGAGGCTGCGACGCAGTGCTGCAGATTAATCTGCAGGCAATGGATTCCTTGGTTGCTGATCATTATCACGCAGTTGGGGAATCGTTGAGCAGGTCATCCTCCTCCTTTTCAGTGGTGGGTGACCCGCAGACCTCCATGGGAGTTTCAGCGTCCTCAGCAGTTAGGGTGGCTGTGGAGTCCTCCGCGGACGTGAGCCCAGCGTGGACGTTACCGTCGCCTCCCCTGCGTGCTTCGGTGCTGTCACTGCCCGTCCCCTCTGCCTCGTCGGTCAGGTCGATGCGGGTGGCGCCAGCCTCCTGGTGAGTCACAGACTCGAACCAGTCGGTCGGAGCCTCCCCGCTTAGAGTCTGGCCTTCTGGCTGTTGGGGTGGAGCGCGAGAAGCGCGGGCCCGCTCACGATGCGCACGAAGGTTCTTGGCCTGGTCCAGCGCGCGCTGGATCAGGCCGGACCTCCGGGTGCTCCTGGCGGGTCTGCGATTGCGATTTCCGGTTTCAGCAGCGCGAACTGCCTTACCGGGCATAGGATCGGCCGTTTGCCTCGGCTTCTTTGCCGGAGGAGCCTGGGCCCCAGTTCCGGTTTCGGAAGCTTTGGCATTCTTGGCTTCATCAGCTTTCCGCTCCTCGCAACGGAGGATGGTCAGCTGAGTCAGACCAATATGAATTGTGGACTTAGGCGGCAAGCGCTTAGCCCAGTCATCAGAGAGCCCTAGGATCACCGTAGCCCCCTTCTCCTTGCGGGAAGTGGCGTGGTGTAGGAGCCCGTTGACCTCAAGGTCGGGGTGCAGCTTTAGCAATATTTGCCTAAGCTGATCTCCGGACTTAATGGCACTGCCGGCCGGGATCCAGACGCGAAAGCGCTGGGTCTTCTGTCGTTCGCCTTCGCTGGCGAAGACGAGCTTGCCGAGCTTCTTGGGCCAGTTCAGCTTTGGCAGAAGCTCGCGTAGATTGCGGCTGCTCTCCTCCGAGCTGCACCAGATGAAGATGCAGCCGTCGGTCTTGGCAGACTTGACCACGCTCACAGGGCGGCCCGCCAGGAGCTGGTCGATGAGCGCAGCATCGATGGTGCGCCAGGCACTGTCGAGCTCGTCGGCCGTGAGGTCCTGCTCTTCCCCGAAGACGATGACCGCCGGTTGGAGCTTGACCTTTGAGGCGTAGTTGGTGGCGGCGGTTCCCGAAGGCCCGGCCGCGCTTGTAGCAGATATACTGGGTGGCTCACCAGCGGGGGTTGTATCCTGGGGGGCAGGGGTTGCTGTGGTTCCTTTCGGCCCAACAGCAGCCTCGCCCTCCCTAGGTTCCCCCTCCGCCGGTGGCCGGCCCGCAGTACCCCGTAGTCGCCGTCGCCGCTCGTTGCGGCGTTCGTTGCGGGTGCGTCGGGCTTCAGCGGAGGGCCCGGTTGCGCGTGCGGGCATGTCACCGGCCGAGCCGGCGGCAAGCCCATCTGCCCCGGTGGGGCGGCGCTGGTGCCAGAGTCACCGGCCGGAGTTGCCGGGGCCCCGGCTTCAGCGGGGTTGAAAGAGGCGGATGACGCCATAGCTGAAAGCGGGAAGGAGTGAGCTGAGTCACAAAAAAAGAGGAAAGAAGAAAAAGAAAAGGACCGCTAGCGACCGGACAACCCCCCGGCCTTCCAGCCCATCGGCACGGTCAAACACCTTAGGCATTAGGGGGTACGTTAAGCAGTACCACGGCCTGCAGGCTGGCAGGCCAGACCCGCATACCCAAATTTGGCCGAAGCCACTGGATGGGTCGCCAGCGTCGGAGCCCAGTCTGTCCAGCAGCCCTAGGGTCTGCCTTGAACACACGCGGGGACGAGTACCCTGGGTCGACTTGTGAAACAGCGTGAGGGGGGGGGTCTGCGGCTGCCAGCGGCAAATAGCGGGTGCAGACCTCCCTCTCCAGCCTTGACCTGCTGAAGATAGGGGCAGGCGTGAAGCATCGCAGACCGTAGCCCATAGGCCTGGTCTGTCTCATACTTCACTGGCGTGCTGAATACACCTTCGCGTGCCTACCGGGTGCATACTTTGGGCTATCCATCTGGGGCACAGAAAGATGTGCGAGGCAGGTAAAGCCATATTATTATACTAGTTTTTCAACGATAATGAGCCAAGTAAAGGCTTTGTGTACTGATTTTACTAGTAGATACTAGTAAATTATCTCCGCGTGTATGTTGTGAGCTGCGCCGATCACGGGCCCCTTGACCCGGCACTCTCCGCCTATCCTCTCCCTGCCGCTGGTTCATTCTGGTCGGCCTCCGTCTTAAGCTGCCATTCTTTATCTTATTTTTCTCGCTTTCATTTTCGCGTCTTGGCGTCAAGCTCTCAAGATCTCTCTCGTTTGGCCTAGCCCAAAGTCTCAGCGCGGAGGCCGCGGTTAGAATTAAGCCTCCCCCCTTCTTTCTCTCTCGCCCTTCAGCTCTGAGTTTTGCCCCTAACCCCCAGCTAAGGTTGCACTTAATATAATAGTCCTACGTACTATACTTTATGTTGTACAGTGTGTTGTAGTCTTCTTGGTTATACAAGTATACACATGTACATGTATGCATGGAAATTTGTGTAGTTGGCTGATAAATCTCGTTTTATGCATGTTTCTCTTGTGCATGTTGCATCCAAATTTATTTCATCACCCTTCTGTGCTCTTTATTTTCTCTTTCCTTATTAATAATTGCTTCTATCAATTGCTTTTCAATCATAAAATCGTGTATACACTGGTGGAACTCGTGAAAAGGGGATTTAATTGTGGTCGCAATTTTGCTGCAAAATTCATACTATACATATGCCGGACAATTAATTACCTCAAATTGCTATGCAATTTAAGGATTATTATAGAACACATTTTTGGTTGACCTGATGATGAGGTAGATTCAATTAAAGACAGTTTTTTAATAGAGCCTGTAAAGTTAAAAATCATGCAATGATAGCAGCTGAACCAAATTAAGCTAGCTCTATCATTTTCTGCAATAAATTTCCCATTTCCTTTTGATAAAAGATCCTCGCTCTATATTTATGCGATTCTTTTATGGTAAATAGAGTTTTACTGGGTTTATGCACATGCCCTACATGATTTTGAACCATATGCAAAAAGTTGATCGATAGTACTGTATGGTGAGGAGAGCTTCGAAAAAGTTGCTTCATCGGATATTAGCAATGCAACTATGCAAAAGTGTGTCTAAATGACATGTATATGACCAGCCTTCACTGGTAAAATATACCCGTACTTTTAACTAATGGTTCTTTAAATTAAGATGAAAACGAACTGCAGGTAATACACTGTAATTGGAGGTTCAACGCTTTTATAATATACATCTTTGAATTGCCGCGCGCGGTATACATAACTATAATTGTGGGCTGCAGTCTACTCTCCAGAATGGACGGTAGCTAAGTAAATATAAAACAACGCCTGATCCCATCATATATTCCGATACGCTGCAACCAGCTCAGGAAAAATTCAAATCCCAACTTTAGCCCTATAGCTTTACATGCTTATGGCAGTACGCGCACAATTTATGTCAACAAAGTCAAGTTTGCATTAGATAATTCTCAACCAGCTAGTGTAAATAGCAGAGCTTGTAGCAGTGCCGTTTTGGAAGTACGAAGTTAATCTACATGTATAAGTTTAGGAACTGACATTATTCACCATGGCTATAATGTGTATTTGAAACCTTGGCAACATGCAAAATTTAGTGCAAAAATAAAATTCTCATCGATGACTCAATTTTCGACAACAACTGATTGCTATGAGATAGAGTAAAATTTATTGTCGAATATATATATAATAAAATCTTCTAAAAGTCCTAAAACAAAAAGCTTTATACGTCCAACAATAGGGTGAAACAGACACAACCCATTCTTTGGCTGATTGGCCAAACAGAGCGGCATGATTATAAACTACTAAAGGTGAATTTAGAAAAGGGAACAGATCGATAAAACAGCATATTGTTGTTTGCCGATGCTTTTGGCTCATTTTTTATTTCTAATATTATAAGCAGATTTAGTGGCACCTGTACAGAGTGGCATCATATGTTAAGGATTTTCTGTTGCCTCTAGAAGGGGCAATTCACCTGCACAGCATAAAGTACGACGTAGAAGGGCACTAACACTTGCAAATCGTTGCTTCTAATTGTGATTTCGAAGCAATACAATAAAATTTTCCAATTGTTTTAAAATATGTTTTAAATCTGTTTTTTATTCTATGAAGTTTCTAAATAGAATGCCCGCTGTTCGAGTATACAATAAGTAAATTAGTTCACATTCTATGGTTAGAAGGTCCGAGGCTGTACTTAATAGTCTAGAGGCAAGCGAAGCAAGGACTTATTAACAATAGATTTTGACCATATAGTATGACCATAAACTTTTTAACCATACGAGTTTATGACCATAGACTATGACCATAGACTATTTAACCTTAGAGTAATTTAACAAAGATGTAAACGTTTACATAACTTTAACTATAATTTTACCATGGACGATAGACAAATATTAGCTTGAAAAATACGTGAATTAAACCTTGGACAAAACCCACGGCTTCTATTTGCTTCATTTAAAATTCGAAATTTATGAAAGCGAGATACTGTTTCTTTCTCGCTAATGCATTTTGAAGCAAAAACCGGTCAATATCTACAGGGAACTTGTTTTCATGATTTGCAATTGTATCGTCCTACTTTGATAGCTCGTAGTTATCCATAAATGAAGATTTCGCACAATAGGAGTTCCCAGGGGCACCACCTGGAGCTTGAAACTCAATCGAAACCTTTAGTTGGTTCTCGTCCGGCCCTTGTGAGGCACCTGATCTTCCTGATGCCGTCTATGGTGATGTTGCCTTCGCTGTTGCTGCTTTCGCTGCCGATGCTTCTCGGCGGCATCTTCGTCAACATCGCTGCCGCCGTCGCATTCGATGCCATCCTCGTCGCTGTCCTCTTCGCCAGGTTGATGAGCAGCCGCCGGCTTCGCCCGGCCTAGCGGTGGCAGCCGACGCGGCACGATGAAACCTTCGTGCGACTTCGACAGTCCCGTGGTTGGATGATGCGGCTGCTGCTGCTGCTGCTGCCTTTGCCTGTCTGTGTCCGTAACTTCCACCCGAACTGAGTCCGTTTTGTACTTTTGCAACAGCCGCGTTGAGACGTCCTCCGGACCGCGAGAGTGCGGCTGCCAGCCTGAAACGGCGTTACTTTGAACCGACGACGAGTGATTGCTGCCGCCCTCTCTACTGGCGTGCTGGAAGTCGTCCTCCGTGAACATCAGGCCGCCGCCGCCGCCGCTGCTACTGCTGGGATGCCGGTCTCGCCGTTGATACGAATGCGGCACGGCACTGGCACCGGCCGCGCCCCTCGGCGAGATGGCTGCCAGATGGTGCTGATCGTCGTGTCCGCCTGAGGCGGCGTAGCGCGGACTGCCGCCACCTGCTGGCGTCCTCGGCGTCCTCGGCGTCCTCGGACTCTCCGCCTGCGACGGGGCCCGGCGCCGGAGATCGACAGTTTCGTCCAGCTCGGCTGGCGTCGCCGACGGCAGCTGCTGACCGTTGGCAGCGTCGCCGCCGCCCCAGGTGCTGCTCCGCGACTGTCGAACCCGGCCAGTGCGCTGGCGCGCGGCTCGCGCGGCGACTCCTCGGACTGCTCGCGGAAGCCGTCGTAGACGCTGGTTGGCTGCTGCGAACGCCTGACTGGATGGTGCGGCAGCTGCTGCTGCTGCTGGAGCTGCGGCTGCGGCTGCTGAGTCTGATAGTGATGTGGCTGGCCGCGTCTGTCGCCAAGAAGGCCGCTAGCGGAGATTGACAGCTTATCAAAATGCCGATCCATTTTTAAGCGTTCTCTGGTCAGCTTTGGGAATCCACTGTATACTGACTGAACTCACTGTGCTTAAAAGTGACTACAAATTGACGTCGTTGAATCTGAAAACATTGGCTTCGCTGAAGAGGCCGCTTGACCAGAAAATGGTTTGCTCCAAATTTTATTGTTCTTGCAAGCCAATGCCGAAGCTGCTTTTGCTGCTTGCTGGCTGCCCAGCGAGTCCGCATCAAACTCAGGCTCCCCCTGTTACACCAGCTGGGCCCGGCCAAACACGCTCTAGAAATTCCCTTCCCCCCACTTCCTCTCCTCTCCATTTCTCCCTCGCCCACTTCGCTCCCCTCGCACTGTATGCCTTCCCGCCCAGCTGTACCACCAACTGATTGTACAGCCACCTGCTATTCAGGGGAGAATCAAACTCATGAGAGATGGCGAAATGGCGGTATAAAGCCCATGCAAGCCTATTCTTAACTCATCACACTTGCGTCCTTTTGTACTTCTCAGCCCTCTCCCTCTCTCTCTGGTCTTCCTGAGATCCCCCATCTCATTTGGCTCACGTAATGACAGTGGGAAAAACAGTGCAATTCATTCTCTATTTTATGCAAGCACGGGAGCTGGGAGTCCAGTGTTTCACAGGCAGCTTATGTAGGTGAATGCTAGTAGGAATAGGGAAGCAAGTATTGGAAAAGAGGGGTGAGTAGAGGAACTTACTAGTCAACGTACAGCCTTCTCCCCCTACTCTTTACTCTTAGTTTCCTAGACAACAGAGACAAATATTTTATAACAGAGCTATAGGCCTTCTTTAGAAGCACATTAGCTCTCGCCTCTCGCTGTGTCTCTCAGGTAGTAACAATGCAGTTTTAGCTTAAAATTTTTAGTACCATGATAGTTTTACTTCTTTATTATAGTTTCTGTATAAAGTCTGGTGTTTGCCTACTAGTAATAAGTATCGATTTTTTTCGTAGTTTTGTACTGAATTGTGAAACTTAAATCTTTTAACTTGAATTATCTTAACTGTGTATTTGAGTTTAAAATCTATATATAAAATATAGACATAAAGATTTTACGGGATAATATATTGGATATTACCAAATAAAATCCCGGAGAACGTAAATAATACCCCTGTTTAATTCCTTTCTTTGTTGTCTCCCCAACGGGGGCTGATTGTTAGTTAACTTTCTAAAAATAAATCCGTATTTCTAATTTAAAGTAGAATAAATCTACTGTGTATCAGATACTTTATTCATAGACTACTTGTAAGTAGTACCGTCTGCGAATTTTTTAATATGTAAGCAAAAAGGCAGCGAAATCGCATGTAAATATTACCTGCATTTATTGCTATTTTATTTCATAGGTTTCTGAGGAACTGTTTATTTAATTGTATAAAATTTGAATTAGCTATATAGTCAAAAAATTAGGTAAGAAATAAACAAAGATTGTTAAAAAAGTATTTTCATTGAGTAGAATTGTTGAGTACGAGAAGTGCTTTCAACACAAATCAGTTGTCATAAATATCTATTATATTTCGATATTTGCAGAAGGGAATGTTATGAGAGCTATAACCGTGCTAATTAACAATGTATTTTTATGTGCATATATAGTTAGTATCAAAACTTTTGCGTGTGTAACACTTAATGTCTTGTGTTGCTAAATAAATGTTTATACAAGATTCGAAGCAAAGTACGAGTTTATACACTGTAGACTTCTGCTGCCAAGCTGATTCACGGTTAAGGAGATTCTCAGATGCCTGCAATCGTGTTCAATCTGGCTGTGTAACACTGAGGGGAGGGTAGAGGTTGGGGAGTGAGGCGGTTGGGAAGCTGAGGTGAGGGTAGGGTGGGGAGAGTTAGGTGGCTGTGAAACTGATGAGGGTTGTTTAGGGGTTGGGGAGTGAGGTGGCTGGGAAGCTGAGGGTTGTTTAGGGGTTGGAGGAGTGAGGTGGCTGGGAAGCTGAGGGTTGTTTAGGGGTTGGAGGAGTGAGGTGGCTGGGAAGCTGAGGGTTGTTTAGGGGTTGGGGAGTGAGGTGGCTGGGAAGCTGAGGGTTGTTTAGAGGTTGGGGGAGTGAGGTGGCTGTGAAGCTGAGGGTTGTTTAGGGGTTGGGGGAGTGAGGTGGCTGGGAAGCTGAGGGTTGTTTAGGGGTTGGGGGAGTGAGGTGGCTGGGAAGCTGAAGGGAAGATATTGCATGAAGTGGTGCCATTAAAATTGGTGGCTGGGATTTCAAACGGAGAAAGGTGTTTGAAAAGAAAACGTAGCGTGTGCGATTGTCGATTGATAACTTTTAGTGTTTATTTTAGCAAACTCATTATCTGTGATCTAGAATAGACATCAATTCAAAATTTTCGTTGATGCGTCGGATAATCTTAAGAAACGTGCATCGAACTTCCGGTCACGAAACCTTTCGGTCCGTGGTTCCGCGTGTAGCAGCCGCGGCAAAACACTTGGCCCTTGTGCTCGGACTCGCCGCCCGGTTCCAGCGGCTTGGAGCAGTCCTCGCACTTGAAGCAGGCCCGGTGAAACACCCGTCCAGTGGCCTGGAGGCGCTCGTTGAAATACACCGAGCCGGAGCAGCGGGAGCACTTCTCTCCGCCGCCGCCGTACTTGACGGCGCTTGGCGAAGGTCTGGCCGTGGCGACATTTTCAACGTGGTTCCTGACCAGTGCGAGATTGAAAATAAATGAGTTGGATCAGTCAGTCAGTCAGTCAGTCAGTCAGTCAGTCAGTCAGTCAGTCAGTCAGTCAGTCAGTCAGACAGTCAGACAGTCAGTCAGTCAGTCAGTCAGTCAGTCAGTCAGTCAGTCAGTCAGTCAGTCAGTCAGTCAGTCAGTGAGTCAGTCAGTCAGCCAGTCAGTCAGCCAGTCAGTCAGTCAGTCAGTCAGTCAGTCAGTCAGTCAGTCAGTCAGTCAGTCAGTCAGTCAGTCAGTCAGTCAGTCAGTCAGTCAGTCAGTCAGTCAGTCAGTCAGTCAGTCATTTAGTATTTGTTCAGCTCAGCACAGGAAATATTTGTTCAAAGAAATGTGTTATTTGAGAGAAATTTGTCACGTGCCGTGGTCGGCATGGCTTCTCAGAGAAAGCCAATGGAATGAGAAATCTCTCAGGTTTCCGCCAAAGCCAGCAAGTGTTGCTTGTGTGTCACAATTAACACTCATGGCGTTGTCCCGCGAGGCTTGTTCTCTTCGCTCTTCGAATAAAATTAACAATGTGACCGCATTGAGTCATGAGGTACACATTTGGAGAGAGAATCAAAAAGATAGACGGAGAAAGACTTGCTGCCAGTTTGTCTTTAGCAAAGTAGTATTTAAGTAAACAAGAAGCAAGGCTCTGCATATTGGCATTGCCAGTGTCTGAGGAACTCGACCTGTTGTGCAATTTTAGCAGCTGAATGCATGAGGAGAAGGCAGGAAGTTCGTGTTTCACTTGCTATATGACGAATTGGAGCCTTTACATGTATGCCAAGCTATATTGCAATATATTAGCACAGGAAATCAAATGGCTCAAATTCCATTACATGCTTAGTGAATAATTCAACCAAATTCATTTATCTCCGCAACTGCTCACTTTTCTAAGTCATTTATTTCTGATGCAAAAATATTTTATAGAAAATTTAAGAGGTCGAATTGAATCAGGTACGCAAATTGAAAAACGAAACATTCGGTTTGATGAAATCGAATTTTAGAACTAGAAAGTGCAAATTATTTTATGGGCGTGTGTTGTTTTAGTTTGACTGCTGAACCTTTCCTGTCACTTTTAAGTCTCAAGCTTTAATCACTTACTTTTGAACCGAAAAGCTGAAATAATATTTCAAAAGTTCCGAATACATATAAAAACGAAATGCACGAAATTAATAAAATTAATTAAACGATTATAGTTTTTTCTAAGGCCGTGATTTAAAGAGATTATGCACTCACGGCTGCCCCTCTGATTGCAGTCCGGCGGCTCCGCCAGCAAAGCCGTATCCTTTAGGACCGAAGTTCTTAGCGTAGCAGGCCCGGCAGTAAATCCTGTCCTCGTGGTCGTTCACCGTCGATGAGTCAAGCAGCTTATTGCACAGGCCTAATAAAGTATAAGATATAATCCTCACAGTCTTTCAGAGATATAAAATTAAGAATCGCTTCATTTAATTATAATTCCTGATCTCGCAACTTTTGAGTAGTAACTATATACAATCTCTGCTACAAATCGTGAGCATAAAATTGTTTTTTAATCCAAAAAGTGAAATGCTATAGAAATTTACTTACAGCATTTCAGACAAAATTTATGGTACGAATTCCTAAGACATTTCACTTCCTCCGCAAAGTACACTTTCTTCTTGCAGGCTGGGCATGTAGGTGAGCCACCAAATGTAGGCATTGTATTAGAAATATATTGTGATTGAAAGTTTTAGTAGATTTTTTAACTAAGCTATTGTACGCAACGCAATTGAAATAGCAGAAAAAAAGAAGCAATTCGCACTACGAGATGCTGAAATTTCTATCCGCGCATTATTAAATCGAATTTTGCCAAATTTTGTTTCCGTGAAAAATATTAATAAAATAAAAATATATTCAAGAAAGATTTAAAAACTTTATAACCGCGTTACGAATCTGAGTAATTTAGTATTTTCTATAACTTTCTTCGGTTAAAATTGTTATAACAATTAAAATAAAGCCCGGAACTTTAAAACTACACTTTTGTAACCCTTTAGCAAGGACCACTAAGGTCCTTGCCCTTTAGTAATTAGTTAGTATCCACGTATCATTTTTGCACATACTTATTACAACCGTTGTGCTGCATCAGCTTTTGTTTTTACTTTGTAGCGTGGCTTAGCTATACATGGTTATAATTAGTAGCTAAGTGAGTCTATAAGTCTAGGAGTACACTATAACAGCTTTTTGTGCATTTTTTGCCTCCTAATGCCTTGTAAACTTATATTAGGCTATATAGACTTAGTCATACTTCATAATCAAAATAACCAAAATTTTCACATTTGTCATGAGTATGGCCGGCCTACCTAGGGCTTGACTAAGGATTTAGCTTTATTTAATGATGTTTGCCTACCTGTAACGATGTCGTTAGCATCTTAAATTTTTAGGTTCTATCATAAGTTTTTTTCGATAAAGTTCAAAAAAGTTCAAAAAAAGCATTATTACTTTTTTGATAAGTCATCTTAGGTTTAAGTGAACCAGAATTTCCCGCCAATTTAAATTGTCGCCTCGCTCTCATTTTGTTTCCACAGCGGAGTAGTTTCTTGGCGTTTTGTCTCTTTACTAATAATATAATTAAATAAATAAATAAATAACTAGTCGGTAATCACATCTCGATCGAACTCGCTACGTCATATACCTATATTTCTGCCAGACCATTTGTTTAACCTATATCATAGGCCTAACCTATAGGCCTATGATTTGTTTAATGCCAGACTTTTTTCTTGATTGCCTTTATTAGGCCTATGAGGCTATGTATATCTCAGTAATCACATGTGTACCAGGAAGGACATGGCATTGAATCAAAGGTAGCATCATTGCAGCGGTGTGGTTAGGAACAGCAATCATCACACACTTCCTGGTAGGCCCTACCACATTCAACCATGCCAAATACCCACTGTCCAGGCCAGTGGGCACCTTGGTAGTACTTTCGGTGAAAGAAATAAAATTTGTCTATCTCTACATCTTTACCAGGACCACCTAGTTCCACTGAATGGTCAATTAGGTACTGAGAACAGATGTCCCTGATGAAGTTTTGCCAGTTGACAATAGCATTATGACCCATAGTCAGGAAGGTGGCAAGTGCACGCGGGAATCAATTTATGGAAAAATCCTTGGTGCATGCCAATGTACGCCAATTTTTTAAAACCCTTAACATGACGTTTCTGTTGCACGCCAAAAATCTTGAATACCAAAAATCATGTACGCCGAAAATTGTGTATACCAAAATCCTGTATGCCAAAAGTGGTTACACCGTCTGTTTACCTTACAGTAAATTGTAAAAATTTGAATATTTTTAAATAAATTTTCTACTTACATTAAACAAAGTTTATATAAAAAAAGGAAATTCGCTACAAAGAACATAGTGAGTATCAAAAACTTTTTCTTCACATTTCAAGAAACAAATAAACTAAAAGTCTACAAGAGTCACAAAATAAGAGCGTTTAAAAGTTGGATATTTTAATTTTAATGTAGGCTGTAGAGTGTAGGCCTGGCTGTTGGCTAGGCTGTAGCCACAACTAGTTGGTTTAATCAATATTCAAATTCAATTGTTCACGTTTAACTTTATATATTATATATATAGTGTATAAATCTATATCTGACTTGTTGATATACTGTCAGTTTGTAATTGCACGCCAAGGTTACACGCCAAGTAAAAAACTTGTACGCTGAAAATTTAGGCGTGGCTTGAGACCCCTATTTGCACGCCAACTTTGCACGCCAAAATTTTAGTGTGGCTTGTGCACGCGGGAAAATTCCCGCATGCAGGCCACCTTCCTGAGTATGGATTATGACTAATGTTGCATTTGCATTGTTGTTGACACTTATCTTACTTTGCTTCTGTGACTATAGCCAACTACCAAATGAGATACTAGCTTCAAAGTATCTCAGCTGCTGCTGAAGCATAAGATGACTAGGCCTAGCTTAAAAAATAGCCTTTCCGAATTGATACCTGGGCATAACAGCTGGTGCATGCCCATGCCAGTCAGTCCATCCAAAAATTGGTCATCTATATGCCATTGCAATCGCATTTGTGTTGCCATTATATTGCCAGTGCCACCTCTAGCGCAGGTCAAGCATGACACCATTAGTTTTCAATAAGATGCATGGTATGTTGCCATTCAGTTAATAATGTCTCAAGGAGTTGTCATAATAGTGGCAAGCTCCCATATTAGCCTATGAAATTAATGTTGCATAGCTCTAGTGCAAAATGCACTTGCCTAGGGGGTACCATAAATGTAGGTGCTACAGGGCAACCATTTATATCATTGAATATAATTGTATATTTTTTAGCAGTAGCTGACTAAAAACTTAAGAGGACTTATAAATTATTTTCTTTATACCCCCTTCTAGTTTTCTAGTGATATCCCTGTAGTTTTAACTATAGACAGTTGCTAAAAGACAGTTGTTGCTTCACTTTCTTATATGCCTTGGCACAATTTCAATTTCATGCTTTTATAAATGCTACGAAGGTTTCCATGTCTTACTATTATCGTTTTTTGTCATTTTAAGTTAGTACTGTTTATGTTCAAACAGAAAATTAAATTGTTTTTCTTAAAAACATATGGATTTTAAAATGGCATAGAAATTTAGATTTTCACATACAAATAAAGAATAAAAGAGGCCTTCTATATATTAAATAATAAAAATAGGTCTAATAGGCCTAACTTTTAAATGATTAATTTTAATGATCATATAATAATTAACTTTTTTAGACTAATAATAATAACCATAGTCTGGATCATGTAACATACACCTGAAAATTTAGGTAGGCCTAGGCCTATGCATTGGCTTTGCAGGCCAAAAGTTAGGTATACACACTTGGCATGCATGATTTAAACAAAAATAATATGCATGTATACATAGAAGCCTAGTATGCAATGTATACAATCAGGCAAAAAAGTTAGGGCCTAGTGTTAAGTGGAAAAAGATTGAAAAGTTTATTTTAAAAAATAAATTTCAATTTAAGCTTTCCAGTTTTAAGTTTATAATAAAAAACTTAAAAAATGTTTTTACATATTTATATTTTTGCACTATAAATAATATGGAATACTTTTAGACATAGTGGCTAGTTCTATAATGTTGGAGCATATAAACATAGCTGCAATGTCTATAGGCCCTAATGTTAAGCATACATGGTAGCTACTGTTGCTATAAATTATGGCAATAAATGTGCAGGTACTATAGACATGGCTGCTGTCCCTAGTATATGATGCATTCTTTATTGTATGGACACAGTTGCTGATTTGCTGTGTCTATAAGCTCTAATATAGATATAGTAGCCTAGCCATGTCTATAAGTATAGACTTAAGCACTATTAGAGACATGGTGGCCATTTCTATAATCCAAAAACTTATAGAAATGGTGGTTGTGTCTCTAAGTATGGCATAAATAATACTATATAAACAAGAAAGAAAGTTAAATAATCAACCAAATTATTAGCCAAAAAGGGTCTTTTATGGTTACACAATTCAAAAAAGGTTATTTATTTTTGAATTGTTGAAAGTGAAAAAAGGTCAATTATTATTGTAACACTAGCCTAGATTTGAGAATATAGACATGCATTTAAATTTTTTGGTGTATTTATAATACCAAATTGTTATAAATTATAAGTTTTTGTTTAGGCATGCACCTAGCATGATCCAGCCTATAGAATAATAGTGTATATAAATATATTTTATTGGTAAATATATTGTCTCTAGACAAGTAATTCCCATATATTAAAAGTAAGTTTATAGATATTTTTATTTATAAATGATTGATTTTTAAAAAAGTAAATGATAAAAAGATAAAGATATCAAGCTACTTTGAATTTAAGACAGTCTAAATCTACTTAGCAAACTTAATATAAATAATAAAATATAAGAGTAAGTAAATGGGTTGTCTCTATAAATGTCTTTGATAGTGCTAATTTCAAATTGAAACTTCATTTTTATATATGCCCTTAGCTTTAACCCAAGTCCTAATTATATTTAGTTTAAAGCCTACCACTAGGGTATAAGAAATAAAAGAGGAGGTTAAGTTAGTTAACGTAAGGACCTAAGGTGATTTTTTTAATGGGATTGATTCTATTCTGAGAAATATTTAAACGTGATTCTAAGGAATGTTTAAGAGAAATTCTAAGGAATGTTTAAGGGTGTTGGGTGATTTTGAGGGATATTTAAAAGCAATTCTAAGGAAAACAAAATATAATTCTTGGGGTTTATGTAGTGACTAAGAATGGTTTATTTAAAAAAGAAGCAGGAAATAGAACATATAGTCAAATGATCACTAAATAGTTAATAATTTTTTAGTTAACCTAAAAATTCCTTATTGGCAAATGTGACAAAAACCAAACTATGTAGTATAAAAATTAAAGTTATGATTTTGAAAATAAGGTTAGTAATTTGTTTACTATGCTATTCATGTTCTTTACTATGCTTTATAGTTTATCTAGGCTATGTAGAGTTATTGCTGGTATCCTTTAGCTATTTAGATATTTAGCAATTTTAGGATTATTTTATCATATTTTTAACCATTATATAAACAATTATATAAATAGCACTACAAAACCAAGTCACCAAAAACTGCTAAATTAATGGCATAGCTTTAATAGAATCCCATAGGTACATGTTGCAAGTTGAATGCAAAAAAGACTAAAATATAAGTTATCATGTTGTCTAAATGTCTTTCAAACAAAAAAGTTGCACCATTAATGCAAACACTGTACTAGCTATATTTTTCATCTTTTAGTATATAGACTAGTAGTGCACAATAAAAAATCTTATCTGGTCTGATTTTTAGGTGACCTAGAAAAAGACAAGTAGTAGTGCATCTCTATTTGTCATTAAAATCAATCACTTCAATATATGCCTTGCAAAGCTTGACATTTTTTAGATTCTTTCATTGTTTGTAGACTTTTATAAATGTTGTTTTGATGTTATTGTAGATTTGTTCAGGTCCCAACTAGAGGATATAATCCAATCTTACTTTCATTTTGTTTTTATTATAAGATATGTTTCTTAAAAGACTATAGGCAGTGGAGTGAGTAGTTGGTACAACTCCACTTCTTTAGTAACTGTTTATCTTGGCACCAGGAAATTCATATAGGAAAAAGTGCATGATCTCTTCCAGAATCTCTGAACTTTGCACACCAACATAATTAAGATTGAGTTGCTTCTGTTGCTACTTGTGGCTAGATGGAATAGAGCCATCATGTTCAAAGGCAAACACTTTCCATAATGCTCTGACAGTTGGACTTAGAGGCTTCAGAATTGCTACTGATCTTTGTTGCTTATAACCTGGCTATTTATTACCTGAACTGCCATCATCTTAGGATGATTTACTGCTGGAAGTAGCAGCAACACTTACTTTGCACTTTTATATATGCTTGCATATCTGCTGAACAATTAGACTTACAAATGTGGCAAGCTTCCTACTGTGCAGATCTTTCAACTAATAGAAAATCTTATAGACCAAAAGCAATATCCTTTGATTACACTATCTCACAGACTAGGATGTATAGAAATTATTGTACTTGATATCACAAACTTCAACACAGGACAAGTATCAATTGTCTAATTACTTATATTGATTGAATAAATCATCCATGATGTATTTTAAAAAGCAGTTGACAAAGTTAGAGTTTGTTTTAAACTTGCACCTTTACTTAGGTTAATTAAAAACTCAGAAGTGTGTTAGCCAATTCAGCCATCTGAGAAAAGGTATAGACATTTAGCCATGGTAAATATCTAGCAGATGCTTGCTTTATCTGCATTGATTACACCTGCTATATATCTAACAATCAATTGGTATCTGTCTTGCTAGAAGGCAAGGCACAAATGTTTACCTTCAAGCAAGAAGTATGCAAAATTTTGTTCTTTGGCAATCCTGGAAATGAGCTCATCATCATTGATTTCATTTTCATTGCTAGTAAAAATACAAACATATTGAGTATCAGTGATACCTAGTTTTTGGCATCCTTTAATTCTTAATTGGTCAAGAGAAGAAGCATATATGACTTCACTGACCTATTATAGTTGCTAATTTGAATTTAAAGAAAAGAAGTGAAAAAGAATCAGCATAAGTCTAGTAGAACACTAAATAATAGTTTAATTTGCCAATTAGGCTGCAAATATTATTTTTTTAAACATGTAAAAGCACTTGTTGTCAATTGTTGTCTTGTTGATATAATGTCTATTGGCTTGATAGCAAAAGCCTTAAGTAAACTTGTAGCTTTACAAAAAATGAAAAAGGTTTTGGTTTTTACATATTTGAGTTTACAAATTTTATGTGGATTATGCATATTTTTATTTTGTGACTTTATTTTATTTTGTGTTCATTACATATTGCATATTTTATAACCTAGAAATAGCAAACAGACATCTAACACTTAACAAATCTTGCTAAACAGACAATTTATCAAATCTAGCTGGGAAGGGGCATGTCTTTACATAGTTTTGAACTACTTAATAAAAATTCTAAGAATGCATCAATCATATCTTATAAATTTAATTGGTTTATAAAATTATAAAATTATTATATGAAAATTACTTGTAGCATATGTACTTATCTACTGGTAGCATATGTACTATTTCTTGGGCTGAGCAATTATTGGTGCTGTCTACCCTATTCCAATATTTCTGTTACTCCTATAAAGGGGTTTCTCTCAGTCCTAGGCATTCCCAGGATCAGAGGGTCATGGCTTCTAAACGTTTATATTGCTCTGTAGCAATTTACTGCTCTAAGGCGATTCTTGCTTTCAGTGGGTTTCAACTCTCCCCATTTGGGATGTCTCATCTCCTAGGAAATAATTAAAGTCTTCAAGAATTGCAAGTCCATATCAATAGGAGTGTAAGTAAATTTAAAATGGTCAGAAAAAATCATTTGTACAGACTGCATAGCATTTTAAACATGTATAACAACAAACTACTGATTACTATCTCACAATGCAATATTTTTATAATGCCAAGTAGCATTTCTCTTGCCTTAAAGATTGTAAAAAGTAGCTGCTGCAAAAGTTTCTACAGTGAATTTGTTTTGTTGTTCATAGTTTTAGAAAAGCAAAAAATACTAAATTAGCATATCATTCTTTTTTATAAAATGGACCTTTTTGCAATTGCAAGTCCAAAGAGTGCAAATTTTTTGGACCTCTCTTGGACTTTTATGATTAACAGTGTGCTAAGTTTGGAAGATGATTAATAAGATGCAACCTAAAATTTACATATAATAATGCGAATTCTTCTCACAGCTGGTGGCCCATGGACAGCGGACAATTTACCGAAGACATCAGTCGCCAAATGCGCATACCAGACAGGCTGGGCCCAATGGCAGACAGGGATTATGAAGCCCTCCACACTGACACTGATGGCGGCTTCAGCCGTGCCGCACAGCAACAGCCCGCGTTTCTCGGCGCTCTCGATTTGATGAGCGTGCCGGATCGACTGCTAGCTACTTTTGAACCCGCGCCAGCCGACGATTTTAACAATACTTATCGTAGTTACTATAGCGACGCCAGGGCTGACGCGGGCGGCGGGGCTAAGCTTGCGGACCCGGCTCTGACTATTGATACACCGCCAGCCACCATCACTCTGGACAAGGTGCGGTATCCGGACTTCCCAGCCTCCGATGAGAGCAGCTTGTGAGTTCAATGCTCGCATGATTGCTAATTGACTGCCTGCTGAATTTAAACCTCTTATGGGTTTTTTTCCAAGATAAATAGAATCGCCCCACCCCCATCTTAATAATCGCCCCACACCCATCTCAATAATCGCCTCACACCCATCTCAATAATCGCCCCACACCCATCTCAAGAATGGCCCCATCCCCATCTCAAGAATGGCCCCATCCCCATCTCAAGAATCGCCCCACACCCATCTCAAGAATCGCCCCACACCCATCTCAAGAATCGCCCCACACCCATCTCAAGAATCGCCCCACACCCATCTCAAGAATGGCCTCATCCCCATCTCAAGAATGGCCCCATCCCCTCCTCAAGAATGGCCCCATCCCTCCTCAAGAATGGCCCCATCCCCTCCTCAAGAATGGCCCCATCCCCATCTCAAGAAGTGCCCCATCCCCATCTCAAGAATGGCCTCATCCCTCCTCAAGAAGTGCCCCATCCCCTCCTCAAGAAGTGCCCCATCCCCTCCTCAAGAAGTGCCCCATCCCCTCAAAAATGGCCCCATCCCCTCCTCAAGAATGGCCCCATCCCCTCCTCAAGAATGGCCCCATCCCCATCTCAAGAATGGCCTCATCCCTCCTCAAGAATGGCCTCATCCCTCCTCAAGAAGTGCCCCATCCCCTCAAGAATGGCCCCATCCCCTCCTCAAGAATGGCCCCATCCCCTCCTCAAGAATGGCCCCATCCCCATCTCAAGAATGGCCTCATCCCTCCTCAAGAATGGCCTCATCCCTCCTCAAGAAGTGCCCCATCCCCTCCTCAAGAAGTGCCCCATCCCCTCCTCAAGAATGGCCCCATCCCCATCTCAAGAAGTGCCCCATCCCCATCTCAAGAATGGCCTCATCCCTCCTCAAGAAGTGCCCCATCCCCTCCTCAAGAAGTGCCCCATCCCCTCCTCAAGAAGTGCCCCACACCCATCTCAAGAATGGCCCCATCCCAATCTCAAGAATCGCCCCACACCCATCTCAAGAAGTGCCCCATCCCCATCTCAAAAATCGCCCCATCCCCATTTTAATAATCAATCCATCGCCATCTAAAGAATGGCCGCAGGCAAGAAGAAGCGCCGCAGGCTGAGCAGCCGGCAGCGTCCGGCCTCGCCGCCCAGCAACAGCATCTACGAGTTGGACGATGACGCAACAGTGGCGCCGACAGCTCTGGCGGCCTCCAAGCTGGCCAAACTGCAGCGTCGCGTTGAAGCGCTGGAGTCCGAGAGCCGGAAGCGGCGTCAACTGGAGATGGCGCTGTACTCGGCTTTGGGAACTTACCTGCTGTTGAAATTGGCCAGTTGGCTAGTGGCCAGCGGTGCAAATCGATAAGCTCCATTTGATTTCGTTTCGCCCGCCGCCCACAAAGTTGCAATCGTCATCATTTTCGCGCGCTTTCTTTCGTTTCTTAGCCCGGAACTATCGAGTGCTTTTTTGCTCGGACCTTTCACGAATAATTATTAAAAATGTAGTTCTCCATTATTTTTCACTACTAACAGTAGTAGATATCAGTAGTAAATATCGATTGGTGCAAAAGATACGAGTGTGAATAACATTTTCAGTTTAGTGTGAAACCCAATAAAAGGGTCTGCCGTGCTTCCTTTGTATTGTCATTATATTTTACGGTACGTTTAAAACAAAAATGTTTACTTGTTTTTTCATTAATTTTATTCAACAGAAAGCGCCTAAAAGCTATGGCTATTTTGAGAGAACTTTCTTTTCATAAAGTACTTCAAATCGCAATGTACGATCCATTGTGCGCCCACTGCTCAACAAAACCAACAAGAGGCTTTGAATAATAAGCGTATTAGATTTTTTTAATCACATTTTGGTTGCAATGATTTCTAACACTGCCTTACTGTTGCCAGTTAACTTCTGCGGCATGGTATGCAATTTTTATCTACTCCTGGCTACTCTTATGGCCACTCACTCACCTATTCACTCATAAAGCATCATTAGGTGTCGCCCTTACTCTGAGACTCACCCTCAATCTCAGATTCACTGTCTCGCTCTGAGACCCAGCCTCTCGCTCTGAAACTCAGCGTCTTACTCTGAGGTTCTCTATCTCACTCTGAGCTTCACTGTCTCACTCTGGGATTCCCCCTCTCATTCTGAGATTCTCGATCTCACTGATATTCACTCTCACTGTGAGACTCACTCTCCCACTCTGAGATTCTCGATCTCACTGAGATTCACGCTCTCACTCTGAGACTCACCCAGTCACCCTTTGTTTTGTGATTCATTCTCTCACTGTGAGATTCACTCTCTCATTCTGAGATTCACCGTCTCGCTCTGAGATTGGCCCTCTCTAAGATTCGTCTTGTTCTAAGATTTACCCTCTCATCCTGAGATTCACCCTCTCACCCTGAGATTCACCCGCACTCTGAACCGGACTACTGCCCTCATTTGCAGCCCACACACCGTCGCGTAGCCATTAGAAGATGTTCGGCAAGAAGAAATCAGCCCCGGGAGCGAAGCCAAAGCTGGACGATAACGCCAAGGCGGCCGTCATGGCCACCGCCGGATTTGACGGCTCGGGTGGTGGAGGCAAAACTGGGGCTGGCGCCGGGGCCAGCGCATCCGGTACGCAGGCTGCGGCGGCTGGCGGTGCGCAACTGCTGAACCAGGCTCTGGAGCGGTACAGCGTGCGAATGAAGCGATTTTGTAAGGCCGGCGCTATTTTGGCCGGAATTGGCATCGTTATCCTGCTGGTTGGAGCTCTGCTGGTCCACTTTTTCAAGGGCCACCTGTCGTCTAATACGTGGAAAAGGTCTGCGATGGGTTAGAGTGGGCTGGCGGGTGAGTTAGGGTGTTAGCTGGCGGGTGAGTTAGGGTGTTAGCTGGCGGGTGGGTTAGGGTGTTAGCTGGCGGGTGGGTTAGGGTGTTAGCTGGCGGGTGGGTTAGGGTGTTAGCTGGCGGGTGGTTAGGGTGTTAGCTGGCGGGTAGGTTAGGGTGTTAGCTGGCGGGTGGGTTAGGGTGTTAGCTGGCGGGTGGGTTAGGGTGTTAGCTGGCGGTGGGTTAGGGTGTTAGCTGGCGGGTGGGTTAGGGTGTTAGCTGGCGGGTAGGTTAGGGTGTTAGCTGACGGGTGGGTTAGGGTGTTAGCTGGCGGGTGGGTTAGGGTGTTAGCTGGCGGGTAGGTTAGGGTGTTAGCTGACGGGTGGGTTAGGGTGTTAGCTGACGGGTGGGTTAGGGTGTTAGCTGGTGGGTGGGTTAGGGTGTTAGCTGGCGGGTGGGTTAGGGTGTGAGCTGGCTGGTGGGTTAGGGTGTTAGCTGGCGGGCGGGTTAGGGTGTTAGCTGGCGGGCGGGTTAGCAGATGGTTTAAGGTGTGGTAGTTAAAATTCACATGCACACCCCAATGTCCCTGTTTGCAGAATTCCGGGCATTTTCGGCATCGTATTCCTGCTGCTCAGCCTGCTGATGCTGGGCATTGCCATCCTGCTGCTTGTGTGCGCTTATCACCTGATGAAGAATCGGGACAGAGACGTGAGTTAATATTTAATATTGTATAGGCTTAATCGGGTTGAGTGAATGCGTGTAAATTTGCACTCACCCTACTAACAGTAGTAGCAGCAGTAGTAATTCTCTAAACTGTGCGCAAATTTCTTCAGTCGGCTTCGCCTTGCGTGAACCTACAACCGCCGCAGCCGGGCAGCCTACCGGACACCGCCTATCCCAAACAGGAGGTCCCCAAACAGAAAGGCGCCGGTGACGCTTCGGCTCCAGACGACGAATCGGCGCCGCTTCGTGCTACTGAAGAGGCGGAAGCGGAGGCGACTGCGTAGAGTCGTAGACGCAGTGCGGAGCAGACACTACCGGGTTTACTATAATAATGTTTACCAATAAAAAGCGTATATATCCGGTATATATAAATATTCATAATATACTCGTAAAATATTTTTTGTTTTCTGTTTGCCTTTTGTCTTACTGCTATTATTAATTCTATTTTTTGCGGTTTATGTCTAAAGCTGTTCATGGGGCCAGCTAACCAAAAGTGCATCTGCACTGGAATTAATTCAGGAGTCTTCCTTTGCTAGTTCTGTCTTGGGATTTGATTAGACTTTGAAGTTAGAGTGCTGATGGTTTATAAGCCAATGGAAAATAATTTTAATAATTACCTTAAATTGCTTTGTTTGTATACTTAGCATAACTTGATTTTCATACAAATTTCTAGTTATTTTATTTAAATTTGTAACCCCTTAGTTTTTCCGTCGATATTATGTATAGTTTCAGCTATATAAAATGCAACTACTGTTCTTGGTTTTCTCGCTATTATTACCAGCTTTGTAAATTAAGGCGTCAATGAAAAATTGGTAGCCGGGAAGAGGATTGTTACATTAGGGCTTGGGTAAGAGTTTGTCGCGGGAGAGAGCGTGTACATTGAGGGTGAGGGTAGGAGCTTGTCGCGGGAGAGAGCGTGTACATTGAGGGTGAGGGTAGGAGCTTGTCGCGGGAGAGAGCGTGTGTACATAGAGGGTGCAGGAGTAGAAGCTTGTCGCGAGAGAGAGCGTGTGTACATTAAGGGTGAGGGTAGGAGCTTGTCGCGGGAGAGAGCGTGTGTACATTGAGGGTGAGGGTAGGAGCTTGTCGCGGGAGAGAGCGTGTGTACATAGAGGGTGGGAGTAGAAGCTTGTCGCGAGAGAGAGCGTGTGTACATTGAGGGTGAGGGTAGGAGCTTGTCGCGGGAGAGAGCGTGTGTACATAGAGGGTGGGAGTAGAAGCTTGTCGCGAGAGAGAGCGTGTGTACATTGAGGGTGAGGGTAGGAGCTTGTCGCGGGAGAGAGCGTGTACATTGAGGGTGAGGGTAGGAGCTTGTCGCGGGAGAGAGCGTGTACTTTGAGGGTGGGAGTAGAAGCTTGTCGCGAGAGAGAGCGTGTGTACATTGAGGGTGAGGGTAGGAGCTTGTCGCGGGAGAGAGCGTCTGTACATAGAGGGTGGGAGTAGAAGCTTGTCGCGAGAGAGAGCGTGTGTACATTGAGGGTGAGGGTAGGAGCTTGTCGCGGGAGAGAGCGTGTGTACATTGAGGGTGAGGGTAGGAGCTTGTCGCGGGAGAGAGCGTGTACATTGAGGGTGAGGGTAGGAGCTTGTCGCGGGAGAGAGCGTGTGTACATTGAGGGTGAGGGTAGGAGCTTGTCGCGGGAGAGAGCGTGTACATTGAGGGTGAGGGTAGGAGCTTGTCGCGGGAGAGAGCGTGTGTACATAGAGGGTGGGAGTAGAAGCTTGTCGCGAGAGAGAGCGTGTGTACATTGAGGGTGAGGGTAGGAGCTTGTCGCGAGAGAGAGAGCGTGTGTAAATCGAAGTGGGGTAGGAGCTTGTTGCGGGAGAGAGCGTGTGTACATTGAGAGTTGGGTAAGAGTTTGTC
>NIVC01000608.1:363708-416208 GCA_002269645.1 Macrostomum lignano
CTCAGAGTGAGATAGAGAAGCCTCAGAGTAAGACGCTGAGTTTCAGAGCGAGAGGCTGGGTCTCAGAGCGAGACAGTGAATCTGAGATGAGGGTGAGTCTCAGAGTAAGGGCGACACCTAATGATGCTTTATGAGTGAATAGGTGAGTGAAGTGGCCATAAGAGTAGCCAGGAGTAGATAAAAATTGCATACCATGCCGCAGAAGTTAACTGGCAACAGTAAGGCAGTGTTAGAAATCATTGCAACCAAAATGTGATTAAAAAAATCTAATACGCTTATTATTCAAAGCCTCTTGTTGGTTTTGTTGAGCAGTGGGCGCACAATGGATCGTACATTGCGATTTGAAGTACTTTATGAAAAAGAAAGTTCTCTCAAAATAGCCATAGCTTTTAGGCGCTTTCTGTTGAATAAAATTAATGAAAAAACAAGTAAACATTTTTGTTTTAAACGTACCGTAAAATATAATGACAATACAAAGGAAGCACGGCAGACCCTTTTATTGGGTTTCACACTAAACTGAAAATGTTATTCACACTCGTATCTTTTGCACCAATCGATATTTACTACTGATATCTACTACTGTTAGTAGTGAAAAATATAATGGAGAACTACATTTTTAATAATTATTCGTGAAAGGTCCGAGCAAAAAAGCACTCGATAGTTCCGGGCTAAGAAACGAAAGAAAGCGCGCGAAAATGATGACGATTGCAACTTTGTGGGCGGCGGGCGAAACGAAATCAAATGGAGCTTATCGATTTGCACCGCTGGCCACTAGCCAACTGGCCAATTTCAACAGCAGGTAAGTTCCCAAAGCCGAGTACAGCGCCATCTCCAGTTGACGCCGCTTCCGGCTCTCGGACTCCAGCGCTTCAACGCGACGCTGCAGTTTGGCCAGCTTGGAGGCCGCCAGAGCTGTCGGCGCCACTGTTGCGTCATCGTCCAACTCGTAGATGCTGTTGCTGGGCGGCGAGGCCGGACGCTGCCGGCTGCTCAGCCTGCGGCGCTTCTTCTTGCCTGCGGCCATTCTTTAGATGGCGATGGATTGATTATTAAAATGGGGATGGGGCGATTTTTGAGATGGGGATGGGGCACTTCTTGAGGAGGGGATGGAGCCATTCTTGAGGAGGGGATGGGGCACTTCTTGAGGAGGGGATGGGGCACTTCTTGAGGAGGGGATGGGGCCATTCTTGAGATGGGGATGGGGCCATTCTTGAGATGGGTGTGGGGCGATTCTTGAGATTAGGATGGGGCCATTCTTGAGGATGGGTGGGGCCATTCTTGAGATTGGGATGGGGCACTTCTTGAGGAGGGGATGGGGCACTTCTTGAGGAGGGGATGGGGCACTTCTTGAGGAGGGATGAGGCCATTCTTGAGATGGGGATGGGGCACTTCTTGAGATGGGGATGGGGCCATTCTTGAGGAGGGGATGGGGCACTTCTTGAGGAGGGGATGGGGCCATTCTTGAGGAGGGGATGGGGCACTTCTTGAGGAGGGGATGGGGCACTTCTTGAGGAGGGGATGGGGCACTTCTTGAGGAGGGATGAGGCCATTCTTGAGGAGGGATGAGGCCATTCTTGAGATGGGGATGGGGCCATTCTTGAGGAGGGGATGGGGCCATTCTTGAGGAGGGGATGGGGCCATTCTTGAGGAGGGGATGGGGAACTTCTTGAGGAGGGGATGGGCACTTCTTGAGGAGGGGATGGGGCACTTCTTGAGGAGGGGATGGGGCACTTCTTGAGGAGGGGATGGGGCACTTCTTGAGGAGGGATGAGGCCATTCTTGAGATGGGGATGGGGCACTTCTTGAGATGGGGATGGGGCCATTCTTGAGGAGGGGATGGGGCCATTCTTGAGGAGGGGATGGGGCCATTCTTGAGGAGGGGATGGGCCATTCTTGAGGAGGGGATGGGGCCATTCTTGAGATGGGGATGAGGCCATTCTTGAGATGGGTGTGGGGCGATTCTTGAGATGGGTGTGGGGCGATTCTTGAGATGGGTGTGGGCGATTCTTGAGATTGGGATGGGGCCATTCTTGAGATGGGGATGGGGCCATTCTTGAGATGGGGATGGGGCCATTCTTGAGATGGGGATGGGGCCATTCTTGAGATGGGGATGGGGCCATTCTTGAGATGGGTGTGGGGCGATTATTGAGATGGGTGTGAGGCGATTATTGAGATGGGTGTGGGGCGATTATTGAGATGGGGGTGGGGCGATTCTATTTATCTTGGAAAAAAACCCATAAGAGGTTTAAATTCAGCAGGCAGTCAATTAGCAATCATGCGAGCATTGAACTCACAAGCTGCTCTCATCGGAGGCTGGGAAGTCCGGATACCGCACCTTGTCCAGAGTGATGGTGGCTGGCGGTGTATCAATAGTCAGAGCCGGGTCCGCAAGCTTAGCCCCGCCGCCCGCGTCAGCCCTGGCGTCGCTATAGTAACTACGATAAGTATTGTTAAAATCGTCGGCTGGCGCGGGTTCAAAAGTAGCTAGCAGTCGATCCGGCACGCTCATCAAATCGAGAGCGCCGAGAAACGCGGCTGTTGCTGTGCGGCACGGCTGAAGCCGCCATCAGTGTCAGTGTGGAGGGCTTCATAATCCCTGTCTGCCATTGGGCCCAGCCTATCTGGTATGCGCATTTGGCGACTGATGTCTTCGGTAAATTGTCCGCTGTCCATGGGCCACCAGCTGTGAGAAGAATTTGCATTATTATATGTAAATTTTAGGTTGCATCTTATTAACCATCTTCCAAACTTAGCACACTGTTAATCATAAAAGTCCAAGAGAGGTCCAAAAAATTGCACTCTTTGGACTTGCAATTGCAAAAAGGTCCATTTTACAAAAAAGAATGATATGCTAATTTAGTATTTTTTGCTTTTCTAAAACTATGAACAACAAAACAAATTCACTGTAGAAACTTTTGCAGCAGCCACTTTTTATAATCTTTAAGGCAAGAGAAATGCTACTTGGCATTATAAAAATATTGCATTGTGAGATAGTAATCAGTAGTTTGTTGTTATACATGTTTAAAATGCTCTGAAAGACATTCAGACAACATGATAACTTATATTTTAGTCTATTTTGCATTCAACTTGCAACATGTACCTATGGGGTTCTATTAAAGCTATGCCAGTAATTTAGCAGTTTTGTTGACTTTGTTTTGCAGTGCTATTTATATAATTGTTTATATAATGGTTAAAAATATGAAAATAATCCTAAAATTGCTAAATATCTAAATAGCTAAATGATGCCAGCAATAACTCTACATAGCCTAGATAAACTATAAAGCATAGTAAAGAACATTAATAGCATAGTAAACAAATTACTAACCTTATTTTCAAAATCATATCAACTTTAATTTTTATACTACATGGTTTGGTTTTTGTCACATTTGCCAATAAGGAATTTTTAAGTTACTAAAAAATTATTAACTATTTAGTGATCATTTGAATATATATTTTATTTCCTGCTTCTTTTTTTAAATAAACCATTTTTAGTCACTACATAAACCCCAAGAATCATCTTTTGTTTTCCTTAGAATTGCTTTTAAATATCCCTCAAAATCACCCAACACCCTTAAACATTCCTTAGAATTTCCCCTAAATATTCCTTAGAATCACGTTTAAATATTTTTCAGAATAGAATCAATCCCATTAAAAAATCTCCTTAGGTCCTTACATTAAGTAACTTAACCTCCTATTTTATTTCTTATACCCTAGTGGTTGGCTTTAAACTAAATATAATTAGGACTTGGGTTAAAGCTAAGGGCCTATATAAAAATGAAGTTTCAATTTGAAATTAGCACTATCAAAAACCTTTATAGAGACAACCATTTACTTACTCTTATATTTTATTATTTATATTAAGTTTGCTAGGTAGATTTAGACTGTCTTAAATTCAAAGTAGTTTGATATCTTTATCTTATCATTTACTTTTTTAAAAATCAATCATTTATAAATAAAAATATCTATAAACTTACTTTTAATATATGGGAATTACTTGTCTAGAGACAATATATTTACCAATACAATATATTTATATACACTATTATTCTATAGGCTGGATCATGCTAGGTGCATGCCTAAACAAAAACTTATAATTTGTAACAATTTGGTATTATAAATATACCAAAAAAATTAAATGCATGTCTATATTCTCAAATCTAGGCTAGTGTTACAATAATAATTGACCTTTTTTCACTTTCAACAATTCAAAAATAAATAACCTTTTTTGAATTGTGTAACCATAAAGGACCCTTTTTGGCTAATAATTCAGTTGATTATTTAACTTTCTTTCTTGTCTATATAGTATTATTTATACCACACTTAGAGACACAACCACCATTTCTATAAGTTTTTGGATTATAGACATGGCCATCATGTTTCTAATAGTGCTTAAGTCTATACTTATAGACATGGCTAGGCTACTATATCTATATTAGAACTTATAGACATAGCAAATCAGTGACTGTGTCCATACAATAAAAAATGCATCTTATACTAGAGACAGCAGCCATGTCTACAATACCTACACATTTATTGCCATAATTTATAGCAACAGTAGTTACCATGTATGCTTAACATTAGGGCCTATAGACATTGCAGCTATGCTTATATGCTCCAACATTATAGAACTAGCCACTGTGTCTAAAAGTATTCCATATTATTTACAATGCAAAAAAATCAATATGTAAAAACATTTTTTAAGTTTTTTATTATAAACTTAAAACTGGAAAGCTTAAATTGAAATTTATTTTTAAAAATAAACTTTTCAATCTTTTTCCACTTAACACTAGGCCCCAACTTTTTTGCCTGATTGTATACATTGCATGCTAGGCTTCTAGGTATGCATGCAAATTATTTTCCTACAAATCATGCATGCCAAGTGTGTATACCTAACTTTTGGCCTGCAAAGCCAATGCATACCTAAATTTTCAGGTGTATGTTACATGATCCAGACTGTGGTTATTATTATTAGTCTGAAAAGTTAATTATTATATGATAATTAAAATTAATCATTTAAAAGTTATTAGGCCTATTTTTATTATTTAATATATAGAAGGCCTCTTTTATTCTTTATTTGTATGTGAAAATCTAAATTTCTATGCCATTTTAAAATTTGTGTGTTCTAAGAAAAACAATTTAATTTTCTGTTTGAATATGAACAGTACTAACTTAAAATGACAAAAAACGATAATAATAGTATGACATGGAAACCTTTGTAGCATTTATAAAAGCATGAAATTGAAATTGTGCCAAGGCGTGTAAGAAAGTGAAGCAACAACTGTCTTTTAGCAATTGTCTATGGTTAAAACTGCAAGGATATCACTAGAAAACTAGAAGGGGGTATAAAAAATAATTTATAAGTCTTCTTAAGTTTTTAGTCAGCTTGCTAAAAAACATACAATTATATTCAATGACATAGATGGTTGCCCTGCAGCACCTACATTTATGGTACCCCCTAGGCAAGTGCGTCTTGCACTAGAGCTATGCCACTATTATGACAACACCTTGAGACATTATCAACTAAATGGCAACATACCATGTATCTTATTGAAAACTAATGGTGTCATGCTTGACATGCGGTAGAGGTGGCGCTGGCAATATAATGGCAACACAAATGCCATTGCAATGGCATATAGGCCCTAGGTAAGGTGACCAATTTTTGGATAGACTGGCATGGGCATGCACCAGCTGCTATACTCCCAAAGATGCTGTTTTGTGAGGAAAATTCTCGCATGCGATGCAACAAGGTCCCAGGCAGCTATATACAGCGTGCACAGCATGCAGCCAAGAGGCGGAAATTATTTTGGCATGCGCTGCGCAAATATTTTATTCACTCCACATTTTTGGTAACGACAAATTTTTTATTTTAAATTGAATGTCTCACGATAATAACACAATGTGCATAATGAGAGATCTTTTTGTGTATCTGCAATAAGGAAAACAATTTTTGTGTGATGCAAAACAATTTTCAGGCATTATAAAACAGTATATAATAAATACAAACTAAAGTATTTTGTAAGTATTTTTTTCGTTTTTATTTGAAAGTGTGTCTTGCATTAATTATTCAATGCAAAGCTTACTGCTTATGTAAATAGATCGGTAGATCTAGATCCCTTGCTGCCACTCACCTGTCCTAGTTTACTATGGTCAAATGGATAGTTTTTTTCTTTATTTGAATTTTAAATCTCTTGTTAAAAATTTAAATCAAAAAAATCTAAAATTTAAATTTAAAAAGTCATTTAGCTCGGCATGCATGGGGTGTATATGTGATTTGACCTCCGCGTGCAGCGTGCAAGGGCAAAAATTATTTTCGCGTGCATTAAGCATACTCGGGACTATGGACCAGCTTTCATGCCCAGGTGTCAATTCAGAAAGGCTATTTTTTAAGCTAGTCATCTTATGCTGCAGTAGCAGCTAAGATACTTTGAAGCTAGTATCTCATTTGGTAGTTGGCTATAGTCATAGAAGCAAAGTAAGATGAGTGTTAACAACAATGCAACATTGGTCATAATGCTATTGTCAACTGGCAAAACTTCATCAGGGACATCTGTTCTCAGTACCTAATTGACCATCCAGTGGAACTAGGTGGTCCTGGTAAAGATGTAGAGATAGACAAATCCTACTTCTTTCACCAAAAGTACTACCAAGGTGCCCACTGGCCTGGACAGTGGGTATTTGGCATGGTTGAACGTGGTACCAGGAAGTGTGTGATGATTGCTGTTCCTAGGCCCTAACCACACCGCTGCAATGCTGCTACCTTTGATTCAATGCCATGTTCTTCCTGGTACACATGTGATTACTGAGATATACATAGCCTCATAGGCCTAATAAAGGCAATCAAGAAAAAAGTCTGGCATTAAACAAATGATATAGGTTATGATATAGGTTAAACAAATGGTCTGGCAGAAATATAGGTATATGACGTAGCGAGTTCGATCGAGATGTGATTACCGACTAGTTATTTATTTAATTATTTAATTATATTATTAGTAAAGAGACAAAACGCCAAGAAACTAACTCCGCTGTAGAAACAAAGTAGTAGTAGTAGTAAGAGAATTTGGCTCAGGCAATTAGCCTGTTTGGCCAATATATTATGGAGCTATGTATTTGGAAAAATTTTCGAAATAGAAGTTTATAAAGACGATTTGACGACGATTTGCCGCTCGAGTTAATAAAGTAGTAAGAGAATTTGGCTCAGGCAATTAGCCTGTTTGGCCAATATATTATAGAGCTATGTATTTGGAATTTTCGAATATAGAAGTTTATAAAGACGATTTGACGACGATTTGCTGAGTTATTGTAAAAGATAAAGTATTTGAAAGCGCGCCAGAATTTTTACGGTATTTTTAGACGAAAAGTGACGACTAACAACTAACAACGAGTATAAATATTAATACAAAAATGAGTACAAATTACGAGGTATAGCTTTAATTGCGAGATTACTTTGGTAAGCGAGTTTGTAAAAAAAAAAAGATGTAGTATTTTTGAAAGCGCGTGATATTTCAAAGCGTGAAAAACGAACATAAACAATACTTCGAAAGAATTTTACTTTTAACGAATAACGACGATTTAAATATAGGAAATTAAAAAAGACAGTAAATGAATAAACAACTGAAAAGCGGATTTGTTACACTGCTGATGTATCTGATTCAGTTTGTTTAACTGTTTTAGCTATTCATGACTTCATATATTTTAGCTACACCAGTGAGCTCTTTTCTGACTCTTTTTTCATTTGTAGCATATCCTATCCAAGGACTTCTAGACTAACAGGACGTAAAACTCAAAGATCGTGCAATTTTTTAGAGGCCACGATTTCCTGGAAAAAATACACTGCGAAGATAGGAAAAAATCAGTTTTTCGTCACAAAATCTGTGATTGTATTTGATCTGGGGCAGTGAAGACTACCATTCTTTTAATTTAACATGCACAATATGTTACTCTATTATATTTTCATATAGCTGTGTAGTGAAGTTTTCATTTTCATGTTGTTTTCACTTTGTTTCATGGGCCCAAAGTTGCAAGCTCACAAGTGGCATTAGCCAAACTTTTTGTGTTGTTCTTTTTAAAATAAAGTATAAAAACATTGCATGTAGGTACTCTTAGTCTTAAGCTATTATTGTAGGTTTAGTAACTATACTAATTCCTAGGCCTACTAGAACTAGTCCTATCACTACACTATCTAGCCTAATAAGTAATTAAATTTAGACAATGACTTAAAGATTAGTATATTTAGATTTTTTTATTATATATAGATTACCAATACATAGTTTCATATGGTTGGTTACCTAGGCTTGAGAAAGCTGTATTATCAGTTTTTAAGCCAAGCCTATATTTAGGACTAAGATTTAAGAAGAATAGACTTAATCACAAAAATAGGCCCTAACCATTTTTACTAGGTATCTATAAGAAAAAACATTGATTAGTTCTTTTATAATTTTTATTTTAAAGGCTAAAAATATTATTATATTACAAATTTGAATAGCTTTTCTTTTCTTGAATTTGATATTTGGCTAATGCCACTTGTGAGTTTGCAACTTTGGGCTTATGAAATAAAGTGAAAACAATATGAAAATGAAAACTTTACTACACAGCTATATGAAAATATAATAGAGTAACATATCGTGCATGTTAAATTAAAAGAATGGTAGTCTTCACTGCCCCAGATCAAATACAATCACAGATTTTGTGACGAAAAACTGATTTTTTCCTATCTTCGCAGTGTATTTTTTCCAGGAAATCGTGGCCTCCAAAAAATTGCACGATCTTTGAGTTTTACGTCCTGTTAGTCTAGAAGTCCTTGATCCTATCTTGTGTATTTGATTGCTATTTAAGAGGTATTGACAGAAGTATTTTTTCCTGATCTCTTCAGTTTGTGGACATTCGGTCAAGTAGTGTAGAATGTCAGAACCATTTCGCGCTCCACACATTTTACATGGTTCTTGAGAAAAAAAGTTGGGTGTAATCTCGCATTTCAGTTTTAGGAGGGTTGTTAAGAATTTTTTGTTTCTAAATGTACATGGAAAGAAATCTGAAAGGTCGGGCCTGTAGATTTTTTTGTAGAGATAGGCGTTTTTGTAGAGTTTAATATGTTGCTGATTCTCTAGCTTTTGGCTAAGTTCTCTTTCTCTGTGTATCTTGAGGTGCTTTTTCACTAGGTATTTCTCGTTATTAAAGCTTTGGGAAAGTTTATCTTCAGTTAGTGCTTTTAGGTCTATACTTTCTAGTTTCTTTAGTACATTCATTTTCCATGGATTTTTTTGGCCGGTGTTTGAGTAGAAAATTTCTAGAGTTATTGAAAAAGATAAAGTATTTGAAAGCGCGCCAGAATTTTTACGGTATTTTTGGACGAAAAGTGACGACTAACAACTAACAACGAGTATAAATATTAATACAAAAATGAGTACAAATTACGAGGTATAGCTTTAATTGCGAGATTACTTTGGTAAGCAAAATGAGAGCGAGGCGACAATTTAAATTGGCGGGAAATTCTGGTTGACTTATCAAAAAACCTAAGATGACTTATCAAAAAAGTAATAATGCTTTTTTTGAACTTTTTTGAACTTTAATCGAAAAAAACTTTTGATAGAACCTAAAAATTTACGATGCTAACGACATCGTTACAGGTAGGCAAACATCTATTAAATAAAGCTAAACCCTAGTCAAGCCCTAGGTAGGCCAAGGCCATACTCATGACAAATGTGAAAATTTTGGATATTTTGATTATGAAGTATAGACTAAGCCTATATAGCCTAATATAAGTTTACAAGGCAGTAGGAGGCAAAAATGCACAAAAATCAGTTATATTGTACTCCCAGACTTAGACTCACTTAGCTAATTATAACCATGTATAGCTAAGCTACAAAGTAAAAACAAAAGCTGATGCAGCACAACGGTTGTAAGTATGTGCAAAAAATGATACGTGCATACTAACTAATTACTAAAAGGCAAGGACCTTAGGTCCTTGCTAAAGGGTTACAAAAGTGTAGTTTCAAAGCTCCGGGCTTTATTTTAATTGTTTTAACAATTTTAACCGAAGAAAGTTATAGAAAATCCTAAATTACTCAGATTCGTACCGCGGTTATAAATTTCTTAAATCTTTCTTGAATATATTTTTATTGTTTTAATATTTTTCACGGAAACAAAATTTGGCAAAATTCGATTTAATAATGCGCGGATAGAAATTTCAGCATGCATCTCGTAGTGCGAATTGCTTCTCTTTTTTCTGCTATTTAAATTGCGTACAATAGCTTAGTTAAAAAATCTACTAAAACTTTCAATCACAATATATTTCTAATACAATGCCTACATTTGGTGGCTCACCTACATGCCCAGCCTGCAAGAAGAAAGTGTACTTTGCGGAGGAAGTGAAATGTCTTAGGAATTCGTACCACAAATTTTGTCTGAAATGCTGTAAGTAAATTTCTATAGCATTTCCCTTTTTGGATTAAAAAACAAGTTTATGCTCACGATTTAATTGTAGCAGAGATTGCATATTTACTACTTAAAAGTCGCGAGATCAGGAAATATCAAATGAAGCGATTCTTAATTTTATATCTCTGAAAGACTGTGAGGATTAAATCTTATACTTTATTAGGCCTGTGCAATAAGCTGCTTGACTCATCGACGGTGAACGACCACGAGGACAGGATTTACTGCCGGGCCTGCTACGCTAAGAACTTCGGTCCTAAAGGATACGGCTTTGCTGGCGGAGCCGCCGGACTGCAATCAGAGGGGCAGCCGTGAGTGCATAGTTCTCTTTAAATCACGGCCTTAGAAACCAACTATAATCGTTTAATCATTTTTATTAACTTCGTGCATTTCGTTTTTACATGTATTCGGAACTGATCAAATATTATTTCAGCTTTTCGGTTCAAAAGTAAGTGATTAAAGCTTGAGACTTAAAAGTGACAGGAAAGGTTCAGCAGTCAAACTAAAACAACACACGCCCATAAAATAATTTGCACTTTCTAGTTCTACAATTCGATTTCATCAAACCGAATGTTTCGTTTTTCAATTTGCGTACCTGATTCAATTCGACCTCTTAAATTTTCTATAAAATATTTTTTGCATCGAAAATAAATGACTTAGAAAAGTGAGCAGTTGCGGAGATAAATGAATTTGGTTGAATTATTCACTAAGCATGTATAATGGAATTTGAGGCATTTGATTTCCTGTGCTAATATATTGCAATATAGCTTGGCATACATGTAAAGGCTCCAATTCGTCATATAGCAAGTGAAACACGAACTTCCTGCCTTCTCCTTGCATTCAGCTGCTAAAATTGCACAACAGGTCGAGTTCCTCAGACACTGGCAATGCCAATATGCAGAGCCTTGCTTCTTGTTTACTTAAATACTACTTTGCTAAAGACAAACTGGCAGCAAGTCTTTCTCCGTCTATCTTTTTGATTCTCTCTCCAAATGTGTACCTCATGACTCAATGCGGTCACATTGTTAATTTTATTCGCGTTGGGCAAAGAGAACAAGCCTCGCGGGACAAACGCCATGAGTGTTAATTGTGACACACAAGCAACACTTGCTTGCTTTGGCGGAAACCTGAGAGATTTCTCATTCCATTGGCTTTCTCTGAGAAGCCACCCTGCCGACCCAAGGACTTCTAGAAGTCTAGAAGTCCTTGTGCCGACCACGGCACGTGACAAATTTCTCTCAAATAACACATTTTCTTTGAACAAATATTTCCTGTGCTGAGCTGAACAAATACTGACTGACTGACTGACTGACTGACTGACTGACTGACTGACTGACTGACTGACTGACTGACTGACTGACTGACTGACTGACTGACTGACTGACTGACTGACTGACTGACTGACTGACTGACTGACTGACTGACTGACTGACTGACTGACTGACTGACTGACTGACTGACTGACTGACTGACTGACTGACTGACTGACTGACTGACTGACTGACTGACTGACTGACTGACTGACTGACTGACTGACTGACTGACTGACTGACTGACTGACTGACTGACTGACTGACTGACTGACTGACTGACTGACTGACTGACTGACTGACTGACTGACTGACTGACTGACTGACTGACTGACTGACTGACTGACTGACTGACTGACTGACTGACTGACTGATCCAACTTATTTATTTTCAATCTCGCACTGGTCAGGAACCACGTTGAAAATGTCGCCACGGCCAGACCTTCGCCAAGCGCCGTCAAGTACGGCGGCGGCGGAGAGAAGTGCTCCCGCTGCTCCGGCTCGGTGTATTTCAACGAGCGCCTCCAGGCCACTGGACGGGTGTTTCACCGGGCCTGCTTCAAGTGCGAGGACTGCTCCAAGCCGCTGGAACCGGGCGGCGAGTCCGAGCACAAGGGCCAAGTGTTTTGCCGCGGCTGCTACACGCGGAACCACGGACCGAAAGGTTTCGTGACCGGAAGTTCGATGCACGTTTCTTAAGATTATCCGACGCATCAACGAAAATTTTGAATTGATGTCTATTCTAGATCACAGATAATGAAGTTGCTAAAATAAACACTAAAAGTTATCAATCGACAATCGCACACGCTACGTTTTCTTTTCAAACACCTACCTTACTCTGTTTGAAATCCCAGCCACCAATTTTAATGGCACCACTTCATGCAATATCTTCCCTTCAGCTTCCAAGCCACCTCACTCCCCCAACCCCTAAACAACCCTCAGCTTCACAGCCACCTCACTCCCCCAACCTCTAAACAACCCTCAGCTTCACAGCCACCTCACTCCCCCAACCTCTAAACAACCCTCAGCTTCCCAGCCACCTCACTCCCCAACCCCTAAACAACCCTCAGCTTCCCAGCCACCTCACTCCCCAACCCCTAAACAACCCTCAGCTTCCCAGCCACCTCACTCCCCAACCCCTAAACAACCCTTCAGCTTCCCAGCCACCTCACTCCCCCAACCCCTAAACAACCCTCAGCTTCCCAGCCACCTCACTCCCCCAACCCCTAAACAACCCTCAGCTTCCCAGCCACCTCACTCCCCAACCCCTAAACAACCCTCAGCTTCCCAGCCAACTCACTCCCCCAACCCCTAAACAACCCTCAGCTTCCCAGCCACCTCATTCCCCCAACCCCTAAACAACCCTCATCAGTTTCACAGCCACCTCACTCTCCCAACCCCTAAACAACCCTTCAGCTTCCCAGCCACCTCATTCCCCCAACCCCTAAACAACCCTCATCAGTTTCACAGCCACCTCACTCTCCCCACCCTACCCTTACCTCAGTTTCCCAGCCGCCCCACTTCCCAACCCCTACCCTCCCCTCAGTGTTACACAGCCAGATTGAACACGATTGCAGGCATCTGAGAATCTCCTTAACCGTGAATCAGCTTGGCAGCAGAAGTCTACAGTGTATAAACTCGTACTTTGCTTCGAATCTTGTATAAACATTTATTTAGCAACACAAGACATTAAATGTTACACACGCAAAAGTTTTGATACTACTATAATATGCACATAAAAATACATTGCTAATTAGCACGGTTATAGCTCTCATAACATTCCCTTCTGCAAATATCGAAATATAATAGATATTTATGACAACTGATTTCTGTTGAAAGCACTTCTCGTACTCAACAATTCTACTCAATGAAAATACTTTTTTTAACAATCTTTGTTCATTTCTTACCTGATTTTTTACTATATAGCTAATTCAAATTTTATACAATTAAATAAACAGTTCCGCAGAAACCTATGAAATAAAATAGCAATAAATGCAGGCAATATTTACATGCGATTTCGCTGCCTTTTTGCTTACATATAAAAAATTCGCAGACGGTACTACTTACAATACAAGTAGTCTAGTATCTGATATAGTAGATTTATTCTACTTTAAATTAGAAATACGGATTTTTTTTAGAAAGCTAACTAACAATCAGCCCCCGTTGGGGAGACAACAAAGAAAGGAATTAAACAGGGGTATTATTTACGTTCTCCGGGATTTTATTTTGTTAATATCCAATATACGAGGGGTGTCCCAAAAGTTCCCGGAATGTCTAACGTAGCTCTTCAACGGAGCCATGATGTTTCACGCCCTTGGTGTCAAATGAAAGGAAGTTTTGTCACGAAGAAAATGAAGTTAAAAGCATGTTGATATCTGTTTTTATTCAGGAGCTGCAGCAAGAAACGTGCGCAAAGGTCAGGGGTACTGTTACACAACCTCACATATCACTGAAAATAATTTTTCATCTTCGTTTTTGGATATTTTCATTTTGAATTCGTGCTACTAACGTCTCAGAAAGACGTGGTAGTGTCTATGGAAAAAAGCAGAAATGCTCATTAAGCTAATCTGAGCTTTTGCGCGAGTGCAGATAATTCTTACCAAGCGCTTGCTTTCAACTTGAAATCTCTTTGCCAAATTGGGTTCTCTTCAGAGCCTCGAAAGTCAGCGAAGTCAAGTTTTTGTCCTTTGGTCAGTAGGATGGAGTGGAGCCAAGATTTCTGACCACTTATTCTCCATCCACGGTGAGAACAGCCTGAAAAAAACTGCCATTTACGAATTTACGAGTTATGATAATTCAAGTTATAAGATTTAAGTTTCACAATTCAGTAAAAACTACAAAAAAAATCTTACTACTTATTACTAGTATAGGCAAACACCAGACTTTATACAGAAACTATAATAAAGAAGTAAAACTATCATGGTACTAAAAATTTTAAGCTAAAACTGCATTGTTACTACCTGAGAGACACAGCGAGAGGCGAGAGCTAATGTGCTTCTAAAGAAGGCCTATAGCTCTGTTATAAAATATTTGTCTCTGTTGTCTAGGAAACTAAGAGTAAAGAGTAGGGGGAGAAGGCTGTACGTTGACTAGTAAGTTCCTCTACTCACCCCTCTTTTCCAATACTTGCTTCCCTATCCCTACTAGAATTCACCTACATAAGCTGCCTGTGAAACACTGGACTCCCAGCTCCCGTGCTTGCATAAAATAGAGAATGAATTGCACTGTTTTTCCCACTGTCATTACATGAGCCAATGAGATGGGGGATCTCAGAAAGACCAGAGAGAGAGGGAGAGGGCTGAGAAGTACAAAAGGACGCAAGTGTGATGGTTAAGAATAGGCTTGCATGGGCTTTATACCGCCATTTCGCCATCTCTCATGAGTTTGATTCTCCCCTGAATAGCAGGTGGCTGTACAATCAGTTGGTGGTACAGCTGGGCGGGAAGGCATACAGTGCGAGGGGAGCGAAGTGGGCGAGGGAGAAATGGAGAGGAGAGGAAGCGGGGGGGGAAGGGAATTTCTAGAGCGTGTTTGGCCGGGCCCAGCTGGTGTGACAGGGGGAGCCTGAGTTTGATGCGGACTCGCTGGGCAGCCAGCAAGCAGCAAAAGCAGCTTCGGCATTGGCTTGCAAGAACAATAAAATTTGGAGCAAACCATTTTCTGGTCAAGCGGCCTCTTCAGCGAAGCCAATGTTTTCAGATTCAACGACGTCAATTTGTAGTCACTTTTAAGCACAGTGAGTTCAGTCAGTATACAGTGGATTCCCAAAGCTGACCAGAGAACGCTTAAAAATGGATCGGCATTTTGATAAGCTGTCAATCTCCGCTAGCGGCCTTCTTGGCGACAGACGCGGCCAGCCACATCACTATCAGACTCAGCAGCCGCAGCCGCAGCTCCAGCAGCAGCAGCAGCTGCCGCACCATCCAGTCAGGCGTTCGCAGCAGCCAACCAGCGTCTACGACGGCTTCCGCGAGCAGTCCGAGGAGTCGCCGCGCGAGCCCGCGCGCCAGCGCACTGGCCGGGTTCGACAGTCGCGGAGCAGCACCTGGGGCGGCGGCGACGCTGCCAACGGTCAGCAGCTGCCGTCGGCGATGCCAGCCGAGCTGGACGAAACTGTCGATCTCCGGCGCCGGGCCCCGTCGCAGGCGGAGAGTCCGAGGACGCCGAGGACGCCGAGGACGCCAGCAGGTGGCGGCAGTCCGCGCTACGCCGCCTCAGGCGGACACGACGATCAGCACCATCTGGCAGCCATCTCGCCGAGGGGCGCGGCCGGTGCCAGTGCCGTGCCGCATTCGTATCAACGGCGAGACCGGCATCCCAGCAGTAGCAGCGGCGGCGGCGGCGGCGGCCTGATGTTCACGGAGGACGACTTCCAGCACGCCAGAGAGGGCGGCAGCAATCACTCGTCGTCGGTTCAAAGCGACGCCGTTTCAGGCTGGCAGCCGCACTCTCGCGGTCCGGAGGACGTCTCAACGCGGCTGTTGCAAAAGTACAAAACGGACTCAGTTCGGGTGGAAGTTACGGACACAGACAGGCAAAGGCAGCAGCAGCAGCAGCAGCCGCATCATCCAACCACGGGACTGTCGAAGTCGCACGAAGGTTTCATCGTGCCGCGTCGGCTGCCACCGCTAGGCCGGGCGAAGCCGGCGGCTGCTCATCAACCTGGCGAAGAGGACAGCGACGAGGATGGCATCGAATGCGACGGCGGCAGCGATGTTGACGAAGATTCCGTCGAGGAGCATCGGCAGCGGAAGCAGCAGCAACAGCGAAGGCAACATCACCAACGACGGCATCAGGAGGAAGATCAGGTGCCTCACAAGGGCCGGACGAGAACCAACTAAAGGTTTCGATTGAGTTTCAAGCTCCAGGTGGTGCCCCTGGGAACTCCTATTGTGCGAAATCTTCATTTATGGATAACTACGAGCTATCAAAGTAGGACGATACAATTGCAAATCATGAAAACAAGTTCCCTGTATATATTGACCGGTTTTTGCTTCAAAATGCATTAGCGAGAAAGAAACAGTATCTCGCTTTCATAAATTTCGAATTTTAAATGAAGCAAATAGAAGCCGTGGGTTTTGTCCAAGGTTTGGTTCACGTATTTTTCAAGCTAATATTTGTCTATTGTCTATTGGTAAAATTATAGTTAAAGTTATATAAACGTTTACATTTTTGTTAAATTACTCTAAGGTTAAATAGTCTATGGTCATAGTCTATGGTCATATACTCGTATTGTTAAAAAGTTTATGGTCATACTCTATGGTCATAATCTATAAGTCCTTGCTTCGCTTGCCTCTAGACTATTAAGTACAGCCTCGGACCTTCTAACCATAGAATGTGAATTATTTTATACTTATTGTATACTCGAACAGCGGGACATTCTATTTAGAAACAATTAGAAGCAACGATTTGCAAGTGTTAGTGCCCTTCTACTTTATGCTGTGCAGGTGAATTGCCCCTTCTAGAGGCAACAGAAAATCCTTAACATATGATGCCACTCTGTACAGGTGCCACTAAATCTGCTTATAATATTAGAAATAAAAAATGAGCCAAAAGCATCGGCAAACAACAATATGCTGTTTTATCGATCTGTTCCCTTTTCTAAATTCACCTTTAGTAGTTTATAATTTAAACTTTAGTATCGCTCTGTTTGGCCAATCAGCCAAAGAATGGGTTGTGTCTGTTTCACCCTATTGTTGGACGTATAAAGCTTTTTGTTTTAGGACTTTTAGAAGATTGATATTATATATATATTCGACAATAAATTTCACTCTATCTCATAGCAATCAGTTGTTGTCGAAAATTGAGTCATCGATGAGAATTTTATTTTTGCACTAAATTTTGCATGTTGCCAAGGTTTCAAATACACATTATAGCCATGGTGAATAATGTCAGTTCCTAAACTTATACATGTAGATTAACTTCGTACTTCCAAAACGGCACTGCTACAAGCTCTGCTATTTACACTAGCTGGTTGAGAATTATCTAATGCAAACTTGACTTTGTTGACATAAATTGTGCGCGTACTGCCATAAGCATGTAAAGCTATAGGGCTAAAGTTGGGATTTGAATTTTTCCTGAGCTGGTTGCAGCGTATCGGAATATATGATGGGATCAGGCGTTGTTTTATATTTACTTAGCTACCGTCCATTCTGGAGAGTAGACTGCAGCCCACAATTATAGTTATGTATACCGCGCGCGGCAACAAAGATGTATATTATAAAAGCGTTGAACCTCCAATTACAGTGTATTACCTGCAGTTCGTTTTCATCTTAATTTAAAGAACCATTAGTTAAAAGTACGGGTATAATTTTACCAGTGAAGGCTGGTCATATACATGTCATTTAGACACACTTTTGCATAGTTGCATTGCTAAAATCCGATGAAGCAACTTTTTCGAAGCTCTCCTCACTCCTCACTGTTGATCGAAGCAGTCGATCAACTTTTTGCATATGGTTCAAAATCATGTAGGGCATGATATAATAACCCAGTAAAACTCTATCTACCATAAAAGAATCGCATACATGTAGAGAGAGGATCTTTTATCAAAAGGAAATGGGAAATTTATTGCAGAAAATGATAGAGCTAGCTTAATTTGGTTCAGCTGCTATCATTGCATGATTTTTAAATTTACAGGCTCTAATAAAAAACTGTCTTTAATTGAATCTACCTCATCATCAGGTCAACCAAAAATGTGTTCTATAATAATCCTTAATTCCATAGCAATTTGAGGTAATTAATTGTCCGGCATATGTGCAATATGAATTTTGCAGCAAAATGCGACCAATAATCCCCTTTTCACGAGTTCCACCAGTGTATACACGATTTTATAATTGAAAAGCAATTGATAGAAACAATTATTAATAAGGAAAGAGAAAATAAAGAGCACAGAAGGGTGATGAAATAAATTTGGATGCAACATGCACAAGAGAAACCTGCAAAAAACGAGATTTATCAGCCGACTACACAGATTTCCATGCATACATGTACATGTATACTTGTATAACCAAGAAGACTACAACACACTTTACAACATACAGTATAGTACGTAGGACTATTATATTAAGTGCGACTTTAGCTGGGGGTTGGGGGCAAAAATCAGAGCTGAATTATGGGCGTGAGAGAAAGGGGGGAAGACTTCTAACCGCGGCCTCCGCGCCGAGACTTTGGGCTAGGCCAAACGAGAGAGATCTAGCTAGAGAGCTTGACGCCAAGACGCGAAAATGAAAACGAGAAAAATAAAATAAAGAATGGCAGCTTAAGATGGAGGCCGACCAGAATGAACCAGCGGCAGGGAGAGGAGAGGCGGAGCAGGGTCAAGGGACATCGTGATCGGCGCAGCTCACAATACACGCGGAGATGATTTACTAGTATCTACTAGTAAAATCAGTACACAAAGCTTTTACTCGGCTCATTATCGTATAAAAACTAGTAAAAAAATATATTTAAAAACGCTTTAACTGTCTCGCACATCTTTCTGTGCCCCCAGATGGATAACCCAAAGTATGCATCCGGTAGAGTTCAATCTTTAAGCGAAACTCTTAGAATTTTTTACCTCAAAAAGTAAATTTAAACAACTTCCTAAATTCTTTCTGTCTTTTTTTGGCCTTAGAGCATCTTTTTAAAAGCTCTCTGGTATTTGAATTGTTATACTCAGTGCACATATAATGTTCAATTTTCTTTTGCGTTTAATTTAATTTTAAGTTATGCCTCACAATTTTAATTTTTTTCGTCGCTGAATGACAGCTGACGGAACGTATGCTAGGGCCTATGCCAAAGTTTAGAACGAAGGGTATGTGATAAGTAAATTGAGATTTGGTATAGGTTATAAAATTTTACATTAGGGCCTAAATGATTCCCCTTGTTCTTGCCTTTGGTCTCGACACTCCAGGTCTTTGCGAACTGTCACAGACTGCCCAAAGATGGCGTCCAAGTATTCTTTGTACTTGGACTTGCTACCTGCTTCTTTCTCTTGCTCATCAGTCATCACGTTGCTCAAGATTCATGGAACGAAAGAGCCAAGTTGTGGCCTCTGCACCCCTTATCATTCTCGTTTATGGCTTCTTGAACAAAGTGCAACTGTGCAAGATGCTTTAGAGAAAGAGCAGGGTAGCACTCCATTATGTTTCGCATTGGGTGGCTGCTGCTGCTTCTTTCAATGGGCCAGGTTTAGGTGTTGATAACAGAAACAGGTCCAAGACCAGGCATTGCAGGTTTGTATTTAGCATTTTAGAACTTTCAAATTCAACAGAAATACTAAGATTTGGGGGTAAAAAATAATATGACTCTGAAAATAATTAAACAAACAAAACTGAAGGATAGCCTAAGATTTTTATTATGGCATATTTCAGGCTAGTTGAATTTAAAAAGTTTGTTGTTTGAAACTTGAAGGGGTGTAAGACCAAGATAGACACACACCAAGATGGCCAAAACATTGAATCTCTAGGCCCTATTATATTGATCTCTTTCAACCATTTAATTAGCAACTTAATAATACTAAAAGCCTAATAGGCCTAGCTATGGTTATTTTAATTATCATGTTTAATCAATCATAGGCCTATTCATAAATAATGATGCAATAATAATGGATTTGAAACTAAATACCCATGTAGTAAAAAACTTTAATCTTTTTCTATAGTTGTGCCAATTTATTCTCTATCATTATATCTATTGAATCTATCACTATCAGTTTAATCAAAAAACCATTGCTAGTAGGCCTAGTGCTTAATGATAATAATAGTTGTGCTTAATCCTAGGCCTACTACTAATGGTCACCATGTACGCCTGCCTCTCTTTCCCAATCCCAATCTGGGCCTAGATGTGTAAAAGGGTTTCAAAATCGACTAACTTTTAGCTGCCATAAGTTTGCTCCACATTAAGTGATCAACTTTAAACTTGATACAATTCTTCATTGACTTATATTCTGTCAAAATGTAAAGGTTCAACTCTGTAACTCAACCGAAAAAGAAACTATATGCATGTGAAGTTTGTCTGCTTTTTATGTTTGTGCCACTCACTCACTCATTCCCCTAGAGCCAGACCAAGGGTCAGGCGATAGGACTGAATGTACATAGCAAATGTATAGTGTTTTGGAGTAACTTTATTTATAGCCTTCTCTGCACCCTGAGAATGGAGAGGCTATGTTTAGCCATAACAGTTTAGTGAGAAATTCCAACCACTGCCCTCTGTATTGGCAAACTCTGCAGCAGTTTAACAGTGGATAGCAATTGGCAAATCAAGGGAATCCAGCATGGTTTGTAAAAGCAAAAAGAGTCTTTCTTTGCTTTTAATTTTTTAATTGTCTTTCTTTTGTAAAAAGAGAAAAAGAGAAGAGAAAGAAAAGAAGAGAGAAAAGAAGAGGAAAGAGATAAGATAAGAGATATGAAAGAGAAGAGAGATGAGGGAAGATACAAGAAAAGATGGGAGAGAGGAGAGAGAAAATGAAAGAGTAGAGAGGAGAGAGAAAACAAAAAAGTAGAGAGGAGAGAGAAGAAGAGAAAGAAAAAAAGAGACAAGGGATGAGATAAGAGAGATAAAAGAGAAGAGAGATGAGGGAAGATACGAGAGAAGAGAGGAGAGATAAGGGATGAGAGAGAAGAAAGGAAACAGAAAAGACAATAGAAATTTTAAAGGATCCAAGGGATGTAGGGAGAGTCAAGGAGAGACCAGAGTTTGCCAATTAAGTTAGACAGACATTGCCTGACATTCTGCGCAGTACCCCAGCCAACAATATCAATGTTTGCCTCAGATCCTAACTTTACACAAATGTGCTCCATTTTATGTCTACCTCTATCCTACTAACTATTAACAAGTTTTTGTTTGTATATGGCCTTAGATTTCAGAATATATGCTAAAGTAGTTCCGGGGATTAGAATTCCCTGGGTTCAAAATCTGTGGGTTTCAATAGCTTGTTTTATCTAAAGTAACTTTATTTAATCCCAACATATACATAGGTATACTATAGATGTAAGCTAAAAAAATTCTACTATCATATGCATTAGGATGTATGCTAATTATACACTAAAATGGTAGTACCCTTGTTGTATGCCAGAAAATCCTGGTATACATGTTGCTTTCTAAACTATGGGTAGTAAAATATATGTCCAACACCTGTCCAACCTATCCTAACTAGACAGGTGAAATGGCCATGGGCCAAGGTAAGTTGCAAAATTGAAAACACAAAAAACAAAAATTGGGGGAAGAAAGAAAGGAGAAAAAGAGAAAAGGAAAAGAAAAGAGAAAGAAACAGAAACAGAAGAAAGGAGAAAAAGGCAAAAAAAGTCAAATACAAAGTGAAAATTAAGTCCTAATTGAGGCAACTAAGTTGCAAATCTGGACAAAACAAAGTTGCTTTGGATAGGTGAAACTTTGAGGTTGGGCATGTATGGGTAGTATAAGCTTGGTAATTTTTTCTCAACTTTGCTTAGCATTATAAGTACTATTAGCATTTGCATTATGGCATCTATTCCCTTGTGATCTTTGTTTGCAACTTTTTCTTAGACCTCTTTGACCTTTTCTATGCTTTATCCTTTTCCATAGTCCTATGTATAATAGGAAAGCAAAAACTTACTAGAGTCATTGTCCTTTGGGGCCTTAGCTATAGTCATAGCATCTAGTATCTTTTGTAGAAAGCTATTGTAGGAGGCCATCTAGAAGATGATTGCAAATGTCACCCTTAACAAACACAAGCATGTAGATCAGGGGTTGGCAACCTTTTTCCACCTGAGGGCTAGATAAGGTTTTCCGTTCAAGACCACAGGCCACAGGTCACCCCCATTATTCTGCCCTCCCCCCCCCCTGGGTCTTTACTCTCCAGAATTTGCCCCCCCCCTTGAGTCTACCCTCCAGAATCTACCCCTTGGGTCTACCCTCCAAAATCTGCCCCCTCAACAAATTTCTAATTGTGCCACTGATAGGCTAAATATATGATACTGAAGAAACAGAATTAAAACACAAGTTTATCATATTTTGATGCATTCTTAGAAAGTCTGATTCTGCTCAATCTGCTGCACAGTCAGCCCTATCAATGTACTACATTTGTACCCCCATGTTAGCACACCACTACCTCACTTTCCTTTTCCACCAGTTCCCCTATTTCTATTTTATTTGTAAGTTTGAACTGATGTGCTGTCTGTCTAGACCTTGTAAACAGTCACTCACACTCAGTTTGTCTCATTACTAATTTGTCATTTATAAAATTGACAATTGAGGAAAGAAATTCCCCATTTTCAGTGCACAAAACTTTAATGGGCCAAACAATGAAGTTATTACAAAGGTGCGGGCCAGATTATAATAATGAAGATAAAGGAAGTTTGTGGGCCACATAGAAAGTCTTTGCAGGCCAGATGTGGCCTGCGGGCTTGAGGTTGCCAACCGTCCAATAATTAAATTAATGAAAAATATTAATTTTTTTCGATGCAATGCTTAGCCATTGAACATTTGAAAAATATATGTTTTATATTATCATCTTATTGTCTATGAAAATCCTCAATTGCATTTTTACTAATAATCTAATTTGTTCCAATCTGAACTATTTTTAAGTCTAGATATAAATCTAAATTGTCTAAATAATAATTCATCATTTTAAACTGTTTTAAGATAAACTTTTATCAATACTGTAGATTAGACATTAGCTACATTAACAATAAAAAGAATCCAACTTAATTAGTTTTAAAAATAAAAGTTCAATGCATATATAGGTATATGTATGTGTTCAGACAGATTCCAAAAAAGTAAAAAAAAAATAAACTGGGCATCCTTTATATGGCAGATACCAGGTAATAAAATATGCACAGCATTAGAGTAACTATTGGAATCACTCAGCCATTTCTACTATTAATAATTTCCACAAGTTACTGAAAACAATCGATACAATCTGCTGCAAGAATTCGTTGTATCCAAACAAAAACTTTCAGGGCCATGGGCTACATCAAGATCACCAAGACCACCGCTTATTTCAAGCGGTATCAGGTCAAGTTTAAGAGGCGTCGCCAGGGTAAAACCGACTATTACGCCAGGAAGAGGCTGATCTGGCAGGATAAGAACAAGTACAACACGCCCAAGTACCGAATGGTTGTCCGATTCACTAACAAGGACATCATCTGCCAGATTGTCTATGCTAGAATCGAAGGTGATCACGTGATCTGCTCGGCCTACGCGCACGAGCTGCCCCGCTACGGCGTGAAGGTCGGCCTGAAGAACTACGCCTCGGCCTACGCCACCGGCCTGCTGCTGGCCAGGCGAATGATTAAGAAGCTCAAGCTGGACTCGATCTACGTTGGCAAAGAGAAAGCCGACGGCGAAGAGTTCATCGTTGAAAGCCCGGATGGTCAGCCTGGCGCGTTCCGCTGCTACTTGGACGTCGGCCTGGTGCGCACCACCACCGGGGCGCGCGTGTTCGGCGCGCTCAAGGGCGCCGTCGACGGTGGATTGGACATCCCGCACTCGAATAAGCGCTTCCCCGGCTATAGCGCCGCGACCAAGCAGTACAGGTGAGCAGTTTTGAGTAGATTCTATTGCATACTAGTAATTTTTCCTTTTTACCATCCACAGACCACAGTAAAGGCTGGTTCGCCGGTCAAACTTTTTCACACTGTGACTTGTGTGCAAATTAATTTGGCCGCTCGCGGAATCGAACTCAGGTCCTTCACCGGGATACCCCGGCCCCCGGTAGCCAGCCACATACAAAAAATCCTCATGTGCGCACTTTCATACACTTCGTTTTACCTCAACGCAGAAAAGCACCAACACTTACTCCACCTGCATGTAATTGGAGCTGTTTGTACATGTGATAGGGTCTTACAAAAGCGTAATATCCTTGCATTGACTAATATAAAGGCTATATATAGGCTAGGCCAAAGCTGGGCGCATTCTTGTAGCCTATACTCGTAGAGCCGTTTACCGCCATCGAATGAAGCATCAAATCCAACGACATGATGTACAACTCATCTTTGATGTGCGACTCATCTTTGATGTGCGACTCATCTTTGATGTGCGACTCATCTTTGATGTGCGACTCATCTTTGATGTGGTGAAAACTTGGCCCCAATCTATTACTATTAGCAACAAACAATACATAAAACTAAATTTGCTCCACAGCGCCGAGGAGCACCGCAAGAAGATCCTCGGCCTGCACGTGGCCGAGTACATGCGCTCGTTGAAGTCCGACGACGAGGAGGCCTATCAGCGCCAGTTCTCCGACTATCTGAAGAAGGGCGTCGACGAGAACAGCATCGAACAGATGTACACCAAGGCTCACGCCGCTATCCGCGCCAAGCCGGAGCCGGAGGCGCCAAAAAAGAAGGCGCCAGCAGCCGATGGCGCCAAGCCGAAGCGCTACGGCCGGAAGAAGATGTCCCGGGAGCAGAAGCGCAACCGGGTGCAGCAAAAGAAGGCCACCTTCTTGGCCAAACTGCAGGGCAACCTGGCTGGCGGCGATGCGGCTGAGGACGATTGAAGTGCAGCTATAGACTTACTGGCGAACCTAACTGGTCTATTGTCCGCATGGCCTGAGGCAATCGTGTTGAACTATAAAACCAGATTGCGAAGCTGATGATAACTCGCTTTAATAAATCGTTGGTCTGGATGAAAAAAAACTACCTGGGAATTGAAGGATCCTTGACTTCACTGACTTCGTTTTTTCAGGCCAGTCGTCTCTATGACGATTGCTAACAGAAGTTTTCTACATCCGTATGGGGTCGCCATCGTAAACCCAAAATATAATAAACCCCAAATATTAAAAACTCGAAAGATAATAACTCCTGAAAAACACAATAGCGTTAGGTGTCACTAGTTATGATAATTCAGGTTTTTGATATTTCAGGTTTGTGATATTTTGGATATCTGACATTTCGGGTTTTTGATATTAGATATTATCTATTATTATCTATTATTGATATTATCTTATTTCGGGTTTATGATATTTCAGGTTTGTAATATTTTGGGTATCTGATAATTCGGGTTTGATTTGTGATTTTTTTCAGGTCGACCCGAAAGCCACTGATCAATGTTGGATAAAGTCGGGTGTGTTGCTAATTCTCTAGCTGTAATAATTGTGCTCCCGTTGCAAACATCCTGCTAGCAAACATTGGGGCACCACAAAACCGACCGAGTATTTGAAAGTCAGCATGCCAGGGCGCACGGACGTCAGCAGCAGTATACGACTCGGTACGTGTTTACTACAATTCCGAATCGAATTCACTACATGTAGTTGATCAGGTCAATCATATTACATAGAAAAAACGTCTTTTTGTATACCGGTACAAATACAAAAGGAGGTTGTAGTCCAGACTCGCGACTAAAAGGTCGGGGGTTCGATTCTCGAACCAGTCGAAACAATTTGGGTCCAGTGAGCAAAACACTCAACTCTGCATTGGTGATCCCCCAATCATTGGACTGAACAGCCGTACGCAGCCTTCAGATGCGTTGCGTTGAGCTGTCGGTTGCACATCAATTATTAATTATGTATCTTAAAAATACAAAACGATTTTAAAATACCCATTCTTTGTCAATTTAATTTTTTGCCTTCACTAGTTAATTTTGAGAAGACTGCATTGAGTCTGGTAATGGCAACCGTGTGGCACATTTATTAGATGTGTTGTGTTGCAAAACAATAGTTTATTGCATTTACCACAGTAAAGAGAGATTAAGCAGACCATCACAGTCTCAAGCCTTGCAGCTATCACCACTCTATAAAATCAATGTTAATATACCTACTACTAAAATAATTCATGCATAACAAACGATCGGTGAGTAATAAAAGCAGCAACAACAGAGGGCAAATAACAGAAAAGCAACTCAGAATGTAGAATTATTATGTGGATGGCGTGATGTTTAGGATTTTTGTTTTACTACTGCAAGTAATATTTTTGGTCGAGTCATGTAAAAACAGTAAGACGGCAACATCTGCTATAAAATAAGCAGGTGTGGATCGAACGAGCAGGTAATCTCTGTAGACTATAAGAAGCTATGGCCCTTCGAGGGACCAGGGAATCAGAGGATCAGGAAGGGCGCGGCGCCGTTAAAGAGGATCAGGAAGTGGGTGGCGCGGAACCGTTCAAGAGGATCAGGAAGGGGGCGGCGCCATCAAAGAGGATCAGGAAGGGCGAGGCGCCATCAAAGAGGATCAGGAAGGGGAAGGCGCCATCAAAGAGGATCAGGAAGGGGGCGGCACCATCAAAGAGGATCAGGAAGGGGGCGGCGCCATCAAAGAGGATCAGGAAGGGCGAGGCGCCATCAAAGAGGATCAGGAAGGGGAAGGCGCCATCAAAGAGGATCAGGAAGGGGAAGGCGCCATCAAAGAGGATCAGGAAGGGCGAGGCTCCATCAAAGAGGATCAGGAAGGGGGCGGCGCCATCAAAGAGGATCAGGAAGGGGAAGGCGCCATCAAAGAGGATCAGGAAGGGGAAGGCGCCATCAAAGAGGATCAGGAAGGGCGAGGCTCCATCAAAGAGGATCAGGAAGTGGGTGGCGCGGAACCGTTCAAGAGGATCAGGAAGGGGGCGGCGCCATCAAAGAGGATCAGGAAGGGCGAGGCGCCATCAAAGAGGATCAGGAAGGGGAAGGCGCCATCAAAGAGGATCAGGAAGGGGAAGGCGCCATCAAAGAGGATCAGGAAGGGCGAGGCTCCATCAAAGAGGATCAGGAAGGGGGCGGCGCCATCAAAGAGGATCAGGAAGGGGGCGGCGCCATCAAAGAGGATCAGGAAGGGGGCGGCACCATCAAAGAGGATCAGGAAGGGGGCGGCACCATCAAAGAGGATCAGGAAGGGGGCGGCGCCATCAAAGAGGATCAGGAAGGGGGCGGCGCCATCAAAGAGGATCGGGAAGAGAGCGGCGCCATCAAAGAGGATGAGTGGAACGTGGGGGGTGGGGGGCTCTCGTCACATCTGGATCCGGCACTGTATACAAGTGATATACAACAGACTAAAATTGCAGAGATTTTCAGTAGTCAAAAATCGGACAAAATCAGTTTGTGGTGGCTGGCCCGCTGCTATTGTTGGCATGGTTATAAAACACGTCGAATACGGCGCCAAGCGCCCAGCTTAGTTCCACATTGCGAATCTTTTTACGCATCACAAACTTCGAACTGGGCGCAAAGCCGTAGCCTTCGGTTAATAGAGCGGCCTGGTAGCACAGGTCCAGGCAGTGGAACGGCTGCTTGCTGTCGCTGTTGCGTCGATTGCAAGCGGCCTTTGCAGCGTTGGCGATGTCGGCCAGGGTCACCTCGCCGCCCTCCTTGGCGCCGATCAAGCCCGCATCGGCTGCCCGATCGTAGAAATAGCTGAAGGCGTAGAAACGGCCGGTGGCCAGCCCGGTCAGTTGATGGACGCCAGCCGAGCGAACAACGCCAATGGCGAGACGGCGACAGGCGGCGTAGGGATCGGGAGAGGCGCTGCCTGCGGTTTTTGAAGGAGAAAAAGGATTGGACAACATGATCATCCTTCAGTTCCCGCACCTCAATGATCCTTCAGTTCACGCACCCTCATGATCCTTCAGTTTTCGCACCTCAATGATCCTTCAGTTCCCGCGCCCCAATGACAATGATCCTCCTTCAGTTCCCGCACCCCAATGATCCTTCAGTTCCCGCACCCCAATGATCCTTCAGTTCCCGCACCCCAATGATCCTTCAGTTCCCGCACCCCAATGATGCTTCATTTCCCGCACCCCAATGATGCATCAGTTCCCGCACCCCAATGATCCTTCAGTTCCCGCACCCCAATGATGCATCAGTTCCCGCACCCCAATGATCCTTCAGTTCCCGCACCCAATGATCCCTTAGTTCCCGCACCCCAATGATCCCTTAGTTCCCGCACCCCAATGATCCCTTAGTTCCCGCACCCCAATGATGCATCAGTTCCCGCACCCCAATGATCCTTCAGTTCCCGCACCCCAATGATGCATCAGTTCCCGCACCCCAATGATCCTTCAGTTCCCGCACCCCAATGATCCTTCAGTTCCCGCACCCTAATGATCCTTCAGTTCCCGCACCCCAATGATCCTTCAGTTCCCGCACCCCAATGATCCTTCAGTTCCCGCACCCTAATGATCCTTCAGTTCCCGCACCCCAATGTTGCATCAGTTCCCGCACCCCAATGATGCATCAGTTCCCGCACCCCAATGATCCTTCAGTTCCCGCACCCCAATGATCCTTCAGTTCCCGCACCCCAATGATCCTTCAGTTCCCGCACCCCAATGATCCTTCAGTTCCCGCACCCCAATGATCCCTTAGTTCCCGCACCCCAATGATCCCTTAGTTCCCGCACCCCAATGATCCTTCAGTTCCCGCACCCCAATGATCCCTTAGTTCCCGCACCCAATGATCCCTTAGTTCCCGCACCCCAATGATCCCTTAGTTCCCGCACCCCAATGATCCTTCAGTTCCCGCACCCCAATGATCCTTCAGTTCCCGCACCCCAATGATCCTTCAGTTCCCGCACCCCAATGATCCCTTAGTTCCCGCACCCCAATGATCCTTCAGTTCCCGCACCCCAATGATCCTTCAGTTCCCGCACCCCAATGATCCTTCAGTTCCCGCACCCCAATGATCCTTCAGTTCTCGCACCCCAATGATCATTCAACCGTAATTAGCTTCATCAATCAGCAAGTCCTTTCCCAAGCGGGCCACCTCACCAGTAACATTATAGAGAATGCCTCCGTGCTCCCACTGGCCAGTGTAGTTGCTAGGCAGACACGCCGTCACAAACTGTTTAGAGCCCCCGGCTCCGCTAGAGGGCAATTTTCCCTGGCTGCTCAGCTGCAGAATGGCCAGACGGGCGGACATGAGGCCCAGGCCCAGGTAGCTGTGAGAGTACAGTCTGGCATCCGCACCTCCAAGACTCAGCCGCTTCACAAACCCGGCCGGCACCGCGGAAGCGACGTTAGCCGAGGGCAGAGCAAATGTCACCTGGTTTGGAATTGATTGATTTATCATTCATTAAAATGAGAACATCACGCTAAATCACACGTGTAAAAGGCGGCTACACTCTCAGATCGTGAAAATTTCGCAGACTACCCTGAGCAGGCGCACAAGCGCGCGGATACGTACGCAGTCATACGCACAGGCACACACTCGCACAGGAGTGTACAGCGGCCCTTATATAACTTTAGGCATGTACACTTCACCAAAACTACCACTAAACCTTTTTACTTTCTATTTTGAAAAATCTGCACTCAATATTGACATCTTTGCATTCAATTTTGACAGTCTGTGGTATCCTGGACCTGGGATCAGCGAACACCCGCCGGGGCGATTGACCAGGGCGAACTCTCACCGGATTAGTCAGGACGCGTAGGCCCGGCTAGGGTTGGGATCTGAGCTATAATTGTCACTATTGGATGCAATCTGTCAAAAATGGAGGCACATATGCAAGTTTTGTTCCATAGACGGCGAGACAAAGGCACTGTTTTGTAACCCAGTGTCAAAATTGCTTGCAAATTGTTAAAAAAGGTTGGAGTTTGTCAATTTCAGTTGAAATTCGTCACTATTGCATTCGGGTTTGTCAAAACAGGTTGAACCAAAGAGTATTGAGGTCGCCTAGTATAGAGTGCCAATAAGGATGAAAATCTGAGGCCGATTTTCAGAATCCACCCACCCCTCCGGTCACCAAGCTTTTTAGTCTATGGCACAAGTTGTGGCTAGAATGGTGTACAAAGCCGATGCTCAGAAATATAAGACATTTCACACTTAGAAAATGCATGTATCAAATAAGCAAGACAACATCGCTCAGTCACCACAATCAGCTGCCGTCGTCGATACACAACTTGTGCCATAGACTAAACAGCTTGGTGACCGGAGGGGGTGGGTGGATTCTGAAAATCGGCCTCAGATTTTCATCCTTATTGGCACTCTATACTAGGCGACCTCAATACTCTTTGGGTTGAACATTTCAACAAGCGATGCCACAGACTGTCAAAATTGAATACAAAGATGTCAATATTGAGTGCAGATTTTTCAAAATTAGAAAGTAAAAAGGTGTAGGCTACGCCCCCCCCCTATTTTCGAGATAGAAAGTGCAATTGAACAATTATGGGTTTCCTCTTTTGATCGATTTTGATTTTGTGTGAGTGCACACAGACACGATAAAAAGTACATTTAGTCCCTACAAACCTGTGTACTGCCGCCACCCAAGTCCAATGCACCGTAGGAATCCTCAGGCTTCGCCAATTGGCCGTTGAGAAAGTTCAGCGTCACCCAACTGAAAATGCCTTCGTCAAGGCCGTCCATGATGGCGACCGAGTCTCTGTCCATCGCGAATGGCGACTTGGCTAGCAGCTGGCGAACCTGTGTTGGAGTAGAGGCGGGCAGACGGATAGAGGAGGCTGCAGGGATGGTGGGGGGCCTCAGACTGAAGAATCGGGGGCTGGTGGGGGGGGAGGCCTCAGACTGAAGAATCGGGGGCTGGTGGGGGGGGAGGCCTCAGACTGAAGGATCGGGGGCTGGTGGGGGGGGAGGCCTCAGACTGAAGGATCGGGGCTGGTGGGGGGGGGGGGAGGCCTCAGACTGAAGAATCGGGGGCTGGTGGGGGGGGAGGCCTCAGACTGAAGGATCGGGGGCTGGTGGGGGGGGGAGGCCTCAGACTGAAGGATCGGGGGCTGGTGGGGGGGGAGGCCTCAGACTGAAGAATCGGGGGCTGGTGGGGGGGGGGGAGGCCTCAGACTGAAGAATCGGGGGCTGGTGGGGGGGGAGGCCTCAGACTGAAGAATCGGGGGCTGGTGGGGGGGGCCCAGACTGAAGGATCAGGGGCTGGTGGGGGGGGCTCAGGCTTAAGAAGGCCTCAGACTGAAGGATCGGGGGCTGGTGGGGGGGAGGCCTCAGACTGAAGGATCGGGGGCTGGTGGGGGGGGAGGCCTCAGACTGAAGAATCGGGGGCTGGTGGGGGGGGGAGGCCTCAGACTGAAGAATCGGGGGCTGGTGGGGGGGGAGGCCTCAGACTGAAGAATCGGGGGCTGGTGGGGGGGCCCAGACTGAAGGATCAGGGGCTGGTGGGGGGGGGGGGCTCAGGCTTAAGAAGGCTTCAGACTGAAGAATTGGTAGGGGTCAAAGAACCTGACCTCAGACAGAATGCGGGCGGAAGTCTCAGGCTTGAGCAGTCTCAATCCAGCTGTAGCCTTCAGCGCCAGCGGAGTGCTAGTCCAGTAGTGTGCCGGTATGCGCCTCTTGCAGGCGTCAATTAAATCGGCCAGGCTGGCTGCGGCCCGGCGCGGATCGCGGGCGAAGGCGGACAGGCCTGGCCGGACCTGCTGGAACAGCTCGTTGATCAGCACGTAGGGCTGCTTGCGGCCGCGTTGGTAGCGAAATTCGAACACGTGCACCCGCGACCCAGTGCTGCCAGCGTCCAAGATGATGCCGTAGCGCGGCTCGCCCGGATACTGTTCATTAAGCGGATGCGTTAGGCCGCCATTTGTTAAGTTATATAGGCATAGCAACAGCATGACAACCGTTGCCAAGGCGCCGGCGTAGCATAGTAAACGCCTACTGCGTATTGATTGAAGCCTAGGCGTTAGACTAAAAGTGTACATAGCCTGTCGCATTGTGCCGAAGGAAAACAATGTCAATTCGCTGCTGTCTGTCGACTCATGATCGGTACGGTTGCCAGGCATGAATAATGGGGATCTTCCTTATATAACGCTACGAGTTTGTCCCTTATAGGTCAGGGCTCCCCCTATTACATTTATTTGCCCGCCGTGCAAGCTTTCTGTGCCAACACTATACTTTCTACTTATCAGTAGACTAACTCAGAAACTAATTAGCTTGAACGGTAGTTATCAGTTGCTGTTTAACTAATATATTATGCTAATTAGCTAAAGGGAGCAGTTGCTTTTTATCTCATATATTTATTAGGAAGCAGTTGTTTAATCAATAAAAGCTAGGGAAGAATTGTATGATTTTCCGAAATCGCAGTCTTTAGTTAACAAACAACATTTTATTGCACATTACATGTTTTACAAGCAAAACTGCATTACTGAATAGCTTTCAATCTTGTTTAATACAACATGAATTGCCGAAATGCATGCGGAAAACTAGCAGTTTTTGGAACTGTGACAACTAACTAATTAATTAAGCAAGCAATCAATGAAGATGGTTTGTACGACGGTTAAAAACTATGCATTTTTTTAATTTGCCTACTAGCAGTAGCAATAGCAGAAAAAATCGCGTAAAATGTTTGAGATTTTTTAAACAGCTCTTTTTAATCAGCTAATCGTCTGATTCCAAAGCCGAGTTGATTGCCGAACGCCAGGCCTCGGACAGTCGGCCGGCCAAAAGGCCGCCAGCGCAGGCGGCCAACTGGCGGCACTCGGCGTCCGGCTCGTTGTCGATTGAGTTGAAAAAATTGCCAGCCTCACTGCTACTGGCAACGGTCAACAACTCCTGGGTGAGGGCGGCCGGAGTGGCCAAGCCTAGGCAGGCGTAGCAGAACAGGGCGCCTCGGCGAACCGGCGCTTCCGGGTGGCGAACTACTACTGGAAGTAGTTCGGCTAGAGCGGACAGCATTCGGGCCTGTAAGTTATTGGTGTTTGGTAAATCTATTGATTTAAATGTGCAGTGCAGCAATGCACTGGATGGGCGAGAGGCTGGCAAAGCGGCAACGCGCCCCACTCCCGAATCGAAGTCCCCGGGTTCGAATCCATCGAGCAGACCCACTTATTTAAGTGTTAAGATAAGGAATTTCGACTTTCTAAACATTATCAAACAATAGCCAGTTTACGAAGAAAGAATGTGTACGAATAGAAGTCAGTAAAAAGAAATGAATCGAAAGCCGATATGTATCGTTAATAACTTTACACAATATTATAAGTGTGCGCATAGATCTGTAAAGGTTGTAACTTAGTGTCAATAAAATATGCTGGATCATAATATTCCAGGTTTTCTGGAGAAAACCTACGCGCTTATTATGGGTAAAAGGCTGTTTTCTAATAAGCTAGTGCCTCGGCATCCAAATTAGCTATTTCTGTGTACGCTTTGTTTCCTTTTTAATCCGCATGCATGACATTAAATCCTATTTTAAACACAATTTTATTATACCTGTCCTGGCGAGTTCTCGGCGCAAAAGTACACTACGCCGAGTGTGTACAGCAGCCTGCACAGTACCGGATAATCCGGCCCAATCAGATCCAGATGTCTGGCCTGCGTGTCGAATCCGCGCGCCAGGCCGAAGAAAAACTCGCCGGCGTGTTGGCTGAAGGCGTTGACTGAGGAATCCTGCTGATGGACTGGACGGCCCCAGCGACGCGTCACCCGGCCGACGGTGGGCATCGGCGGTGATGCCACAGCGGTCACAGGCGGACTCTTCGCCCGGCTTAGAGACAAGGCGGCAGTCTGCAGGGCTAGCAGGGCGTCCAGCCGCTGACTGGTGCAGTACTCGGGCAGGAACACCTGGCTAGCCAGGTAGGGAGCCACTGAGCCGGGATCCGAGCAGACTAGCTCAGTCAGGGCGGCCATTCGCTTTTCGGCAAAGCCTTCAACAATAGCATCGTCGCTGTCGGAGTTCAGGTTGAGCAGGGCGCTAGCCAGGTCGAGACTGAGCTCGCGAACTGCGCCCGGATGTTCGGCGATGAGCTGGCGAGCTGCGATGAGGCTGGCCCGAAGCTGGTCCCTCTCCTCCGGCGCTGTTGCTCTCAGGCCGTCCAACAGTTGACGAATGTAGCGCGGCCGATTAGCGTCAGGCGCTGGCCCGTCCGTTGCTAGGGACGCTTGAATTGGTCGAAGCTTTTCGTCGCTGTCATCGTCAGATTCGTCGTCATCAGAGTCCAATGGTTCAATGGGCGCCAATGACGCTTGCTTTTTGTCGCTTGAGTCCCCTAGCAACGGATTCTTAGAATCTTCTAGCCTTCCTGGCAACGGATTCTTAGAACCATCTGGCGTCCCTGGCAACGGATTCTTTGTACCATCTGGCGTCCCTGGCAACGGATTCTTAGTACCACCTGGCGTCCCTGACAACAGATTCTTAGAATCATCTGGCGTCCCTAGCAACGCTTTATCAACCGGCTTGTCGATGTCATCAACAAAGTCCAGATCGCCGTAGGCAAGCCGTTTAATCAGATTCGAGTCCGGACAGGCCGGCTGGTCAAATTTAAGCCGACGCTCGTCATCGGAGCCGCCGCCGACGCTGCCAAGTCGCAACAAATCTGTGACCACTTCGCCAGTAGCCATGCCGATCCAGCGAAAATTGTCGGCATTGTGCTCAAAGTGAGCAGCGATGCCCGGCACCAGTATGGCTACTAGTTGATCGCGCGCCGATTTCACTTCACTGGAGTTGGTGTCGTCGGCAGACAGCAGCCTGGCGCCGACAACTAGGAACCAGGTGATGTGCCGGTGCTGCTCGATACCGTTGGAGCGGACCACTACAGGCTGAGACCAGATGCGGCCGGCCTCTAGAAGTGCCCGGCAGAATAGAGACCAGTCGGCCCAGTGCAGGTACCTTAATTTAATGTTTACAAGATTGTCTCAATAGACGGTTATAATAAAATGGTACTAGGGGTTAGGGCTGGGCAGGAAGCTCTCAGAACGGGGATAGGGTGGAGTGGGAGGGGCTCGCAGAACGGGTATAGGGTGGAGTGGGAGAGGCTCACAGAATTTGAGGAGGCTCACAGGGTGGGTATAGGGTGGAGTGGGAGAGGCTCACAGAATCTGAGGAGGCTCACAGGGTGGGTATAGGGTGGAGTGGGAGAGGCTCACAGGGTGGGTATAGGGTGGAGTGGGAGAGGCTCAGAATTTGAGGAGGCTCACAAGGTCAGTATAGGGTGGAGTGGGAGGGGCTCAGAATTTGAGGAGGCTCACAAGGTCAGTATAGGGTGGAGTGGGAGGGGCTCACAGGGTGGGTATAGGGTGGAGTGGGAGGGGCTCACAGGGTGGGTATAGGGTGGAGTGGGAGAGGCTCACAGAATCTGAGGAAGCTCACAGGAGAACACAGGTACACAATAGCTATGATGCATTATATTTAAGGTCAGCTTAAAAAATCCATAATCTAAATCTCAGCCCTAAGCTTACCTGGCAATATTCCTGGCCGGCAAACTGCGATTGAATCGCCTCACAAACAGCAACTTGTCGGTTAGCAACAAACGAGCCGTTGCGGCGGCTTCCTTAGCAACCAGATTTCGACCGAAATAATGGCACAGACTATTAAAATTGGTGCAACTAGCGATAGGCCAAGTTAGCAGATTCTCCAGATGCGCCGGGTCCGCCTTGGACAGCAGGTTGGCGACTGCGCCTTCGGCCAGCGAGCCGTTCTCTACCGCCGTCCAAAATTCTGCCTGCCGGCCGTTCAAGCAGAGCAAGCCGGCCAGGCGGGCGCAGCGTCCGGCGTCGGCGCGCCTAGCCAGACAGTCGACCAGCCGGTGGCACAGCAGGCGGCTCAGCGACGGCTCGGTCAGCAGGTCAGGCGCCGGCTCCATCGAGGCGGCGACGGTGGCCAAGCGGTTCGACACCACGGTGGACAGGTTAGCCAGCCAGCGCGACACGGCCTCGTCTTCGGCCGGGTCAGCGCCGCCGCCGCCTCCGAGGAGAAATTCGGCCGGCCGGTCGCCAGTCAAATAGCGAATCGTCAGGCGGATGACGGCGGCCAATGGCCGGCCAGACCGACAGGCTCGCCAGCGGGACAGCAGAGCCGCCAGCGACACGGCCGGGGGCAGCACGTCGATAAGGCGATCGGCAGCGTCGGACAAGCCGGACAGGCGACCGGCAGCTTCCGGACAGGCGAGCGAATCTACGATAGCTTGGAGCAGCGAGCCGCCAGCGTGGCTTAGCAGCGTTGGCCGGACGGCCGGATCGGCTAGCAGGGACTCCAGCTCGGACAGTGGGCCGGCAGGTGACGATGAATCGAGCACGCGACGGAATAGTGGATCCATGGGCTGGCGGGCTTCGGCTTTTGGACACGAGATTGGGGTGTGTGGCTAGGCGGAGGTTGGGATTGGTTGGTAGGCGGAGATTGAGGTGGGTGGCTAGACTGAGGTTGGGGTTACTTGGTAGGCGGAGGATGAGGTGGGTGGCTAGACGGAGGTTGGGGTTGGTTGGTAGGCGGAGGTTGAGGTGGGTGGCTAGGCGGTGGCTGGGGTTGGTGGCTAGGCAGAAGTTGAGGTGGGTGGCTAGGTGGAGGTTGGGTGGGTTGGTAGGCGGAGGCTGAGATGGGTGGCTAGGCGGAGGCTGGGGTTGGTGGCTAGGCGGAGATTGAGGTGGGTGGCTACGCGGAGGCTGGGGTTGGTGGCTAGGCGGAAGTTGAGGTGGGTGGCTAGGCGGAGGTTGGGGTGGGTTGCTTGGCGGTGGTTTAGGGCCAGAAGATGCTTCTTTTTGAAGATGGTCAAAGTACGGAGGTGAGCCCAGAGAAAGGCAGCACAGCCGAGACCAAATTAAGCAGGACGCCCCAGCCTGCGGCGTGATAATAAGTGAAGAAGCTGTGCCCAAGCAGGCCGGCTGAATAATAGACAAAAGCAACGCAGAGGCTGCTAACGGCGTGACCGGGGAGACTGTAGATCAGGCCGCCGGTGAATACGACAGGCGCCAGTCGGCCAACTGGGTGACCGCGCAATCGGACAGCTGCAACTGCCAGACCGATGAGGTGCAAAGCAATGGAGAGCAGGCCGGTCCACAGGAACACCGCCCACCAGATGCCAGCGTAGCTGCTGCCGCTTGTGCCAATGATGTCGTTAATTGGATCGTCTGACGGCGAAACTGCGCTATCTCCAGCAGTTAAATTCAACGCCTGAAATTGGGAAGACAAATTCATTTAGTTTCAAAGCCCAAATAAAAGCGAATCCCACAACAATAGATCCCTGCTTTTGTCTTAAAGGTATCGAAATTGCACTGGACAAGACTTTATAGGAACCACAACTCCTGGTTGCTATGGTACGAGTAGTCTTCCTGGGCCATCTTAGCAACGGCTTCTCGATGTGTTCTGGGCTGCCTTACAAACGGTTTCTCTGTGCGTTCTGGGCTGCCTTAGCAACGGCTTCTCGATGTGCTCTGGGCTGCCTTAGAAACGGTTTCTCTGTGCGTTCTGGGCTGCCTTAGCAACGGCTTCTCGATGTGCTCTGGGCTGCCTTAGAAACGGTTTCTCTGTGCGTTCTGGGCTGCCTTAGCAACGGCTTCTCGATGTGCTCTGGGCTGCCTTAGCAACGGCTTTTCGATGTGTTCTGGGCTGCCTTAGCAACGGCTTCTCGATGTGTTCTGGGCTGCCTTAGCAACGGCTTCTCGATGTGCTCTGGGCTGCCTTAGCAACGGCTTTTCGATGTGTTCTGGGCTGCCTTAGCAACGGCTTCTCGATGTGTTCTGGGCTGCCTTAGAAACGGTTTCTCTGTGCGTTTTAGGCTGCCTTAGCAACGGCTTTTCGATGTGTTCTGGGCTGCCTTAGCAACGGCTTCTCGATGTGCTCTGGGCTGCCTTAGCAACGGCTTCTCGATGTGTTCTGGGCTGCCTTAGCAACGGCTTCTCGATGTGTTCTGGGCTGCCTTAGAAACGGTTTCTCTGTGCGTTTTAGGCTGCCTTAGCAACGGCTTTTCGATGTGTTCTGGGCTGCCTTAGCAACGGCTTCTCGATGTGTTCTGGGCTGCCTTAGAAACGGTTTCTCTGTGCGTTTTAGGCTGCCTTAGCAACGGCTTTTCGATGTGTTCTGGGCTGCCTTAGCAACGGCTTCTCGATGTGCTCTGGGCTGCCTTAGCAACGGCTTCTCGATGTGTTCTGGGCTGCCTTAGCAACGGCTTCTCGATGTGTTCTGGGCTGCCTTAGCAACGGCTTCTCGATGTGTTCTGGGCTGCCTTAGCAACGGCTTCTCGATGTGTTCTGGGCTGCCTTATTAACGGCTTCTCGATGTGTTCTGAGCTGCCTTAGCAACGGCTTCTCGATGTGTTCTGGGCTGCCTTATTAACGGCTTCTCGATGTGTTCTGGGCTGCCTTAGCAACGGCTTCTCGATGTGTTCTGGGCTGCCTTATTAACGGCTTCTCGATGTGTTCTGAGCTGCCTTAACAAGTTCTGTGAGGTATCTGAGCAACCCTAGCAACGGCTGCTTTGAGAAATCATAGCGTCTCTACAAACACCTTTTTTCTTTATCAAAACTTCTACTCTTGTAAGACGCATATAGGGCGATTCTTAAATGGGTTTAAAATGCAACTTTCTAATCTAGTAAAAAGGTACCTCTTAAAAAAAAAAAGTCAAGACCACGAAATAAATTTAAAATACTTTATAATTTATTAGTCTATCACAGATGATAATTAATCGATGTGCATAACTATAGACAAGAAAAGTACACAGCATGTATAACGTCACAATAATGACTGAAGACAAAATATTACAAATGTTTATCAAATATTTTTATTCACTATTATCGCCATAAATAATTAGTCCGGTAGATTATTTAGATACTCCATCAGACTCGGCACCTGTGTAAAATCAATGGACAGTATTATAATTATTAACAAACACGGCTTATTGAGGCCATATTGTCTTAACAGTTAACACTGATCGTATTTCACAAACTCACCGTGCAGAACCAATATGAATTGGGGCGAAAAATTAATCGCGACAGCCAAGTCAGTTCGGATTCTGGCCAAATCAAATGCACGTGAAAGTGCTTTACTAGACAGAAAGGCGGCCAGTGCAAACCCACCCTGCGTTGAACAGAGACAGGAGGATGCGTTCGTCATTGCATTCACATGGCTGAGGGCGATTCTCACTGCATTCACATGGCTGAGGGCGATTCTTTTTGCATTCACATGGCTGAGGGCGATTCTCACTGCATTCACATGGCTGAGGGCGATTCTTTTTGCATTCACATGGCTGAGGGCGATTCTTACTGCATTCACATGGCTGAGGGCGATTCTTACTGCATTCACATGGCTGAGGGCGATTCTTACTGCATTCACATGGCTGAGGGCGATTCTTATTGCATTCACATGGCTGAGGGCGATTCTGATTGCATTCACATGGCAGAGGGCGATTCTTACTGCATTCACATGGCTGAGGGCGATTCTTACTGCATTCACATGGCTGAGGGCGATTCTTACTGCATTCACATGGCTGAGGGCGATTCTTACTGCATTCACATGGCTGAGGGCGATTCTTACTGTACTCACATGGCTGAGGGCGATTCTGATTGCATTCACATGGCTGAGGGCGATTCTTATTGCATTCACATGGCTGAGGGCAATTCTTACTGCATTCACATGGCTGAGGGCGATTCTTACTGCATTCACATGGCTGAGAGTGATTCTTATTGCATTCACATGGCTGAGGGCGATTCTTATTGCATTCACATGGCTGAGGGCGATTCTTACTGCATTCACATGGCTGAGGGCGATTCTTATTGCATTCACATGGCTGAGGGCGATTCTTACTGCATTCACATGGCTGAGGGCGATTCTTATAGCATTCACATGGCTGAGGGCGATTCTTACTGCATTCACATGGCTGATGGCGATTCTTACTGCATTCACATGGCTGAGGGCGATTCTTACTGCATTCACATGGCTGAGGGCGATTCTTATTGCATTCACATGGCTGAGGGCGATTCTTACTGCATTCACATGGCTGAGGGCGATTCTTACTGCATTCACATGGCTGAGGGCGATTCTTACTGCATTCACATGGCTGAGGGCGATTCTTACTGCATTCACATGGCTGAGGGCGATTCTTACTGCATTCGCATGGCTGAGGGCGATTCTTACTGCATTCACATGGCTGAGGGCGATTCTTACTGCATTCACATGGCTGAGGGCGATTCTTATTGCATTCACATGGCTGAGGGCGATTCTTACTGCATTCACATGGCTGAGGGCGATTCTTATTGCATTCACATGGCTGAGGGCGATTCCTTTTGCATCGGTGTGATTGGATGTTCCTTATTATATTCAAATGCTCGGAAGTATTTTAGCTACTCAAACTTAAATGCTTAAATGCAGGAAAGACTTGAGTAAATTTGAAATAATATAATTGGCACACCTGGTCTCTAGCCTGTTGCCACCCAGTTTCTCAATCGCTCCAAGTCCTGCCTCAACAAGTGACTCCACCAATGCAATATCAGATTTGGTCAGATGCTTGGCATCAGGGATGTGTTGGGCTGGACAGGCTAATAGGTGATGTTGGCTAGCTGGACGAATGTCACGAAATACCACAAGCTCATCTGTCTAAAAATTGCAATAGGATTAATAGGATTATTTTAAATTTCTAACTATGACTGATTGACTGTCCTTATAATATGCACATTGTTCTAGAGTTTCTTAGGGCTATAGCTAAAATATTTAATACAAGAGCTGTTTGCTAGGACATTTATTATCTCCATATAAATTTTTACTACCACATTGAAACTGCTCAAATTAAATTAAAAATTAAAATTCTGCTTGAAGAGCCACATTTAATGCTTCAATTGTTTTGAATAGCTTTTGGGTTATGACTCAATAAATGATGAGTTCCAAGAAAGTGTACTGCATTGATTATAAATACTATTTATATTAATCAAGTTCTATAACATTACCATTTGTACCATACCATACATGCCCAACCTCAAAATTTCACCTATCCAGTGCAACTCAGTTTTGTTCTGATTTACGACTTAGTTTTTCCTGATTGCAGCTTAGTTTCTCCCAATAGTGACTTAGTTCCTTTTGATTGTGACTTAAATTTCACTTTGTTATGACTTTTCTTGCCTTTTACTATTTTCTTCTCTTTCTCTCTCTCTTCTTTCTCCTTTCTTTTCCTTTTCTCTTTCTCTCCTTTCTTTCTTCCTCAAATTTTTTGTTTTTCACATTTTTTATTTTGCGACTTACCCTGGCCAGCGGCCATTTCACCCATCTGGTTTGGATGGGTGTTAGGCATGTATGATTTGTACACTAGAAATTTCTGGCATACAAACAAAATAATCTCCTTTAAAGTTGGCACACACATTTTGGCATACCAATTCATGTCAATATTTGGGATACAAATTTTAGAGCACAAAAAAATATTTTTTATGTCCTTTTGGCATATACAATTTTGGCATAAATTTTCCCATACATCTTGGGATGAGTAAACTATGCAATATTATCTAACTATGCAATTATAATTATGCAATTATATAATAAATAAAAGTTTGTATAATATAAAAGTTAAATATTTCAATGATAAAATGTTTATTTCTTAAAATTTGTTGTAAAAACTAATTAAAATATGCTAAAAACTTTTAATTTAATATTGTTTTTTTATAAAGAAAATTTGGCATTTTTTGGAATTTTTTCAAAGGTTAGATAAGATATTTATCTAACAATTGATATTTGTCATTTTAGATTTTGACTTTTTCTAATTCTTTTTCAAATCTTAATTGAATCTTGATTTAAAAAGGCTAAGAATCTGAGATGTAAATAAAGTAGAAAATAAAGAGCCTTTTATTGGGTACTTTGCCTTTTTGACTTATTTGAATTTAATAGGCCTATCTAAATCACTTTAGTCACTTTTGTTAATCTAATAGTAGTTTCAAAATTGACAATGCAATGGAAAGTATGTAAAATCTTTAACTCATATTAGACATCAGCTTTCACAAAAAATATAATAAATTAGTTTTTTTTCTAAGATACATACAGGATATAGAGTCCTCTAAACTATTGCTGGGAAAAATAATAAAATAGTGTTTAACTGATATGTTTAAAAAATATATGTAATAGAAAATACATATAGAAAAAATATCTATTTTAAATATCAATTTAATGACTTATACATACCGACCTTTAGTACAATTGACTGACTATTTGGGGACTCTCCTGAAGCATATTCACAGAAAACACATGCCATTTTGTCTCGATGCGCTTATTGGCTCTTTTAGTGCTTTTATTAGGACCTATGCACAACTCAACAGAACAGCTTCACTATTACTGTATTTTATAATAACCCAGATAAATGTTCACCATTAGCAAAAGCCTAAGCCCATATCGCAGTATACACTGTAAGCCCGAGTTGTATTTCTGGATGTTGATATGGTAGAAAGATACTTTTGACGTTTAGCTTAGCTTAGCTTAGCACTGTTTATAATATATAATATACCTACTTATACTTAAATGCGAAAAAATCTAATTTACGCTATTATCACCTAACACGCTCACAGGCAGGCCACCAGTAAGTTACAGATGAAAAATTGTTTCTTATAAAAATTGAAATCAATTTTTGTACTGGAATACTTATCTCGTAACGAAACAAACTTAATATCAAAATTTTTTTATAAAAATATAAGAAACTAAATAGTGTCATATAAGACTTTAATTCTGGTTATTGCATTGCCAGCCAAACAAAAAAGTTTTTATTTAGATTTTCATTTTGCGTTACATGTCAGAAGACAATGCTGGAGTAAAACATTATGGCTTTGGCATCGTAAAAACAGTTTAGCTTTAACAATGAAAAGGAAATACAGCTTCTGATTCTGAAGGTTCCTACACAAGCTGACCGACATATACTATACTCCACCTTACTTAGAGAGAGATCTATAGAGCGCGATTACATGTACATGTACATCGATTTCATAGCTGCATACACACTGCAGTGTGACTGTACACCTATAACTGTATAGTCTGAGACTGAAATGCAAATGTAATTTATTATTTAATGGAAATACACGTTAAAGTAAATGTAGAGAGCCAGGAAAAGTCGGTTCCATATTTTTACTGCATGGATATATGTACTGCATGAAAAAATATCAGAGGGACTAAAGAGTATTTGTACATGTACATGTAGTCCCTATGAATGGTGAGGAAAACCTATACATATGCGGTTCAGATGCTGAACCCGCCGAGATTCGGAAAATACATGTAGAAGCAGAAACCATGCTCGTAGTTCTCGGCCGATTATTACACAACCTAAATCAAAAAACAAAACAATTCACATTTGTGCTCAGACAATAGTTTATTACTGTATTTACAGCACAGAGTACTAGATCCAATTGTATATGTTCTTTCTGTACATGTTTTCGCGTGCTAATGTCTTAAGATTTAAAAAAATCCAATTGTGTAAATTTTTAAATAATAACTAGCTATTTTCTCGTTTATGGTATTATACATGTATATGGTGTACAAAGTACATATTAACTCCATAGTAAATTTTGTTAAACTAAATTTATCTTGACACAATTAGCAAAGGCGCTGATTTAAAAGATATCGCGTGCACTTCTGCAGATAACTAATATTTATCGAGAAAAAATAAGTTGGTATTATAGTGTATGATAAGAAGCGAGGCGTATAAAAATTACAAGTTCAGATTCATAATTCCATCAAGGCTTGCAAGAACTACAAAAGCATGTATGTTTATGTAATTTTTGGATTTGCTTTAATTCCATTATCAGGCTTTTATACTATAAGCGATTCTAAAAATTTTAAGATGCTTTTATTTAACAATTCTGACCAGCGGGGGTTCTATAGTTTTTATTGATTGGTTAATTATCAATAATTTACGAAAATACTTTCTTACTTTCACTTTTTTGTCATTGACGAGAGCTACATGTTGCAAATTCAAAGTGACATATTCGATCTGTCTGAAGTTCGAAGAGTGACTCAATCTAGGACAGAGTGACCCACCCAGTTCACCACATAAAGCGACCCAGTTCAGGAAATACTGACCCAGTCCACTTCGAGTAACCCACGAGTAACTCACGAGTAACCCAATTCTTCACAAAAGACTGACCCAGTTCACGAGTGACCCAATTCAGGACAGACTGACCCAGTTCACGAATGACCCAATTCAGGACAGACTGACCCATGCAGTTCACGAGTGACCCAATTCAGGACAGACTGACCCATGCAGTTCACGAGTGACCCAATTCAGGACAGACTGACCCATGCAGTTCACGAGTGACCCAATTCAGGACAGACTGACCCATGCAGTTTACGAGTGACCCAATTCAGGACAGACTGACCCATGCAGTTCACGAGTGACCCAATTCAGGACAGACTGACCCATGCAGTTCACGAGTGACCCAATTCAGGACAGACTGACCCATGCAGTTCACGAATGACCCAATTCAGGATAGACTGACCCATGCAGTTTACGAGTGACCCAATTCAGGACAGACTGACCCATGCAGTTCACGAGTGACCCAATTCAGGACAGACTGACCCATGCAGTTCACGAGTGACCCAATTCAGGACAGACTGACCCATGCAGTTCACGAGTGACCCAATTCAGGACAGACTGACCCATGAAGTTCACGAGTGACCCAATTCAGGACAGACTGACCCATGCAGTTCACGAGTGACCCAATTCAGGACAGACTGACCCATGCAGTTTACGAGTGACCCAATTCAGGACAGACTGACCCATGCAGTTCACGAGTGACCCAATTCAGGACAGACTGACCCATGCAGTTCACGAGTGACCCAATTCAGGACAGACTGACCCATGCAGTTCACGAGTGACCCAATTCAGGACAGACTGACCCATGCAGTTTACGAGTGACCCAATTCAGGACAGACTGACCCATGCAGTTCACGAGTGACCCAATTCAGGACAGACTGACCCATGCAGTTCACGAGTGACCCAATTCAGGACAGACTGACCCATGCAGTTTACGAGTGACCCAATTCAGGACAGACTGACCCATGCAGTTTACGAGTGACCCAATTCAGGACAGACTGACCCATGCAGTTCACGAGTGACCCAATTCAGGACAGACTGACCCATGCAGTTCACGAGTGACCCAATTCAGGACAGACTGACCCATGCAGTTCACGAGTGACCCAATTCAGGACAGACTGACCCATGCAGTTCACGAGTGACCCAATTCAGGACAGACTGACCCATGCAGTTCACGAGTGACCCAATTCAGGACAGACTGACCCAGTTCACGAGTGACCCAATTCAGGACAGAATGACCCATGCAGTTTACGAGTGACCCAATTCAGGACAGACTGACCCATGCAGTTCACGAGTGACCCAATTCAGGACAGACTGACCCATGCAGTTCACGAGTGACCCAATTCAGGACAGACTGACCCAGTTCACGAGTGACCCAATTCAGGACAGAATGACCCAGTTCACGAGTGACCCAATTCACTATACGCTCGTAGAGTGACCTAGATCACGAGTTGTCTTCATTTACTGCTGGCTGCTGCATGCGAATAATTTCAGTAATTGGAACACCGAAAAATGGACGAAATATTCTCACAATTCCAAAGTTGCGCAAATAAAAAATCATTGTGTCCTACGCCAGCAATGATTTGATTTGCCTGAGCATTACCTTTAAATTGTGTAAACATTTGCGCAGCTAGGTACGGCACACGTCGTCGTGTTTTAGATGCTTTTTTGCTTTCTCTTTTTTATTAGAAATGCTTTTATTTTCGTTTTGCGTTGTCTGGCTGCAAGGTCCGTTTGTGTGAGCATGCACAGAGCAGCGAAGTGTCTTGACTAACGAAAATGTAGACTTGTATCAGTTAAATTAATTTCATCTATAAGTTATAGTTCGATCTATAATTTGTTGAACTGTAGTTGCGGGTGTAGAAAGAAATAGTTGAACTATCCATAAAGGTTAAAGGGACGGCTGCCGACTCTTGCCTTAATTGCGACAATTACTCAGAAGTCCCCCTGCTCTGCAGTAACTTGGCAAGCCTATAAGATCAAGCGTCATGAGCGTCAAGCGTAGTACGTGCTGCCTCTGTCGCTTGCGTTGGAGTCAGGGTCTGTCTGACATTTCTGTCTAGGGTCCTGCGCCAGGGCGGCCTTGTGTCTATAGGGTCCTGCGCCAGGGCGGCCTTGTGTCTATAGGGTCCTGCGCCAGGGCGGCCTTGTGTCTATAGGGTCCTGCGCCAGGGCGGCCTTGTGTCTATAGGGTCCTGCGCCAGGGCGGCCTTGTGTTTAGGGTCCTGCGCCAGGGCGGCCTTGTGACTAGGCTCCTATGTCAGGTGATCCAGTTCTTGAAAGCGAGACCTACTCGCCCAATGGCCCTGTGTCTAAAGGTTTTGTGTTCGATAGGCATAAAGTCCTGTGTCTAGGGTTCTAAGCCTAAGGTAACGTTCTTTGCCTACACTACACTACATCTATAAGGGTTCTGGTTCTAGGGTCTTGTGTCTATGGAGTCCTCAGTCCTACCGGGTCCAGGGCCTTAGCTGTAACGATAGGCAGTAACAATGAAATGCAGCCGTTCCGCGCAATAATCTTACAGGGAGCAGCAGAGCTCAGCAATGAAATCTTCCCCAGCCGTCACTGCGCAAGCAACTCCGCTGCGTTTCGATGCGGTCCAGCGGCGCTGGCTACCGTTGATTGGCGGCTTGCCAACAGCCGCAGTCTGTCGCGTGCAGGCGGTACTAGCTGGCCAGCACCAGCAGTATCATCAGCATCAGCTGCGAGTCCAAGCCCGCAAGCTGCAGAGCAACGAGCTGGTGCTGGATTGTCCAGTAGATGGAGCGGATCAGCGGAAAACTCGACCGTCGCTGCCTGACGGTATTTTCTGGCGGGCCGAGCCGGATCTACTTTGTTGGCGCAGCGAAAGCGTCGAACACGGGCTTAGGTTCGGCAGTGCGGAACTGGCGAACAAGTTCGAGACAACCACCCGACAGTTCATGGCTGATGGCAGGGCTGATGCCACTATTGCTGCGTCTACAACTGCCTTAGCTAGGTGAGTCATGGGCTTCTGCATCTAGCACTGAATGGGTCGAGCTAGCATTGCACCTGCTATCTATGGGACCCACACAGCCTTGCAATTAGTATGTCACATAAAGTGATAATAACACACATAAAGAAAATAACAAAATAAGTAAAATCGAACGAATTAACACCTTGCAATAAGTTGGATCAAATTTACACCTTGCAATCAGTTGGATCAAACTAGCACCTTTGCAATCAGTTGGATCAAATTGACACCTTGCAATCAGTTGGATCAAACTATAACACCTTTGCAATCAGTTGGATCAAACTATAACACCTTTGCAATCAGTTGGATCAAACTAGCACCTTTGCAATCAGTTGGATCAAATTGACACCTTTGCAATCAGTTGGACCAAATTGACACCTTTGCAATCAGTTGGATCAAACTAGCACCTTTGCAATCAGTTGGATCAAATTGACACCTTTGCAATCAGTTGGATCAAATTGACACCTTTGCAATCAGTTGGATCAAACTATAACACCTTTGCAATCAGTTGGATCAAACTAGCACCTTTGCAATCAGTTGGACCAAATTGACACCTTTGCAATCAGTTGGATCAAACTAGCACCTTTGCAATCAGTTGGATCAAATTGACACCTTTGCAATCAGTTGGATCAAATTGACACCTTTGCAATCAGTTGGATCAAATTGACACCTTTGCAATCAGTTGGATCAAATTGACACCTTGCAATCAGTTGGATCAAACTAACACCTTTGCAATCAGTTGGATCAAACTATAACACCTTTGCAATCACTTGGATCAAACTAGCACTTTGCAATCAGTTGGATCAAACTATAACACCTTTGCAATCACTTGGATCAAGCTAGCACTTTGCAATCAGTTGGATCAAACTAGCACTTTGCAATCAGTTGGATCAAACTAGCACTTTGCAATCAGTTGGATCAAGCTAGCACTTTGCAATCAGTTGGATCAAACTAGCACTTTGCAATCAGTTGGATCAAACTAGCACTTTGCAATCAGTTGGATCAAGCTAGCACTTTGCAATCAGTTGGTTTATTCTGAGTTCACAATAAATCAATATTTCAGATTTCCGTTCGGCTCGCAGCATCGTTTAAGCGAGCCGCAGATTAGCGGATTGCCGAATGACATCGCGAACCATGAACTGTCAATGAAACGGTCAATGAAACGGAGGCCAACAAATGCTGTTAGTATAGTGCGGGTTGGTGCATGGACTCGCAATTTAAGATAATTCTGATAGCGAAATAGGTTCGACGTCTTTTTCAAACTCACATGCAGTGTACATGTAACTCACATGTTCTATTTCGTTAAGAGTTGCACTATTCGCCTGTAGTTACGAGTAAGATCTAATTACCCGACTAATTATTGTCAACAAAGTTTAAGTTCAAGTATTTTTTCGTTTCGAGCGCGATCCATCTGATGAAATATAAGTTTAGTAATTGAAATACGAGCTAAGATCAAAATCCATTTACCTACTACAAGTAGACAAAAAGGATTTTCTCCCATATTTGGTTTGAGTATAACTCAATAGCAATTGTCATTTACAAACTCAAGCCCGTGTGGCCTAATGGATAAGGCGTCTGCCTCCTAAGTAGAAGATTGCGGGTTCGAGTCCCGTCACGGGTAGAGCATTATTTTTGTATCCTTCATTTACGGCACCCATTAAAATAAATTTTAGCCAATGACCGCCAGAGCTCAAGCAATTGAGGAGATGCTGCAGCGAAGAGACAATCCAAGTAGCACAAGTAGTTTCGATACTAACAGCTTGCCTAGGGCGAAGAACGCACTGAAGAGTGCAGCTTCCAGAACTGCTGCTGTTGGCTGTTCGCCGTTGAATGAGAGCGGCAGGAAGTCGAATTCAAAGCGCCCGCCTTTGAATCAGCAGGTGGCGGCAGCGGCGGCGCCCAGACCAGGTATTGAGGGTCAACTGCAGTTATTTAAATGTGAGCTAATCGCGGAGATTAGGCGCGAAATAGAGGACGCTACTCGCGATATAGTCATTGGTGAGCAATTTATTTGTTATCTGGCTATATAAAATTAAAATTACAAGTAAACAAATTCGAGGTTAGGAAGTTGCTCAAATCTCAAGCGTAGTTGTGTCCGCTAATAATAAGTTGATCGACTGCCGATATGTAGCGAAAGCAGCATAACATATTGCAAACAAGATTTGATTTTAGCATTGACCTACTATCGTTACCTATCGATAACTTTCAGCTCTCAAGGAGGAGATGGCTTCTTCAAAAAAGCATGCCTAACAGTCCGCCTGTAATACGAGTGTTTATTTTAGACATTATCAGTAATTCTGCAAGCTAAGCTGCTTTAAAGTTTCTTGTTGCGCGATAATTGGTACCAGCGCGTGTCGGATATAGCTTATTCGTAACTAAACCATAGAATTCCAGATAATAATCTGTGTAAGCTACGAGTAAATCCAAGTATGAAATATCGGCAAACAAAATGGCTAATAAAGGCTAATGAACAGTAACATTCCCGCGCTCTCACTGGCTCTCGGTGTCATTTAAAAATCCTGATTCTTAATCTTTTTTATCAACGAATTATTATCAATTGTTTTAAATGCTGTTTTTTCTTTTGGTTTTGATTTAACTTATTCTTCTGTTGGATGGTTGCTATATTTTCTTGCTTTTTTGTTTTTGTTCTATTTTTTGCTAGTGGTCCGGTACCTCAATCAAATGCAATGCAATATATTAATTATAAAGCTTTAAGTAATTACCGGACAAGTGTGATGTGAATCGATCCACCTTTGGTTGCCTTGATCTATCTCACAGATACTATAATGAATTTTAGTGTCTGGTGCCCTAATATATCAGATTCATAATTCGGGTGTTAAAGTAAGGATTTAAAGCCTTAAGTGAGCTATATAGGTCGCTCCGAGTTCCATATTTGATAGCGGCCGCGTGGCGCAATGGATAACGCGTCTGACTACGGATCAGAAGATTCCAGGTTCGAGTCCTGGCGTGGTCGTGGAATAATTTTGCTGCGATTCCATTTTCTTTTCATAAACTGTCGAAATTTATATTTGAAATTTACTTTGATCATAATTATTCGTTGTCATTGTTTTATCGGTAGACACATCCAATCAGTAAAAAATTATTTTTGATTAGATGCAGTGACGCAGCGCTTGTTTTATTTCAACTACTCTGTATATTATTAACTACACAACATATCGGCCAGTTCAACAACCTATCAAATCAAATAAATTAGTCACGACTCACATATCGCAGAAATTCCTGAAAGCATTCTTTCTTGACTTGAGTATTTCAGACACAAACCTCTTAGTCTAAGTAATCTAGTAACCTAGAACTGGCCATTTTACGTTTTGGTACTACAATTCAGGTTATTCAGCTCAGGCTTCAATCATCAGAGTTGCTCATTTTCATCGCCGTGCGCCATTAAATTTGCGCCATACATCATATGGCTAATATAAAAAGGACATAAAAATTGATGAAAAAGTTTTTAGCTCATATGAAATTTTAGTCTCATGTGTGGTGGTTTGTGTGAAGCCATTGTGACGAGTTGACGACTATTGGCTAATTTTATACTTTCTTAAATAAAAATTGAATAAAAATAGGAATTCTACTACTAGCAGTAGAATTACTAGCATTTTTGTTTATAAATGTAGAAATTCGTGCACAGTGGTACAGAATGGCTGGCCTGGGGTCTACAGATATATAGCTCGTATTTTGTTTGTGTTTTGACCTGGACTAAGTCACGCGCGCGAGTTCAAAACAATTTCCTTAAAACGTAGATTAGAGAGATTCGATTTCACTTAAGTGTATTTGCAGGCAGTTCATTATCAATTGCTTCCATTATGGAGAAAACGACGTTAATTTAGACACGGTAATTTTTGCGGGTTTTGCTACTCAATTGGTTTATTATTATTAATTTGCATCTGAAAGAAAGGCGGGATAGCAATTTTTAACAAGTGATCAATGAATAAAGAAAAGAAAAAAATGTGGACTACATGGTTTATGAAATAACAATTATGGTGTTAAGTTTCTAACCATTTTGACAGCTCAGATCTTGTGGATGAAAATTAATAAGCTCTGAATAAAATACAATGCTAAACCAAGTTTTCAATGAAACTAGGATGCCTAATTGTTAACTGTGACTTGAAGCAACAACATAATCAAAACTGCATCAGAAGAAAAATTAAAACTATTCGATTCTAAAATCTCCGCTTTGTATTAACGTTGATTAAGACCGACAAAAATGACACTAAACTGGCTGTGAACAGCTTAAATCCTCTTAATTCACTAATTGCTCATGCTCTCGGTGTACTAACCACAGCCCACTCTGCTTAACTTGCAGCGACTCCTCGTAAAATCCATAGAAGTAATACGAAAATAGAAAAACAACAACAAAAAATCAAATCGCGACAAACGACAAAAAAATTCTATCGACTTTTCTAGCGTCGCCTCTTCTTCAGACTGAGCTTGCCGAACAGCCGACTGCTCTGAGTGGGCCGGTGCCGGGCGATCTGACCGAATACGTCGTCCTCAGGCACTGTGGGCGCCGACTGGCGACCGCCGCCGCCGCCTCTGGCGCCTTCACCAGCTTCAGCGGCCTCGGCGGACCCGGCGCCGTTATTTGAGTCCGGCTCAACTGGAGCCTCCACTGGGGGCGGCGGAGGCGGCGGTGGCGGCAGCGCCGTTCGCTGCTCGTCCAGCCGGGTGGCCTGGCAGCGCATCAACATGTCGAAGAAGGCGTCGTCGGGCAGCAGATTCTCTTTTTCGACTGTGGTGGCGGCTACGGCAGCGGCGGCGGCTGCTGCAGCGGCTGCGGCGGCGCCGAGCGGCACGGGCGGCCCGTCGCCGCGCAAGCCGGGAAAATGCGACAGCGCGGGCGGCAGCGAGGCCCGCTGATCGTTCATGCGGGAGCCCTGCGCCCCGGCCAGCATGTCTAGGAAGGCGTCCTGCTGCGCCGTCAGCATCGGCGGCGCCAAGCAGCGCTGCTCGTCCATCCGGCGGCTCTGCAGGTAGGAGACGAGGTCCCAGAAGGCCTCCAGCTCCGGCGGGTGCTGCTGGGAACCGCCGCCGTTGCCGGCGCCGCCGCCAGATCCCGACGAGTCGTAGTTGCCAAGGCCACTGGACTCGGAGCTGGCCCTGGCCAGATTCAGGCCCTCAATCTCCAGCTCGGTGCGCCGGAGGCACAGCTCATCGTCAGCGGCAACAACCGGCGTTGCCGAT
>NIVC01000608.1:421208-437349 GCA_002269645.1 Macrostomum lignano
GCTCTCCAGGTGCTCAATGGATCGTCATTTAAAGTGGCGCTAAGAAGGCGCTCTCCAGGTGCACAACAGATCGTCATATTGGAAGTGGCGCTAAAAAGGCGCCTTCCAAAAGCAGAAATGAACAACCTCTTGGCGCCGACATGTGCATGCAACTGAGTAAATTACTAAATATATACTCTGCACTAAAGATGGACTCTTACCGCACGAACAGGAGCTGAGAGTCAAGCTGGCCGATGTTAAACTGTCTGTTGTTGGCATGATTTTCTATTCTAAATTTATAATTGTATTCAAGTTATTATTATACAAATAGGCGCAGCAATAGAATGCGAAACTAACGGGTTTATATTCTATACTAGAGAAGCACTGATATTGCGAACTAGGGTGGCTAGGGGTCTGTCGAAGGTAGCTAGCCAGCTTCTGGATGGAGAGGAGGAGGAGGTCGGCTTTGATGTCGGAGGCTGGCCAGCGAGGGCGAGTAAAAATCGAAGAGATCGCGAAACGGAGAGCGGAGGATCCGGGATGGAGAGACGCCACTGTAGGCTCGGGGTGAGGGAGGGATTTCTTGGGGACAGTTGCTAGCCGAGTCTAAGAAATTATTTTTTTAACTCGCTTAGCTCGAGCATAGCCGGGGAGAGATGCCGTGGGCAAGTCGAGGCAGAGAGGGAGACGGACAGACAGAGCTGGAAGAGCAGGGTCGCTCGGTGGGGGGAACACACGGTGAGACGAGGAGCGAGTAGAAGGGGAGGGGTAAGAAGGGGTCTGGTCGAGAGAAAAAGAACAGAGCCAAGAGATCTCGGAAAGGCCGAAGTAAAGAGAGGCAGGGGAGGAGAACGGGATTTGAGATCTGCATGGGGAAGAGCAATTTTTCTGGTACAGTATTGGCGCAGCTGTTGGGAAGTACACTCAAAAAAGGGATTTAAGGGGATTGGATCGAGAAGGGGAGAAAATGCTAGCGGGAGAGATGTGGGGGCGGCGGCGGCGCGGACGGGGAGGGGGAGAGACGGCGAAGAAGTGCACGCACAGGAGGCTCAGCTGCTGGCTGATAGACCCAGAATTATAATGAAGGGTGCTCCCATGCATACAGATAGATAGAGATAGAAAGAGGCAACTCAAGCAGAAGAGATGAAGCTATAGACGCTGGAGCCTGCATTTATGTACGCGTAAGAATCAGTGCTCTCTGCAATAGATGTAAAGAGGATGTGACAGCTATTGGCTGATTATTCGGTTGGCAAACTGATTTTAGCTTCCTTCATTCCAATTAACTCCATTCCAGCATTAATCCAAATAATTCTGCAGCACGTCGATCTCTCCCTTGTGCAGTTAATCCTCATAATCTCCGCTTGATCCCCCATCAGCAAACTTTCCAGCTCATGCAGATCAAATTCCAGATGCAGATCCGCGAGAGCGGCCTCTACTACAAAGCAAATCGAATGTTGTAGTTTCTTTTTTTATACCCACAGGTAAATGCATTAAGTGCGTATATCTACGTAATATTAGATACATGTAGTTCATATATGTGTACTTCAACGGTAGAACGTCAGTACAGTACAAAACCGACTTCGATGTTGCGACTCGCGAAATACATCGCGGTAGCATATGTGTCGACACAAAGTCAATTTCTGCTGCGCACTGCACCTTGTTTTACGCAAATTGATTAAAGAAAAGTAGGCTGTAACTAAGCGGCTGTTCTTTCATAGAATTATCATTATATATTTCAGTTTAGCACGAACGCGATATTCATGCAACCGCGAATACAAATCGTTTGAGTTTACAAATATTGAGGTCACAAACTTAAAAACCAAATTGCAATGTTTTCGAGTCTCGAAATTACCCGAAATAAAATGTGGTTGACGAACTTTGTAAAAAAAGACTGCAGATTTTTCGCGAGTAAGTCAAATTTTATATAATGCAAAAACAATTGCGTAGAAATGCTTGACAATTAAAGTTTTTTGTGCTTGAGTAGAACTACTCGTCGCTTGCTATCAGACTTTTAGCTATGCCGACAATTGATACAGTGTACATTCACATGCACATGTGCATGAACGTAGAGTACTTCACCATTACGAAATCGAAGAGTTGTGTCGCATTTTCCAGCTATATTTTACAGTACATCATTTCAATTACGTGTATAACATGTATGTTCGATCTAATGCATCGAGTTCTAATCAAAATAAAAAAATAAAAAAATTGACTCACAGAGATCGAAAAGGTCCGTATTACTTCAAGTTTTAGAAGATACAATGAGTACGCTGTACATGTACCGATGTTGTACACGTCGGCGGTTTTGTGCCAAGAATCACAGACGACATGGCACGGCGCAAGTTGCTTGCCTGGGGCGCATTCCGCACTATGCGGACTGTCCTGCAGTGCCCCGCGCTGCCGGATCGGCTGAGAGGGCGGCTGTTCCAGGCCGTCATAGAAACCGTCCTCCTTCACAATGCTGAAACGTGAACACTGACCGGCCCGCAGGAGCGGCAACTCGATGTCACTCACGCAGTCACGCTGGACTCGTGTGAGAGCCGCCTTCGGTGTCCACTACTCGCCGACCGCCACCATGCACCAACAAGTTGGCCACGTCATCCGGGCCTGAGCCTGAGCCCTAAGCCGCTTCACGACGTGCTGTTGCTATCCCCTCAAGGGCCGCGGCAGGCGAGAAGTCTGCGTCTCGTCGACCTGCTTTTAAGAGACGCTTAAATCTCTGACCCTCGCGGACTCGCTATTCTGCGCAACTGCGCTTGCGCGCTCCTTTTGATGGCAACCCAACTTGGGTTGCCCAGGGTTGCTGTAGTTTGGTGTTGTTGTTGTTATGTGCCTATTTATTCAAGGACCTTATTATAATAAGTCGATCCTATACTGTTCATGTACATATGAGGCTTTTCATCATATCACTGCAATTTTCATACGCTCACTACGAGCAACACAACCGATTCGACAACCGGATTCGGTTTAAAAGTTTTTTATTTCGTTGGTTCCCTTTCCAAATAGGTTCCAAATCGGTTTATCCGCGGTTCCTAACGGTTGGTCTGGCCTTGGATTATTCTGTGTTTCTATGGAAGCTGCAGCAAATTAAGTCGTTATTTATATTTGGTGCTCATTTTCACCCGAAATATCATTGAAAATGAGACATTGGTGGAAGATATTCATTCGAAAAAGATGGGAAAGATTTCTACATTTGTGCGAGGCTTTTTAGATTCTATAGTAATTTATTGTTACAAAAGTTCAAAATAATTTTCAGCGCCATTTTTCATGAATTTAAAGTAACTTTAATTAAGTGCCTGCAATACATTTTCCGATTAATCATATCATATCCTGAACAGAAACAATGTAAACTTTGCTTTACTTGAATAAATCGCGAGTGGTTTCATAGAAACAAAATGATTTGGCACTCCACTTGATTATACCAGTATAACTTCGCCGGCACATTTTCAGGCACATCTTCCGACACTTTTTACGACACTTAAAATGTTGCAAAAAGTGTTGGAAGTGTCGGCAAAAGTTAAACGTACGACACTTTTCAGACACTTTTGCAGCATTTTAAGTATCGGAAGATTTTGTCTGAAAATGTGTTGGCAAACGCCAAACGGCAAAAGTTAACTGTTACGACACTTGAAGTCGCACTTCCGACACAGTTCTAAAACATCATTTAGAAGAAAAGATGTGAATTTTAGCAGTATCCCTATAACATGGTCTGATAGTCATGCTTAGTTATATAAAATATGAAAATAATTATTAGGGCCTAGGCCTACTTTGAGCAATATTTAACAAGTTATTGTATAGTATATGTCTCCACTTATTGTGATTCAAAGATTTAGTTCACAGCCACAGCATAACTTATTGAATAGTTTTGCTCTGACATCTAATTGATTACACAATCAGTGTTCAGTCCATGTTAGCCAGCTATTAAGCGATGTACATTTTGCATTTGCATGAATCAATTTAAGTGAGACTGGCATCTCTAACTTGACCAAATCAATCCTTAAACACAACATTAAAATCAAGCAATGAATTTTTATGAATTTAAAGTAACTTTAACTACATTAACTTACAAAATTAAGAAATGGTAGGGCCTAACAACAGTCAGTTGGAAATGCAGGTCAACCTAATTAGGGCCTAATAGATATATAAAAGTTCATGCCATAAGGGCATAGTTTCTTAATTTCAATTACTACTTTCACTAAAGTATGGTTAGCTTTGTGATTCTTTATTACATAGATGATGTCAATTCTTTTAATCTTGTTAAATGACCTCTATTAGCATCTTCACAATATAGTTAAAGCAAAGTATAGTCATAGAGATATACATTATAATTTATTATACCATATTATGCCTATTTATATAGTGAGTCCTATAAAAATAATTTTAGAATTGTTTTTTTATCTTAGGTCTATCACAAGATAAAAACTTCTAGGTCCTATTGGTTTATAAAAAGAAATTGTCCTTTAGACTTACTGTGCTTTAGACTTTGAGTTCTAAAAACACTAGCTAGGCCCTAGCAAAAGATACTTACTAGAAAATATATTTTTATAGTCAAAAAAGACATCTTCTATCAATAGCAACCAAGAAGCTGAATGCAGCCTTTGCCTGCTTTATAATGGGAGTATTATAAAACTCACACTTCTTTGTATATAGTAATAGTAATCAGAAGCCCTTGATACTAATATATAAGTAGCTAATAGGCCAAGCTATGCAAATCACTTTTGTCTAGAAAGCAATCAAATACCACCTTGCTATAAATTTGATCTTGTTGCTAAAGGTCTTCTTTGTTGAACTATTCTTATTCTATAGCACTAGTTCTATATTAGTGATAATAATAATAGAGTATTTCAATAAAGAAACAGCTTTGTTTTTCCTATTGCTTTTAGATAGCTGACATATAAAGTATAGCTGCTAAAACAAAGCTGCTGAATCTAGATGAAGTATTTTTGATATTGTTTGATTGGAATTTTTGTAACTGAACATGGTTGAAGCTATAGCAGTTGAAAAGATATTTATTTGGATAAGGCTGACATTCTCTAGCAGGTATGTTCACAGTCTGTGTGGCATTCAACAAAGGCATTTTGCTTTAATACAAATAAAGATTAGGTGCAAAAAAGCAGGGAACTTTAAATCATGAAAAGCATATGCCTCATTGCCTCAGCTTTGTCTTTTGTGTGCACAAAGATAGCTTTAGATTTAGTTACAATGAGTAACTGAAAATACAATGTTCATTTATACCAATATGTTATTTGTATTATAAAAGACAATGTATGTGATTTTTCATAGATCCCTATATTCTCTCCTCTTCCCCATTTTTCTCTTACCTTCTTGCTTATACTTTTCAGTCTAGCAAAGGAGCCTTAGCAGGCCTGGTCTATTGTCTGTTATTGGTCTACGCCTGCCCTAGTCCTACATAGAGTTCCATTTTTCTCTATCCTTGTGCCAGCTTACTAGGGTCCAAGTCTGAGCACTTCCAATCGAGAGTTGGTATTCTAGCTACTAGATTTAGCTTTCCTTGGCCTATTATACAGTGGCAGATTTTGGTGGAGAAGCCACCCCCCCTTGTGGTTGGCAATAATGGCACTCTCTTTTGCCCTAAAAAGATCCTTGCTGCCTTTATTTTGCTTAGTATGGCACCCTTCTAGTGTATTATATAGTACCTCTAGTGTATTATGTATATTAAGGTGCCCGTGTCCTCTATAGGCCTAGTATATATTATGATACCCCCACAGCCTATTATGGAGGTAGGATCTGGAATAGTCCAGGCTCAGAAAGGCAATGCAAGGTCTGGCTAGTGATACATAAGTCAACATGTGACAGCATACTTGATGTACATTGTAGGACAAAGGTCATCTGCTGTACAGTCACATGGAAATGTCAAAGTGGCACCTCAACATGGTGAAGCTCTATCATTCAAGCTTCTTTTATTGTCATCTAGAAGACTGTAGTGGATGACAATAGCAGATAGCACTAGTGATCTATTGTGAACAGTGCTCACAACCCTTCTGTGAATAATTCAATGTAGTGGGAGCATGGTGTAAAGACATCTGTTAAGACAATCTTCCATAAGTCGATATCAGAAAATGTATATTCAGTAGAGCAAGAAATTGTTATGGTTTCTTTCAATGCTTGAGTTATTACTAAATACTACTAACTGGCTCCCACAGCGCAGTCATGGTCAGAGAAATCTCTAGCGAAGATGAATTTCGCGCCCTACTTGAGTCAGCCGGGGCTAAACCAGTTCTTGTAGACTTCTACGCCAATTGGTGCGGCCCGTGCAAAGCCATGGCGCCCAAGGTGAACGATCTGGCTAGCCGGAATCCGGATGTAGTCTTCGCCAAAGTGAATGTAGACAAAGTTGAGGCTGTTTCCTCAGCGTATGGCGTCACATCTTTGCCAACGTTTGCCCTGTTTTTGCGCGGCCAACGCATAGAGTCGTTGGTTGGCGCCGATCCGGACAAGCTCGAGGCTCTGGTGAAGAAATACGCCAAGTCGGCCGAGAGTGTGGACAAGTTTGGTCACGTGAGACGCAGTTATTAGTGCATTTGGGGGGGGGGTTGGAACTGGTAATCCTGTGATCAGCTTGGGTATTCACTGTAATCAAAAAGAGCATTCACTGTGATCGGATTGGGTATTCACTGTAATCAAAAAGAGCATTCACTGTGATCGGATTGGGTATTCACTGTAATCAAAAAGAGCATTCACTGTGATCGGATTGGGTATTCGCTGTAATCAAAAAGAGCATTCACTGTGATCGGATTGGGTATTCACTGTAATCAAAAAGAGTATTCACTGTGATCGGATTGGGTATTCACTGTAATCAAAAAGAGCATTCACTGTGATCGGATTGGGTATTAAACTGTGATCGGAATGAGTATTAAACTGTGATTGGAATGAGTATTAAACTGTGATCGGAATGAGTATTAAACTGTGATCGGAATGAGTATTAAACTGTGATCGGAATGAGTATTAAACTGTGATCGGAATGAGTATTAAACTGTGATCGGAATGAGTATTAAACTGTGATCGGAATGAGTATTAAACTGTGATCAGAATAAGTATTACACTGTGATCGGAATGAGTATTCACAGTGATAAGAATAAGTATATCACAGTGAACGGAATGGATATTCACTGTGATCGGAATGAGCAATCACTGTGATCGGAATGGGTATTCCCTGTGATCGGATTGGGTATTCCCTGTGATCGGATTGGATAATCACTGTGATTGAATTGGTTATTCACTGTTATCGGATCGAGCATTCACTCTGATCGGATTGAGCATTCACTGGAATCGGAATGAGTATTCACTGTGATCGGAATGAGTATATTCACTGTGATCGGAGTTGGTATTATTGATAACTATTCGAGAATCGATATCGTACTACCTGGGTTTCGCAATCCCATTAGTGTAATGCATGCCATGCATAAAACTATTTGTATTTCCTGTTCTATTAATCCCCAGATGGACATGCTGTCGCTAATCTCCATGGCCGAGACTGAGTGCCTGAACGAGAGCGACGCCCACCCGTTAAAATCAATCATGTCCGCCCCTGGCGCTGGCGATTCCTCAGCCTATTTGGAGTCGGACGCTGACGAACAGTTGGTCATCTTTATCACCTTTAGTCAGAGCGTGAAAATTCACTCACTACGCCTGGTGGCGCCGTACGAGAATGCCCCTAAAACTGTCAAATTGTTCATTAACCAGCCCTCGCCTATTGACTTCTCGGCTGCCGAGTCTGCCGAAGGTGTTCAGGTTAGTGCTGGTCATTTGTGTGTCTTATTCAGGGCATTCTTTCACTGATTCTTGGATACCTGTTCACCAGGTATACCTGTGCTATGCCTGTTCACCAGGTATGGTTTATTTAGTAAACTCTTAGTATACCTGTTCACCAGGTATGATTCATTTAGCAAACTCTTTTGTATACCTGTTCACCAGGTATGATTCACTAACTCTTTAGTATATCTGTTTACCAGGCTTGATTTATTTAGTAAACTCCTTGGTATGCCTGTTCACCAGGAATGGTTCATTTAGTAAACTCTTCAGTATACCTGTTCACCAGGTATGGTTTTCCAGCTAAATTTTTTCTCCAGCTATCATACTACGAGTAGTATACATGTGTTTAGTAATCCCCAACCCCAAGCATACCTGTTCCTCCAGTATCATCAATTCAGTAATTCCCTGGTATACCTGTATTCCATCTATCATTTAGCCCTGGGTATCCTTATTCATTAGTCACAATAATCCGGACTGCACTCTTATTTTACATGCCTCCTCGCCTTTCCGCAGGCCTTCCAGCTGACTTCAGCGGACGTGCAGCCGGACGCCGAGCCGTTGCAATTAAAATTTGTCAAATTCCAAAACGTTCGCACCCTGACCGTGTTTGTCCAGGATAATCAGGCCGACTCCGAGGTCACCAGATTAAGCCGTTTAATTCCTATCGGCTGTCCGGTGGCCACCACCAACATGACCGATTTCAAGCGGGTGGCCGGCAAAGCTGGCGAAGGTCACGAATGAACTTTATTAACCGGCCGAGTTTGACTTTAGCATTGATGAAAGTTAATTTGGCTAATTATCTATGTAGCGGTTAAGTTGTTTTGCTAAAGCTAACCTTTGATTGTGTAGGGGCTCTCTTGCACGAGTTAGCTTCTCAGATCCCTCGGATTGGGGTGCTCAGATGCCTCAGACCTGGGGTGCTCAGATGCCTCATATTGGGGTGCTCAGATTCCTTAGACCTGGGGTGCTCAGATGCCTCATATTGGGGTGCTCAGATTCCTTAGACCTGGGGTGCTCAGATCCCTCAGACCTGGGGTGCTCAGATCCCTCAGATCTGGTGTGCTCAGATCCCTCAGATTGGGGTGCTCAGATCCCTCAGACCTGGAGTGCTCAGATCCCTCAGATTGGGGTGCTCAGATCCCTCAGACCTGGAGTGCTCAGATCCCTCAGATCTGGTGTGCTCAGATCCCTCAGATCTGGAGTGCTCAGATCCCTCAGATCTGGTGTGCTCAGATCCCTCAGATCTGGAGTGCTCAGATCCCTCAGATTGGGGTGCTCAGATCCCTCAGATTGGGGTGCTCAGATCCCTCAGACCTGGAGTGCTCAGATCCCTCAGATCTGGAGTGCTCAGATCCCTCAGATTGGGGTGCTCAGATTCCTCAGATTGGGGTGCTCAGATCCCTCAGATCTGGAGTGCTCAGATCCCTCAGATTGGGGTGCTCAGATCCCTCAGATCTGGAGTGCTCAGATCCCTCAGATTGGGGTGCTCAGATCCCTCAGATTGGGGTGCTCAGATTCCTCAGATTGGGGTGCTCAGATCCCTCAGATTGGGGTGCTCAGATCCCTCATATTGGGGTGCTCAGATCCCTCAGATTGGGGTGCTCAGATCCCTCAGATTGGGGTGCTCAGATCCCTCAGATTGGGGTGCTCAGATCCCTCAACTCAACTCGAATAATTTACAAACAATTGTACCGTAGTAGGCATAGTTAACTGGTAAATTTGCTGTTGGCTTGTTTCCAACTTATCTATATACAGAGACTCCATTAAGAAGATAAATAACAGTTGCTAGGTGTGTCGCCAATTCCTCAGCCTTGTATCTCTGGTGTAGTTTTACTCTGTGAGTAATTCTTCTACATTGTAATGAATGGAAGAAATGTTAAATCCTTAATCCCGACTCATCACGCAATTATTTGGGGTGACAATAAATATGCGCATTATTCTACTGCTCAACGCCTATCAGTAGGGTCTTCTGTGCATTAACGATATTCTCAGTGGATAAATTAATGCAACTACGGTGGCCATCCTTTTTTATTTCTTACGTCTCAATTACCTGTTCTGCTCCCTGTTAAACCTGTTTGCATATTCCCTGGCCCCGGGTTCGAAGATCAGTGGGTTTGTACAAGTAGTATATATTAATATTAATAGCTAAATAAATACACATAACGATAACAGAACACGTCGTAACAGTTTCAAAACTGTGCCATAACTTTATTTTCTAAAACTCGGCTTGTAATCTATAATAAAACTGATTAATATTTTTATATTGTTTTCACTTTTCATATACAATTCGTGTAATGCTTAGAAGCGAAAGTTAAACATATTTACATGTAGTAAAACCGAAGTTTTTTTAATATCACAGTAGTTTCCTAGAAAATCCTTTAGGTCTTTTAAATTTCCACGCTTTCTATTTCTTAGAAAATCGCAGATACTAAAACGTAGTTTCTTAGAAAATTGCATACATCTTAAATCCTTCGATTTTTTACTTTTTTGCAAATTTTTGTATTTAGCATAGATACCTAAAATAACTAGATGGGCCACTTAGGCTTATATACTTAGTAAAGCAGCTTTCTACTTTCAGTTCAGTAGCAAAGAAGAATGCATTAGCTATTTTATAAAACTACGAGATATAAGAAAGGCAGCTGAAATGACTTTGATAAGTTTAGAAGCCCAATTTTGCAGGCGTTAAACAGCTTGTTAATTGGTCCAGCAATAATGTACATTAGCCAGTCCACTGAATGTACATGGCCGCTTTAGGCTGGAATTCCGAGAAAGGCGGGGCGTGGTTGGATGGTTTAAGGTTTAAGCTGGGGTAGGAGCCAATTACTCGTAATGATCCTTGGCTTTAAAAATACATTAAAATGCTTCAGATTAACTTACTACTGAACTGAAAGTAGCTTGCACGCAAATGTTCTGAATGGCCCATCTAGTTATTCTAGCTGGTGGCTCCGGATGCCTAGCAATGACCTTGAAATGAACGTTGACAGGGATTCAAGCTGAGACACCCGCGAACGCACTCAAACTCAGCTTAATTTCAATAGAATCAGACACGTTTCCCAGAAAATATTCTAAATATAAGGGGCTGATAAACAACAAACTAGAAACGCTTTTAGATTGAAAGTCAATGCAAAGATTTGGCAGCAGAGGCCACCCAAGCTCTAGGGACAAGTTCGGGACTCGGCTGTGAGCAACGTCTTGGCGGGTAAGAGAGGGAAAATTAATAAAATAGCGGCCCAGAATCTTCGATCCTTCATCAAAGCCGCCTCTCCCCAAGCGAACGGAGCCGAAAGAGGCGGCGGCTGGCTAATTAATCATCGATTTCTGACGTCTCGCGTATGGAGGAAACTCAATAGGGGGGTGGGGGCTCAAAACAAAGGGCATCCAGTGCGGAGGGAGCCTCGCTGAATATGCTTAGCTGTCTATCTGACCGACACACGAGTCCGGCCTAGCTTTTATTTAACGAGAGGAAGCTCAGTAGAGGATCGCGAATCTGGGGACTCGAGCTCTGCCATGAAATTAGGCGTCAAATTTCCCGGCTTTGATTTCCTGATATTAAAAGCAAGTATTAAGCCAGCAGCATTTTATTTATCTCGCGGCTGCAGGGCTTCGGGCACTGTTGTAGTTCAAGGCGGCAGTAGGCCCGTTTTATTTGAGTATAGGGCCATTTCATTTGAGTGTAGGGCCATTTCATTTGAGTATAGGGCCATTTCATTTGAGTATAGGGCCATTTCATTTTGAGTATAGGGCCATTTCATTTGAGTGTAGGGCCATTTCATTTGAGTGTAGGGCCATTTCATTTGAGTGTAGGGCCATTTCATTTGAGTATAGGGCCATTTCATTTGAGTGTAGGGCCATTTCATTTGAGTGTAGGGCCATTTCATTTGAGTATAGGGCCATTTCATTTGAGTGTAGGGCCATTTCATTTGAGTGTAGGGCCATTTCATTTGAGTGTAGGGCCATTTCATTTGAGTGTAGGGCCATTTCATTTGAGTATAGGGCCATTTCATTTGAGTGTAGGGCCATTTCATTTGAGTATAAGGCCATTTCATTTGAGTATAGGACCATTTCATTTGAGTATAGGGCCATTTTATTTGAGCATAGGGCCATTTCATTTGAGTGTAGGGCCATTTCATTTGAGTGTAGGGCCATTTCATTTGAGTGTAGGGCCATTTCATTTGAGTGTAGGGCCATTTCATTTGAGTGTAGGGCCATTTCATTTGAGTATAGGGCCATTTCATTTGAGTATAGGGCCATTTCATTTGAGTGTAGGGCCATTTCATTTGAGTGTAGGGCCATTTCATTTGAGTGTAGGGCCATTTCATTTGAGTATAAGGCCATTTCATTTGAGTATAGGACCATTTCATTTGAGTATAGGGCCATTTTATTTGAGCATAGGGCCATTTCATTTGAGTGTAGGGCCATTTCATTTGAGTGTAGGGCCATTTCATTTGAGTGTAGGGCCATTTCATTTGAGTGTAGGGCCATTTCATTTGAGTGTAGGGCCATTTCATTTGAGTATAGGGCCATTTCATTTGAGTATAGGGCCATTTCATTTGAGTGTAGGGCCATTTCATTTGAGTGTAGGGCCATTTCATTTGAGTGTAGGGCCATTTCATTTGAGTGTAGGGCCATTTCATTTGAGTATAGGGCCATTTCATTTGAGTGTAGGGCCATTTCATTTGAGTGTAGGGCCATTTCATTTGAGTATAGGGCCATTTCATTTGAGTGTAGGGCCATTTCATTTGAGGGGCGCCAGAGATTTTTTCCCATATGGCTGCACCTGTATATGACCGATTTGCTCAACGACACACGAGGCAGATGAGGCACTGAAGCTGCACACTGTTTGCCGGGGTTCTTATCTTATCAGTGTCGCTGCGCCTTTAACAGTATTGCCTGCGAGCGTCTTAGCTATAATAATAGGCTTCAATGCTGGTGTTTCATGTCTGCATTGTTGATGAAGCTCTATTGACTTGAATATACCTTAGATACAGTTTGCTATTTATAGTAAATCTGTGTGTGCTTTGCAGATAGATTTTATTACAGGCATATAGAGAAGAAATGCTGTAGCGCTTTTAATACAGAACTTTATGTAATTCTGAAGCATCAAAATGACCTTAATGATCTGAAATCTAAATAGCCATATGACAATCATATGACTCAATCACTTTTTATCATAAACTGTCCTATGACCATCGTATGACTCAATCATTTTTTATCATAAACTGTTCTATGACCATCGTATGACTCATTCACTTTTTATCATAAACTGTCCTATGACCATCGTATGACTCAATCACTTTTTATCATAAACTGTCCTATGACCATCGTATGACTCAATCACTTTTTATCATAAACTGTCCTATGACCATCGTATGACTCAATCACTTTTCATCATAAAATATCCTATGACCATGGTTTGACTCAATCACTTTTTTCGTGTACTGTTCATAACTCAAATTACAACAGTACCAACTCTTGGCTATAACGATCTCATTATAGTTCACCAAATTCACATAATTATAGGTCTTAAGAGCACCGAATACTCAATTATCTACCGAATGCAATTAGCAAATCCCATCAAAGCCGCGAGTTTCTTCCGTTATTAACTCTTTGAGCAAAAAATGACTTCCAAATCCTTTTATTTCATCTTTTAATTAGTCAAAGAATTGATTGGGCCCTGCGACTCAAATAGCTGTTCATCAATTTCTAAAATAATTTTTTCACTCAAAGGCGATTTTTGCTGTCGACCTGTCCGAGAACTGGTTTGGACTGTCTGCCTCTAGAAGCAAAGCAGGCAAATAAAGCAGTTGTTTCTTGCCCCGTGTTTCTATTTTCCCGCCTTGCGTTTCCGCTTCTAGAGGAAATTTTCCCTCACATTTCTGCTGTGTAACAAATGGCTCGTATATATTACAGGGAGAGGGGGCAGCTGCCCTTCTCTGCTTAACTACAGTCTAGGAGATCCATCTACACTGTAAGTGAGGTCAATGGGGTCAGCTGCTCCCCCCTCCCCCTTAGTGAAAATGGTGGGGGTCATTTCAATATGGCTTTCAAGTCCCCATTGTAGCATCAAAATGGCGCTAAAGTCCCCCAGTAGCGTCAAAATCGCGCTAAAGTCTCCCCCTGTAGCATCGAAAGCCTAAAAAACAAAAAGTCAAAGTTTCAATTCGTTTGAGTCCATATCATACTTCTGAATCTTTATACAAGAGGCGCTGTTATCATCCGACAAAATAATATTGACAAATTCACTGTGTTGTTTGACATAGCTGGGTTGTCAGCTTAACTCAATTAACATCGATCTGAAGAGCCAAAACAGATATGAGTACAGTTTAAATAGAGGGAATTAATACACAGAACCGGGGCATTCTGGACTGTTGGATGACGAGGTTGGCCAAATGAAAGCTTATCTGTCATCTGATTTAGCTTAACTGCCATCTGATATAGCTTAACTGCCATCTGATTTAGCTTAACTGCCATCTGATATAGTTTACCTGACATCTGATATAGTTTACCTGCCATCTGATATAGCTTAACTGCCAGCATGTATAGCTTAACTGCCATCCGATATAGCTTAACTGCCATCCGATATAGCTTAACTGCCAGCATGTATAGCTTAACTGCCATATGATATAGCTTAACTGCCATCTGATATAGTTTACCTGCCATCTGATATAATTTACCTGCCATCTGATATAGCTTAACTGCCATCTGCTATAGCTTAGCTGCCATCTGGTGTAGCTTAACTGCCATCTTGTATAGCTTAACTGCCATCTTGTATAGCTTAACTGCCATCTTGTATAGCTTAACTGCCATCTGGTAGCGGTAAACCAACTTACCCAAATGAAACTATTGACTTCCAAATCAAGCAAAATATTCCGAAAAGGGCGATGCTAAAAAAGAAACATTCAATCAGTATTCACTGCAACAACAAAGTGGCTTCTTCAAGCAGAAAAAAGTGAGTACCAGTATTTCATTAGCGCTCAGAATCCAAAATTAGATGCATATTTCAACGTAAAACAAAGGAGAACAATTCAGATTTAGAATCGGGTGCAGTGAAAATTTTTCGATTTAAAAATTTCAACACAAAGCAAAGCTGAGTGGGCTGGCTTGATGATTTTTTCAGATAATAAAATTAGCTTTGTATTAATCATATTGACAAGCTGGTGTGAGTACATGACTTCAGCCCATGGATTTTGTCTGTAGATCCCCGTAGCTGCTTTATTCACTAGATATCCATAGAGTACGGATATAAAATACAGATCTCTAGCTCATGATCTGTAACTTCTACGCTCTTAGACGTGAAGTCTATAGATCTGTAGTCTATAGATCTGTAGTCTATAGATCTGTAGTTTATAGATCTGTAGTCTATAGATCTGTAGTCTATAGATCTGTAGTCTATAGATATGTAGCTTATAGATTTGTAGTCTATAGATCTGTAGTTTATAGATATGTAGCTTATAGATTTGTAGTCTATAGATTTGTAGTCTATAGATCTGTAGTTTATAGATCTGTAGTCTATAGATCTGTAGTCTATAGATTTGTAGTCTATAGATCTGTAGTTTATAGATCTGTAGTCTATAGATCTGTAGTCTATAGATATGTAGCTTATAGATTTGTAGTCTATAGATCTGTAGTTTATAGATCTGTAGCTTATAGATCTGTAGTTTATAGATATGTAGCTTATAGATTTGTAGTCTATAGATCTGTAGTTTATAGATCTGTAGTCTATAGATCTGTAGTTTATAGATCTGTAGCTTATAGATCTGTAGTTTATAGATATGTAGCTTATAGATTTGTAGTCTATAGATCTGTAGTTTATAGATCTGTAGCTTATAGATCTGTAGTTTATAGATCTGTAGTCTATAGATATGTAGCTTATAGATTTGTAGTCTATAGATCTGTAGTTTATAGATCTGTAGCTTATAGATCTGTAGTTTATAGATATGTAGCTTATAGATTTGTAGTCTATAGATTTGTAGTCTATAGATCTGTAGTCTATAGATCTGTAGTTTATAGATCTGTAGTCTATAGATCTGTAGTTTATAGATCTGTAGTCTATAGATATGTAGCTTATAGATTTGTAGTCTATAGATCTGTAGTCTATAGATCTGTAGTCTACAGATCTGTAGATAATTCCTGGGCAGTTTGGGTAGAAAATGATAAACAATCTAAAAGTTGCCCACGACCATGCGCGAACGATGCAACACAGACATTTGCACAACAGATTTTTCTAAACAAAAACACAAAGAATTTTCACGGACACAAAGCACACAAAGAATTTTTCACGGACACAAAGCAATGCGCCTTTGCCAACAACTCATCAAGAAGAATCCATATTCAATCGTATCTGCTCCTTTTTAAGTACAATCGAACTTCAGTTTCATTTGTTTAATCA
>NIVC01000609.1:0-37500 GCA_002269645.1 Macrostomum lignano
GAAAGTTTAATTTCCTGCAGCAATCAAGCTAAGCAGGGCAGTGAGTAAGTTCAAGTAAACAACCTACCCGAGACTCAGTAGCAGGCTTAGAGTTTGTAGCAGAAGATGAAGATAAACCGCAGCTGCGGCCGCGGCCGCTGCAGCAGAGGGCGTGCCGCGGAAGAATCAGCCCCGAGTGTCACCTCGATCGCCATGGATCTAATAGCGTTTAAAGCCGTTAGCTGGAAAATAATATGATTGGCTGTTAGTTCTACAGCTTTACTACTAATAGCCAATTTAAGTAGAATATTGCGCGTGTCAAACTTCTCAAAAAACATTTGAAATACAAAAATGAAACTAGAGATAGATAAAATACAGAATACAGTGACTACTTTCAAACTCAAATGCATCGTGTTTCCTGGAAAACCAGTGGACAAAATTTATCAATAACAGTTGCGAGGAAGCAGGTACAAATGGTACTGCTATGCACTTGTTAAATCAGATCTCAGATGTAATTTTTCTAACTTGCGGAAGTCAAGAGATGAAACCTCTGACCTACGTAACTTTTCAAGCATTTTTCTTTGCGCAGAGGAAAAAGATAAGCTTCTGTAATTTCTTTAGAATTACTTGTGTAGTTCAAGCTACTTAGTAAGTAGTAAGGACATGAACTATTATTTTTTAATTGCTTGAAAGATATTGATTAGAAAAAGATGCAAAGCCAGACAATTAGCCAGATATATTATCTAATTTACTATTAATATGCCGTATTCTGTTCATTTTCAGGCCTCTTTATCTCTTGAATAATCTTTCAACCTTCGGATTCTTTATCAAAAATTATGCTCAATAGAAAATTTTCTACAACAAAACCCGACTGGATGATTTTAAGAAACCAAAATCACGCAATATTGGACAACTGCAGGACGCTACCGGTACACTCGATTTTCTTAGAAATGACCTGGAGGCCGGTAAGGAACGTGTATTTTCCACATTGCTAGTGACTTTATTGAGCTTTAGAGAACGCATAGAGATGAGTGAGGTCTCGTCATGGGTACTTGCTATCTGGGGGATGCTTGCTATCTGGGGGACGCTTGCTGTCTGGGGATGCTTTCTGTCTGGGGGATGCTTGCTATCTGGTGGATGCTTGCTGACTGGTGGATACTTGCTATCTGGGGGATGCTTGCTATCTGGGGGATGCTTGCTATCTGGGGGATGCTTGCTGTCTGGGGATGCTTTCTGTCTGGGGGATGCTTGCTGTCTGGGGGATGCTTGCTGTCTGGGGATGCTTGCTGTCTGGGGGATGCTTTCTGTCTGGGGGATGCTTGCTATCTGGTGGATGCTTGCTGACTGGTGGATACTTGCTATCTGGGGATGCTTGCTGTCTGGGGGATGCTTGCTGTCTGGGGGATGCTTGCTGTCTGGGGATGCTTACTACCTTGGGGATGCTTGCTGTCTGGGGGATGCTTACTACCTTGGGGATGCTTGCTGTCTGGGGATGCTTACTACCTTGGGGATGCTTGCTGTCTGGGGATGCTTACTACCTTGGGGATGCTTGCTGTCTGGGGGATGCTTACTATCTTGGGGATGCTACTGTCTGGGGGATGCTTGCTGCGAGCTATCTGGGGGAACTTGCTATTTGGGGGGATGCTTGCGGTCTTGGGGATGCTTTCTATTGAGGGGGAATACCTGTTATCTTTGTGAAGGCTTTATTTTGTTGCCATTTTGTTGCTTTTAGAAAAAGAGATTCATAGTAAACATCTTTGTCCGTGACAATTTTACTTGAATAAGGTGATTTATAAAACTGAAGAAGGAATTGGTTCTTCAGAAAATGTGCTTTCTAAAGGATTTGCATGAATAATTTTTTCTCCTTGCTTATTGGGCGCCCTGAAGGGGGGCACTAGTTTGCTAGTCCATATACTAAAAGCATCAACCACTTTACACAATTGCATAATTTGGAAAGGCACTTATGCACTGACTGGCTGCGCTATCTCGTCGTTCACGGTCTCTCTTAATTTATCACACTGTGCCAAGCAGCACCACGGTGAATGGTGAATTCTAAGAAATATTCATATGATTGGAGGTTTTGCACATTGAGAAGGGGCAAGGGCACACAGTTATAGTCGCAGCTGGCTAAAGCTCAAATTGCCGCTAAATGGCCGAGCCAACGCCGCCTGAGAATCCATGTGGGCCAGCTGACAGACGGGAGACTCATCCCCAGCTTGAGCAGTCGCTGGCTCGGCAGCAGCCGCCTCAGCCTGGCGAACGCACTCGCGAATAGTTTCCATACAGTCGGCCCGATTCAGCAGCCGCTTCCTAGTCCGATCGGAGGCCACCACAAACTGACCGTCGCGGCTGATCCTGTCCGAGTACAGCTGCACTAATCGCGGCTTCAATCGCTGGGGAATGAAGCTGGCCTGAGCCAGGTTGAATCGGATTTCAACTCGAGCCGTCGAGCCGGACGGCGAATCCGACAATGGCCGGCCGTTCACAGAGCAGCCCTCGCGAATGTGCAGCTCCTCGATCGGGATGCGCCCGGTGAAGCTGCCGGATGCGGCGGCGGCTGCGAAGCTTCGTCTAAAAAGTTGAACTCCGCATGCAGAGGCGAGCAGCATTGGCAGACGCGACATTGGCTGGCTTTAGACAGTGCAAACTGATATTTGACCACAGCTGATTTGACTTGGGCCTGGCATGAAAAGTAGATTTGCCAATTATGAATCTAAGAAACTTTGGGGATTGGCGATTTTCCGTGTGTAAGGCGAATTTTACACATAGGGAAAACGTTCCAGGTACAGAAAGATTTTGCAGACTACAGGGGAATTCTCCAGGAAGGGGAACTATCAAAGATAGGATCTAGGGGGTATTCTCCATGCAGGGGTAATATCGAGGATAGGATCTAAGAGGGCTCATTAGGCAGGCGAATTATCGAGGATAGGATCTAAGAGGGCTCATTAGACAGGCAAATTATCGAGGATAGGATCAAAGAGGGCTCATTAGGCAGGCGAATTATCGAGGATAGGATCTAACGGGGCTTATTAGACAGGGAAATTATCAACGATAGGGTTTAAGGGGTTTCTTCGGGTAGGGGAATTATAAAAATAAGATATCAGAATAAAATAAATCGAAGTAAAGGCCATTTGGATAAATAGCTGCACACTCGATTCAATGCAACTGATTGATTAAAGTTTTGCACGTACTATGATAATAATAACAACAAAAGATTTATAATATAGACTTTGATAAATCTATCAATTACAATGCCACTTAGAAAACCGTTAAAAAACTCAACAGCAAAGTGCATTAATAATAAGTATAGAGATTAAAGTTAGAGACGGCCAATAAATATTGATAAATATGTATATGAAAATATATTATATAATAATACATATTTAAAACCCGAAAATGTCTATCAGTAATAATGCCCCACGTAATCACAGCACCCTTACGTTAGATTGTGTCTTCTATAACATTAAACACATACAGATTTGATCTGATTAGTAAAGCTTCAATTTGCATCACAGGTTAGTGCAATAAAGTGCAAGACGTCACAGTACCTTAACAAACGCAGAACAGAGGTAAATTCAAATTTACAGTAGAATACAAAAAGAGAAACGCTGATTTTTTGCTTCTAAAAATCACAATTTTATATCAGAGATTGTGCCAGAATAAGTCGGTACTTTTGTTTGTGAAAATATAGTTTTTTATTAACAATAAAAAAGGAACACAACCTAAGGGTGAGCACGCCTGCCTTTAATTGATAGATAGCTTGATTCTAACTAAATCCGGGATAAGTGACTAGATTAAAGCAAAGGACGAGTCTGTGAAAACCGCATGCTAGCAGCGGCGGTCACTGACAGGCTGGGGGATAGTGGCGGCGGTCACTGACAGACTGGGGGATAGTGGCGGTGGTCACTGACAGACTGGGGGATAGAGGCGGTGGTCACTGACAGACTGGGGGATAGTGGCGGTGGTCACTGACAGACTGGGGGATAGAGGCGGTGGTCACTGACAGACTGGGGGATAGTGGCGGCGGTCACTGACAGACTGGGGGATAGTGGCGGTGGTCACTGACAGACTGGGGGATAGTGGCGGTGGTCACTGACAGACTGGGGGATAGTGGCGGTGGTCACTGACAGGCTGGGGGATAGTGGCGGTGGTCACTGACAGGCTGGGGGATAGTGGCGGTGGTCACTGACAGGCTGGGGGATAGTGGCGGTGGTCACTGACAGACTGGGGGATAGTGGCGGTGGTCACTGACAGACCGGGGAATAGACAGACAAAAGCATCTAATAGTTGCTAATGATTAGTGGACAGAAAAGTCAATCAAAATGTTAAGAAAGTCATGCAAATTAAAGCGCACAGGTTACCGCTTACTAGTAAAAGAAAAGCACTTTGCTCAGAGCAGGGCAAAAAGCTATTAAACTAAGTGCGGCTAAAATGATAGTCCAATCATGTAAGCACAAGTGGAGACAGTATACACGATTTAGGCCAAATGTTTAACCTTCTGTACATGCAGCGATTGGCTGAGCACAGTAAGTATCAAATCTATAGCAGATTGTACTCAGTACGATTGTATAATACTCGTAGAAGCTTAGCTACTAGAAAAGTTCAATTCTCAGAAACGAATAAAACCTGCTTTACAATGTGACAATGTTAATATAAGGCATCTTTTGAAAATGTTAAGTCAAGCAGCAGTAAATACCTCTTAAATAGTACTTTAAGTAGTCCAGATTGTGTCCAATTGATATAAATTCAGTATATTATACAATTCTCAACTTCTACAAGCTGATAAAGACAGCAAAAACTGACTACTTATCATGAGTAGTATTAGTAGTAGCAGTAGCACAATGATAAAAAACACCAATTAAAAATGCTGCCAGCTCAGCTCAGATCATCGTATTTTTAAAGGGCAGCTTGCTAACAGCCGCTATAGGCGGCGGCATCGCTGTTGAAATGCCGACGCCTCCGCCACGCAGACTCAGCCGAGCGTGCGCCTGCGGTGGTTGCTGCTGCTGCTTCTGTTGTTGTTGTTGATGCTCCGCGCTGGAAACCGACGATAATTCCCGTCTGAAAGCGCGGCGGAATTCGCCGCCTCCTGCGCCCCCGCCAAGTAGAGAAGCTCTGGAAGCGGGAACTGGCGGCACTGGTTTGATTGGCTTTTTCTGCTGCTGTGTGGGAGGAGGCGGCGGCGGCGAAGGAGAGCGTTGCTTGACCTGCTGTTGCTTTTGTTTTGGCTGCTGTTGCGAACTGCCGTTGTTAGTAGATGGAGCCGCTGAGAGGCTGAGAGGGAAGATCAAATTTTAAGCAAAGTTAGCATCGTGCCTCATCGTCCCTTTTATTGCCAGCCACTTGACTGTCAACAATTTAACTGCCAGCCACTTGACTGCTAGCCACTTGACTGCTAGCCACTTGACTACTAGCCCTTTAGCTTCCGACCTGAATCTTAACCCCTATCCTAAAATTGTCTGCAGTAAAACTGAGACAGTCAAAAACCAGTCTCCCAATTAAAACGCGTTGAATATGTATTTGTAGAATAATACAACAATTTTCTGTACTGCATAGGTTTCGCGTGTTGGCTAATTGATAAAAGTTCACTCACTCAGCAGTGGAGGACACCGTGCTGCCGCCAGTACTTGATGCAGCATCAGCAGCCGATGCAGCTGACGCCGGCTGGGGCGGCCTGTCGCACTGGGCCAGACTCTCCTTAACTAATCTATTTAGCTCCATCAATACGGCCTTGCGACAATGCGCGCCTTTTAATAAATCGTTCATGGGTTTCTCCCAGTCGCCGCCAGACCATACTAAATAGGCGCCGTGCAGGCCGGACTCTAATACCCGATCCTCGCTAACTGGCGCTCCCCAAAGCAACAGCCAGCTGTGCAGGCAATTAGCCGACCAATACAGCAACAGGTTGGAGGCGAATTTCTGTCTGATAGCTACTAGCTTATCCCAATCCAGTCTGACGTAGCGCAGCAGTGCAACGCCTAGGGCTAAGCTGCGCCTATACCGGCGCTGCCTGACAGCCAACTGGCTGCCCTTCAAATCGGCTTTGTCTAGCGTTAGCAATAGGCTGCAATCCACCATAGCGCAGCGGAACTGATCCGCTAGTTGGCGGAGGCCCAACGATGGCAGCAGCTGGCTGGCTAGCCAGACACAGTCCAGGCTGGGCGCCGGCTGCGGGGCGCGACTGTCTGGCGATGTCAGACGGTCAATGGCCAGACGGAGACGCCGACGATGCAGCGGCTCTTGAATGGCCAGCTCGCGCTGCATGTCCGAGTCGGTTAGGCGCGCCAGAATGTCGCCGGATTTCACCGTGGCCTGAAGGTATGGTTTGAGAGTCTGTCACTGACCTGGACTATAGAGTCTGTCACTGAACTAGATTGCAAAGTCTGTCACTGACTGGACTATAGAGTCTGTCACTGACTGGACTATAGTGTCACTGACTGGACTATAGAGTCTGTCACTGACTGGACTATATAGTCTGTCACTGACTGGACTATAGTGTCACTAACTCGACTATAGTGTCACTGACTCGACTATAGTGTCACTGACTCGACTATAGTGTCACTGACTGGACTATATTGCGTCACTAACTGGTCTAGTGTGTCACTGACTGGACTATAGTGTCACTGACTGGACTATAGTGTCACTGACTGGACTATAGTGCGTCACTAACTGGTCTAGTGTGTCACTGACTGAACTAGATTCTGTCACGAGACAGTCTGGACCAATGATATTTTTCAGAAAATTGATGGATTAGTCAATAATGAACAGATACTCAGGTTTAGACACTAAAAACTTGAAGGTGTTCAAAGAACATGTTCTCCTATTACGCACCTGCAGCCGTTCGGCATAAATGGCCAAGCCCACAGTCGGGCTGGCTGCCCAAGCGGCGACGTGCTCGGCTCGCCATCTGGACAGCGGCAGCGACAGCGCCTCCCTAGCCAGCTGGTCCTGCCGTCCGGCGGCGCCGCCACCGCTAGACTTCTTTGTCCTAGTGGAAGTTCGCAGCAGTTTCTGCCGGCCAAATTCAACGTCTTCGCCGGTCTGACGCTGCTGCGGCGGCTGCGACTGCGCCGGGGCAGCGGTGGTCACAGCCGTGACAACTTCGTCATCGGCGGTTACGTCGTCGTAAAATTCGTCGGCATCCCGACGCTGACGATCTGGACTGTCCTCGGACTGAGCCGAGTGGGCCGAGTTGGTGTCGCCCCGGCCGCTATCGGCGGCGCTGGCTACGCTGCCACCGAGAATGTGCAGGCACTGTTGAAGACTCCGGTCGGCGGAGTCGTATTCGACCATGCCGGAGGTCGACGCCGCATTGCTGATTGTCGCTGTCTGCGTAGCCGCATCGACGCCAACAACAGCGGCAGTTTGACGTTCGGCTAGTGCGGCGCGAACCCGCCTCTTCTGACGGTCCAATTCGTTTTTTAGCTTGACCACCTTTTGTATAGTTAAATAGGAATTGGAAATGCTGATGTTACTACTCACTATGGATTATAGAAGACAAAATAGAGTTTACTTTTTTTTTAAGTAATAATAATTGATTACACCTTCCTTAATGGGCAGATGTGCAACCGACAGATCAGCCGCAGCTATTGCGCGGCGCATCTGAAGGCTGCGTACGGCTGATCAGTCCAAGGACTGGGGGGGGGGTCGCCACACACACCCCAATAACACCAGCTAATGGTAAGATTCAAGTGCTCAAGGACTCGGATCTCAGAAATTGTTCCGAGTTGGTCGAGAATCGAACCCCCGACCTTTCAGTCGTGAGTCCGGACTCTAACCACTAGGCTAGAGCATTAGTTGGGGTAATTGAGGGTGTGTGGCGTCTCCTCTCCAGTGCATGGACTGAACAGCCGTACACAGCCTTCAGATGCGCCGCGCAATAGCTGCGGCTGAGCTTTCGGTTGCACATCTGTCCATTAGGGAAGATGTAATCAATTATTTCTCTAAGTAAAAAGAATTAATTTCTGGTAGCTCAGCTCCAGTCTATATTTGTTTCGCATTCGTAATCATGTAGATTGTACATTCGAAGCAAAGCATACTACTTGTGTACAATTCCTTTTATACTGTGTCTTATAAGCGTCAGAATTACGTACAGTGCCATTCGGCATCCTGAATCCAAACTCATTAGAATCAATAAAATCATCAGAATATGAACTACAGAAAATACGGAATTTCAAGGCCACATTACAAACAAACGTGGGCTACAAGCCATACGCTCGTACTACGAGTAGTATGCTTTAAAGGGCCTTAAATTTGAGTCATAACAGTTGATCAATTATGTTTATATTAAACTGATACAAAACTGATTGTGAGATTGTGTGCTGATAAATTAAAAGCGGTTAATTAGCGGTTAAATCAGCTCGGACAGCAACTATCTAATATAAACCATAAATAATTATAGTAGCAACCTCTTTATTACTCACTGAGCCGTTAAAAAGTAAATTTTAAACGCAATCTAAAGCGTAAATAGCGAATTCAAAAAGAAACTGAATGATATTAGATTGTAAGTCACACAATTAAATTTAATTTTATAATTGGTAATTATGTTTGACAAAACGTGACAAACTCGCTTATTAAAGTGACATTATTTTGTATATCTGCAACAAATTAACGGTTAAAACTAAAATTACCTCTTCTTCAGACTGAAAAATGAATTGAGAAGTCACTACTAATTATCAAGACCAATTTAAATTGAATTAAAAAAAGAAAATAACTAACTAACTCAGCTGAAATGGACGCTTCTGTTTACCCAGGAAATGACACTATTTACCCAGGAAATGACACTATTTACCCAGGAAATGACACTATTTACCCAGGAAATGACACTGTTTACCCAGGAAATGACACTGTTTACCCAGGAAATGACACTGTTTACCCAGGAAATGACACTGTTCACCCAGGAAATGACACTATTTACCCAGGAAATGACACTGTTTACCCAGGAAATGACACTATTTACCCAGGAAATGACACTGTTTACCCTGAAAATGACACTGTTTACCCAGGAAATGACACTGTTTACCCTGAAAATGACACTATTTACCCAGGAAATGACACTATTTACCCAGGAAATGACACTATTTACCCAGGAAATGACACTATTTACCCAGGAAATGACACTATTTACCCAGGAAATGACACTATTTACCCAGGAAATGACACTATTTACCCTGAAAATGACACTATTTACCCAGGAAATGAGACTATTTACCCAGGAAATGACACTATTTACCCAGGAAATGACACTATTTACCCAGGAAATGACACTATTTACCCAGGAAATGACACTATTTACCCAGGAAATGAGACTATTTACCCAGGAAATGACACTATTTACCCAGGAAATGACACTATTTACCCAGGAAATGACACTGTTTACCCTAAAAATGACACTATTTGCCCTAGAAATGACACTTTTAGCCCTGGTAATGACACTATTTATGACCACCTAGATATCACCCTATTTGACCAATCGGAAATGGCACGGGAAATGGAATGATACTATTGCCAATTTCACTGACACTGATGAGTACCTGCAAACACCTTACAAATAGCTCATAATTAGCTTACCTCTCTCAAGCAGGCGGCCGACTTTTCATTAGACTCCCTACAGAAGGCCAGCATATCGAGTTTCTCTTGTTCGCCCTGCTCCAACTGTTCAAGCAACTGTTTCACTTGGCGCAGCAGGTCGACTCGCTCCCGCTTCAAGTCCTCAATCTCCTTACAGGTCCGCTGCGCAGCACTGTCGGGGCCGTCAGAGACGGACAATTCAACGCTGGAATCGTCGCTATCCGATGAATCTTCGCCGCTACTGCTGGCTGAGGCGCTGCCATCTTCGTCTGTTAGCTTCTGATTGTTATTATTATTTGCAGACGACTTATTGTTGGTTGTCATGGCAACTCTTCAATTAGGCTTCTTATATGTCTAGTGCAGAGAAAGATCCTTCTTTAGCAGTCGATAGGACAGGCAGAAACAATAGCCAATTGGCCAACTATGGAGCTGGCTGAATTCGCCATGAATTTGAATTATAGAACAATAATTAATTTGCACTACTGATGTCAGTAATACTAACAGCAAAAGACAATTTTTATTTCAAGAAACAATTAACTACAACTTGATTAAATGCCTAATTCAGAATTTACTTTGCTATTTAAATTACTAATATATACGACTTCAATACTAGCTTCAATGACACTAAGGCAACTGGGCTAATAAACAAAGCCAACGCACTCACTCACACTTGTCTTAAAGTCTGCCAATAAATATAAAAAACAGCAGGCATGCAGATTAGCCCATTTACTAATTAGTTAAGTCTGCAATACAACCGAACAAGCAAAGTGAAATCAATCACAAATAATCAGTAGTTGAAGCAATAGTATTTGAGCAATAAATAACAAAGCTGAGACCGACGTTAAGGTAGGGAAAATAATTCACAAGTTTGCATTGCCATCGATATTTAAATGCGCACGGCTTAGTTGACAAGCAAATTTTACAGCAAATAAATGTTCATTTCTACTATTGCTCTACTTAGTAAGTAGCAACACAAGCACATTGAAGACATTCACTCGGAAAAGTCGGCTTGATCAACAAATTCTAACAAAGATTTCTCCTCGGCGCGAACAAATCGATATAGCAATTCAGCCAAATTATCGTGACACCTGTCCATCTGGGCGGCCATTCTAGCATCGAATCCGACAGCTGTAGGCTTCTTCTCATCGGCATTAACTGGCGGGAACAGGTTCAGCTCGATACCTGCGCTATTATGCAACAATGCCAGTTCCTCAATGGTCTCGGGTAGGATGACGTAATCAGCAAATTGTGGGCAATATTTGAAGCTGGAGCGCCCTCTGATTAGATTCAATAGCGCGTCTAGCTGGTGCTGGCGCTGCTGCTGTCCCTCGGTTTCTTCGTCTGGCCAGTCCCGCTGCAGCAGCACCAGACAGTGGCCGATGAGGCAGTCTGGCGCATCGCTAGAGCTGTCAGCCCGGCTGGCTAAGCCAACTAGAAGATCCGCCAAGGTGGCCACCAGCAGGCGCAGCGCCAGGCCGCAGGTTAGCGGCGCGAGGCACGGCGCCGCGGCCGGAGGTTGAGCGTCGGCTAGCGAGATGGCGGGCGCCGGTGACGAGAGAGATATCAGGCTGCCATCGGACGGCGACAGGGCTTGGCAGCAGGCCAGGAGCGGGCGGACTGAGGCGGCCTGTGCGATAGATAAAAGTACACAGTTTTAAAGTGCAAAACTGAGTAAAACTGATGATAGATAGATAGACGCTGCATAAATATGTAATTGTGTCTAACAGGGACTAATAGAAGATCATTAGACAGGTGTAACTATGGATCAAACAGGATTCTGGTGAGACTAAATATCTAACAGGATCAGATTGAGGATTAGCAGAGGTCACTAACTTTTTACCTGCCCAAATGGGCAGATGTGCAACCGACAGCTCAGCCGCAGCTATTGCGCAGCGCACCTGAGGCTGCGTACGGCTGTTCAGTCCAAGGACGGGTTGAGGGTCGCCACACACCCTCAATTACCCCAGCTAATGCTGGCACCCATTTTACAGCTCATGGGTGAACTGAAGCAATGCAGAGTTAAGTGTCTTGCTCAAGGACACAATTTGTTCCAGTGGGGTCGAGAATCGAACCCCCGACCTTTTAGTCGTGAGCTCGATGCTCTAACCACTAGGCTACAAACCATCTACGCCGCTAAATATCTAACAGGAACATGTGTGGGATCATCAGAGATGGTGTTAACAAACCATAGCTCCCTGCAGCTGAAGGCACTGAGCCTCATAATAGAGCCTGTGCTCAGTAGGCCAAGCCTCCGGCCCTGACGCAAGCAGGCGCAGCTCCTTCAAGCAGGCAGCCGGCTGTCCAATGTACAGCAGGTGCTCAGACACGATGCTATCTAACCAAGCCAGCCTGACAGCGCCCCGACGCTGCAGTCGATCCTTGATCGAATCAATTCTTCGCTGCAATTCCGGCCAATCCCGTATTAGCCAAACAATATTGCTGGCCGATAAAAAAGCTTTAGAGGCTTCGCGGCGAGCAATTGAAACTGTTGGCATTTGCAGTTTGTCGGCTACTGGGCGAAGGCAGTGCAACAGTAGGATGGCGTGACTGGACGAAGCGCTCTCCAAGTTGGACGCGTCGATGCCCTGGTGAGCAGTTGCCGACGTGACTGACTGTGGCGACGTTGGAGGCGTTGGCGATGTTGAACCCGACTGCTGCCGGGCCAGACGGTAAAATCGATTGGCGGCTTCCGCTAGAAGAAGCAGACTAACTGCGGCCAGAGACTTGATCTAGTGGAGGAAAATATTTGGAAATCGCATCTAATCATGTCTTTGTCCAGACGCAAAATGGCATCTCTTTTATGCATAATAAACCCAATCTAAACGACATCTAGCGATAACAAATGGCACCTAGCGATTACAAATGGCACGTCCTAGCGATAGCAAATGGCACCTAGCGATTACAAATGGCACTTAGCGATTACAAATGGCACCTAGCGATAGCAAATGGCACCTAGCGATAACAAATGGTACCTGGTAGGAAAAAATGGTGCCAACCGATAACAAATGGCACCTAGCGATAACAAATGGCACCTGGTAAAAACAAATGGCACCTAGCGATAACAAATGGCACCTAGCGATAACAAATGACACCTAGCGATAACAAATGGCATCTAGCGATTACAAATGGCACCTAGCGATTACAAATGACACCTAGCGATAACAAATGCCATCTAGCGATAAAAAATGACATCTAGCGATAACAAATCTTCTACCAATACTAAACTCTTCTTAATACTATGACTACATTAATGTCCGTCAGTTCTCGAGTAAATAAATAAATGTAAAGTTTAAGCACCTGATTAGAATCCAATTCTGAACTAGCTGCAGCCGATAGTACAGAATCCGGCTGCCCTCTGGCCAGCTGATGCAACTGCAGGCCCAGCTGGTGGCACAGCCTATCAGCCAGTTGGCGGCCAGCTACCGGCCAAGAATTGCCAGATAGTTGCCAGCTGTCCAGCAGTGCTTGCTGCTGCTGCTGTGCAGAGCCCACAGCAACGTAAAATTCCATAGACATTGTTAACAACTTTCGAAGTAATTTTGAACTTAATTGCACGCTGCCACTACTTGCATTGGCGCCGTCTAGTAGTACGGGAAGCACATCCACAACTAGGCATTTTCGATGCTTGTTGAGCACTGTGTCTTCGCAAGAGTCCTACAAAAGTAGAGCGATGGGGATAGGTTATAGATCGCAGGCATTAAAAAACTGGTCGAGTTTTGAGTTACATCAAAATGCCAACTACGTCAACTGAATCAACTAAACCGGCACTGGAATGGCATCTCCCCAGACCGAAATGGCACCTCTTTACACTGAAATTGCATCTCTCCACACTGAAATGGCATCTCTCCACACTGAAGTGGAATCTTTCCAAACTGAAATGCCATCTCTAAACAGACATGGCACCTCTCCACACTGAAATGGCATCTCTAAACAGACATGGCATCTCTCCACACTAAAATGGCATCTCTAAACAGACATGGCATCTCTCCACGACTCCACACTGAAATGGCACTCTCCACACTGAAGTGGAATCTTTCCAAACTGAAATGCCATCTCTAAACAGACATGGCACCTCTCCACACTGAAATGGCATCTCTAAACAGACATGGCATCTCTCCACACTAAAATGGCATCTCTAAACAGACATGGCATCTCTCCACGACTCCACACTGAAATGGCACTCTCCACACTGAAGTGGAATCTTTCCAAACTGAAATGCCATCTCTAAACAGACATGGCACCTCTCCACACTGAAATGGCATCTCTAAACAGACATGGCATCTCTCCACACTAAAATGGCATCTCTAAACAGACATGGCATCTCTCCACACTGAAGTGGAATCTCTCCACATTGAAATGCCATCTCTAAACAGACATGGCACCTCTCCACACTGAAGTGGAATCTCTCCACATTGAAATGAATGAAATGAATGAATGAATGAATGAAAATGAAATGAATCTCTCCACACTGAAGTGGCATCTCTCTACACTGAAGCGGCATCTCTCCACACTGAAATGGAATCTTTCCAAACTGAAATGCCATCTCTAAACAGACATGGCACCTCTCCACACTAAAATGGCATCTCTAAACAGACATGGCATCTCTCCACACTGAAGTGGAATCTCTCCACATTGAAATGCCATCTCTAAACAGACATGGCATCTCTCCACACTGAAGTGGAATCTCTCCACATAGAAATGCTATCTCTAAACAGACATGGCATCTCTCCACACTGAAGTGGAATCTCTCCACATAGAAATGCTATCTCTAAACAGACATGGCACCTCTCCACACTGAAGTGGAATCTCTCCACATTGAAATGAATGAAATGAATGAATGAATGAATGAAAATGAAATGAATCTCTCCACACTGAAGTGGCATCTCTCTACACTGAAGCGGCATCTCTCCACACTGAAATGGAATCTTTCCAAACTGAAATGCCATCTCTAAACAGACATGGCACCTCTCCACAGAGAAATGCCATCCCTAAACAGACATGGCATCTCTCCACACTGAAGTGGAATCTCTCCACATTGAAATGCCATCTCAAAACAGACATGGCATCTCTCCACACTGAAGCGGCATCTCTCCACACTGAAATGGAATCTTTCCAAACTGAAATGCCATCTCTAAACAGACATGGCATCTCTCCACACTGAAGTGGAATCTCTCCACATTGAAATGCCATCTCTAAACAGACATGGCATCTCTCCACACTGAAGTGGCATCTCTCCACACTGAAATTGAATCTTTCCAAACTGAAATGCCATCTCTAAACAGACATGGCACCTCTCCACATTGAAATGCCATCTCTAAACAGACATGGCATCTCTCCACACTGAAGTGGAATCTCTCCACACTGAAGTGGAATCTCTCCACATTGAAATGCCATCTCTAAACAGACATGGCACCTCTACATACTGAAATGACATCTCTCCACACTGAAATGGAATCTCTCCACACTGAAATGGCATCTCTCCACACTGAAATGGAATCTCTCCACACTGAAATGGAATCTCTCCACACTGAAATGGAATCTCTCCACACTGAAATGGCATCTCTCCACACTGAAATGGCATTTCTCCACACTGAAATGGAATCTCTCCACACTGAAATGGCATCTCTCCACACTGAAATGGAATCTCTCCACAGTGAAATGGCATCTCTCCACACTGAAATGGAATCTCTCCACACTGAAATGGCATCTCTCCACACTGAAATGGAATCTCTCCACACTGAAATGGAATCTCCACACTGAAATGGAATCTCTCCACACTGAAATGGCATCTCTCCACACTGAAATGGCATTTCTCCACACTGAAATGGAATCTCTCCACACTGAAATGGCATCTCTCCACACTGAAATGGCATCTCTCCACACTGAAATGGAATCTCTCCACACTGAAATGGAATCTCTCCACACTGAAATGGCATCTCTTCAAACCTGAATAGCTGAAAACAATCAATACAGACACATCGAAGCAGCCTAGATATAGATTCAAGTGCTTGAACGGTTTGGATTGCAAGGAACGAACCTGTTCAGCCGCTAGCAGAGCTTCAACAAGCGACGAGCCTTGCTGTGCAGCCACAGACGGATATTGTTGAATAGCGTAGAGCAATAGGCCAGCCTGCTCTAGGGCGCTGCCAACTGATTGGCCATATTTCAGCAACAGCTCGCATTGCAGCCGGCCGGGCAGGCGGCCAAACAGTGCGGTTGAGGCGGCATCTCCATCAGCTTTAGTCACGCCTTCCAGTACTCGGCTGAGCTCCTGATAAAACAGCGCCTCGTTGGGATTTTCGGCGTACATTTGCATGAAAGCGGCCGCCGCCGCGTCCCAATCGGCTTCATCTCTGGCTAACTGATAGGCCCAGCGGCGAACTTTGAAACTGTCTCGCCAAAGGCATTTAGCCAGTGCCAGATGACACCTGGCTAGCTGATAATCACCTTGGCTAGAGCGGGTTTCAATTGCTGAGCAGACGAAATCAACATCAGCTTCTAAGCGTTTCGATGCCGGCACTAATGGAGGCGGCTCGGTGGAACCTGATGAAGACGATGGGGCAGAGGCTGGAGCCGAGGAACCAGACGATGGCGGTGCAGCTTTGCGCTTTAGCTTGTTTGATGACGACATTCCAAAGGAAAATAAATACAATGGCTGCACTGAAAATGTTTCATTATTTGAGTTTATGCTCAATTATATTTTTTGTGCTTTTGTGAATTATTTACATCATTGTTAAGTCGATGGCCTGAGTGGGTAGCTTTATAAAGCTATTGATAAAGTTCCTAATAAAGCTGTTGATGAAGAGCTGCCAATAAAGCTGTTAATGAAACAGCTGATATTGCTAACACTAATAAACTTGCATTAGCCTAAGACAGCTATTTACCTTTATTATAGATAATAAAAGCTGCAATATAAAATGTAACATGTCAAGTATTTCTCTAAATTCATTGTGTTCATTGCAATTTCCATTGAACATAGGCTATATTTAGGAAAATCTAGGCCTTTAAGCTAACAAAGCAACAAAGCAGCTAATAGCCCTATTGCAGCCAGAGTTTGAATTGCTCTAGATGCCCCATGTAACAATCTTATTCTATATTTACCTGCAAAGCATTTGGCTTTTAGGTCATATTTTTAAAAAAGTTATTACTAGTTAGCTTATTGAAAAAGATTTTTGGTAACAACTACTTCAATGACAAGGTTTAGACTAGTTAGTAATAGCCTCAATCAAATCAGTGATATTGCTATAAATTATAAGACTTACTTAAGTAAATACAACTTATACATAAATAAGAATATATATATAGAAAGACTACATAGAAAGTATGTATCCCTCTACTTAAGTGCACATATCTCTTAAAATCCAAATCCAAATCAATCCTGGTTTAAGTCATTTTAAAGAAGAGGCATGCTGCTTTCAAACGATACCAAACTTATGTCAATGCAACTTACCAAACGTTTGCTACAAGTAAAAGTAACACTACTTACTTTCCAGACACCTCTTATAGATTGTCTATTGCTGCTTTGATTATTACCTGATCAATATATTGCCAAATTCTCTTATTGCTAGATTGACTAGACTACAATCTAGAAGCTAAAAAAGGTAATATCATTTGAAAAGAATTAGCTAAGCTAGGGGCCTAGGTATCCACATTTTGGTGCTTGTGCTTTTTGGTGCCTAGTGTTTAAGTACCCCAGCTTGCTTTTTAGTGCCTAAATTATAATTTAGAATTGGACACAAAAATATAGACAGTGAGCCCTAATTTAGCAATAAGTGCTTTGCTTTTGCAGTACTTATTTACTTTAAAAAACGAAGGTATTATTTAGTTTGTTAACTGACCTGGTATTTTAATTAAAAAAATAGTTTTATTTCATTTAATTTTTTCTCTAGTCTTGCATTCAATTCTAAAAAAAAGATATGATTAAAAAAATCAATACTAAAATAGACAAGTTATATGGATTTCAATCAAAACTACATGTAGCATTATTAATAGATTTTATCTTTACCTAACTAAGTCTTCATAGCATGCTTGCTAGGTATAGCCTTATATTTGTATAAATGATATAGCAAATGTGTGCAATTAAATTGATTGGATTTTTTAAAACTAAAAAAACATACTAGTTTATCAAAATAAATACTAATCTTATTAAAAATATTAAACATTTAAAAAATTATTCATTATGTTTGTTATAGGATTTTTTATTATTATCATTTTTGCATTATAGATAAAGATGCTGAAAAGCAATCTGAGGCACCAAAATGCAGGGCACCAAAATGCATAGGCACCAAAATGCATAGAAACTAGGGCCTAAGCATAGGGGCCTAATATTGGCATACTTTCATTATAGAAGACCCAAAAATGCGTGACTTTTATAATGGAAGACCCATGGAAAAGGGGAAGAAATCAATCGAAAAACGAGCATTCACTAACAAAATGAAAGCGTAGCAAAAGTTAATTCCACACAAAGTTGATGCTTTAATTGACAGTGCTTAATTTCACACAAAGTTGTTATACTGTAATTGCAAGCGTTTATTCCACCAATCTCATACCCAGCCTGGCACCCTCCCTCACCTTCAAAAAAGAAGACCCAACTCATTTCACCTAAGTATTTACAACACTGAGGTCTTGCATTACGAAAGTAAGAGACCTTAATGTTAAACTTACTTCTGCAGAATTTCCAACAGGTAACCGACAATGAACATCGTGATGTCCATTGGGTGCAGCTTCGACCTCTCTTAAAAGCTTCTATATCCCCTACTTTTGTTTCAGAAGACCTTTAATGGATGCTTAACATTGTCAGTCTTTTAAAACGAAACTGTATATATCATAGAAAATGTACCCAAGGCCGACACAGGAAAACAAACCCTACGTTTCTGCAGCTTTTGTTGCTGCCACCCCTACTACCTTCATTTTGGAAGACCTTCAATGAAATAGTAGCTTGACAGTCTTCTAAAACGAAACTGTAATATAAACTGTAATAAAGGACACACAAAGCCATTAAGAATAAACAAACAAAATAATAGACAACAATATATATATAAGTAGCTTCTTATGTATTAGGCGGGTCTTCTTTTTTGAAACTGCCAGCTTCCTATTTAATACATAGAGGGTCTTCTAAAACAAAAGAATGCCCTAATATTATAATTGTTTGTTATTTTGTTTTTAGTAAATTTAGATTTTTAAGCAAAACTTTTATAGGCCTATTATAGGCCTACCTATACTTAAAAATGTTTGGCTTATATTAAATACTAGGCCTAGCTACCTAGAGGGGGCTTATCCTGACTCCCGTTGAGTCCTACTCCTAATCATAAATAAGGATTATATGCTGATTTCTAGCTAGACTATAGCCTAGGATTTCAAGTTACTTTTTCTTTTGTAATGTTTCAATTTCAAAACAAAAACATTATCATTAGGGCCACTAACATCAAAATCAGCACAATAATATTGTAAGACAAGTAAGTGCAAATTCATATGTCCTTAAATCAAATGACAAATGCCAATCTGTTATCTGGGATGAAACTTCTCCAAAGAGCATAGAAAATCTGCATAAAATTCAAGCACCCACATATAGACCGGTAGACCCTAGTTGTAATTGTAATCAGCTGTTGTTTTGCAGGTAAAAACGTCTAATTTAAATTGGGAATTGCCTAATTGACTAGGCCTAACGACAATGGAAAGGAAATGAAAAGTTTCAATGTCTACAAACATATTGTATTTATTTAAACATTGATAACAATCGATATTATTGTCCTGATTGTGAAAACACTAAATCGTATTCAATTTGAAACTGGACATTTCACATCAGAAATTTTTTAATATCATATTTGACAGTTATTAAAGACGATATTGTTATTTAATCGCATTTCTTTTTAGTCGCACGCGCACGTACGATCGGAGGGAATTCCGAGGGAGGACTGAACAGTTGATTCCGATTTCATGCGGAATTTAAAAATGTTTTTATTTTAAAACTGACATTAAACAAAGCTGCTTATAACAGCTCATTCGTTAAGAAGATTTTACGACTTTATTGTTGCTTAGTGAATTTTATCGACTTTTTCACACAACGCAATATTTTTCTCAAGTATGTTTTCCTGTGAATAATACTCCTTGCTTTCTTAGAATGGGTCACTAATTTGAGGGGACGAGGCGTTGTTGGCATCGAAGGCATGCAATGACTAGAGCTCGGCACCGTACCGGAACCTGTTTTCTAACGGCTATGGATCCGGCAGTGCATTATAATATAGACAGAACATTATAATTTTCTTTCTACAGGTATTGATATTGAGATTTTGTTCTAAATAAGATTCAAGACGATATGATAAGATTCGAAACAACAAGATGCTTCTAATGTTCAGACTTGTTAAGATATGTTCTTAGTAGTGTTTTGGTATGCTTTTATACGGCACTGCCGGATCCATAGCTGTTAGAAAACGGGTCCCGGTGCCGAAACTCTAGCCATTACCAGCATCGAAACTCAACTCTGTTGCTAAGTCCCCAAATCCATGCAGGAACTTAGAGCTCCACTTTGAGAGTGATGAAAGAATTCATCTCAACTTTAGCCCCTACCACCCAACCACAATGTGAACATAGCATTGACCATCTATGTTGATGCTTGAGTCCTAAATTCCAGGGACTTAATTAATTGAGATTTAATTAAAAAAAGTACTCACTTTGAAACTGGCAATATTCATTTATTTGAACTAGGCTACTACCCTAACTATATCAAAGCAATAGCTCAAAATATGATATCCAAAACTTTCCATTTAGGCCTAGTAGAATAATAAACTTTCTATTGTTCTCTGTTGGTAAAACTTTATTAAAATTTTGTAAAATAGTTAAATGTGTAAAACTAGAGGATAGCCACATTTCTCTAGGTTTCCATGCATTTCGGTGCCTGTGCTTTTTGGTGCCTGGCATTTCGGTGCCCTAGATTGCCTTTCGGTGCCCCAGTTTATATTATGCCAAAATGGTGATAATAAAAAAGAAATCCTATAACAAATATAATATAAACTTTACAAAACGTTTGATATTTTTAATAAAAGCAAAAATAATTTTGTGAAACTGGCACGTTTCTTTAAATTGGAAAAATCCGTTCAATTTAATTGCATACATTTGCTGTATTCTGAATTCTGTATATATAATATAAGCTGGCTGCACTCAGCAAGCATGCTAGTGCTATGAAGACTTAGTTAGGAAAGTTAAAATCTATCAACAATGCTATATATAGTTTTGATTAAAATTATGAAATGTGACAAGTGACAATGTGAAATATATGTATTTTAATTAGTATTGATTTTTTGAATCACCCGATCATGTTTTATTTCATAAAACTGCCTAGGAAATGAAGCAAGTATTATTTAATGAACTGAAATCTTTTTGGGCATAAATATTGGACCATATTCTATAAGATTTTATTATAAGCGCATTTGGGGCATTAGTTTAAAATTTTGACGCAGCTGAGACGCGCGGCTATAGTGACATGGAAGTAAATTGAATCGAGTCAACTGGCCTAATCGAAAACCATTTTTTGAATTCATTAAAACAGCAGGTCAGCCATTTAACTAAATGAATAATACCTTCTTTTTAAAGTAAATAAGTACTGCAAAGACAAAGCACTTATTGCTAAATTAGAGCTCAATCTCTATATTTTGTGTCCAATTCTAATATATAATTTGGGCACCAAAAAGCAAGCTGGGGCACTGAAATGATCGGCACCGAAAAGCACAGGCACCGAAAAGCGTGGATACCTTTCTGTATCTATATACTTTGCCTATATCTATATACTTTGTATCTATATCTATATTATCTATATATCCATAGGCCTAGCTATAGCAAAACTCTAGCCTACAGGGTCCTTGTAGCTTTTAGTAGGGCCTAGGCCTAGCTTAGGGCAACAAGCCTTTGACTAGATGATATGGCTAGTCAATTAAAGTTTTTGCCCATGTAATAGTTCAGAAGGCTATATCATGCATGTCTTTACATAGAATAGGCCTTTACATAGGCCTTTGCATGCCTTTACATAGTGCATAGAACAATAAGTGGCCTATGCCAATCCTTATTGTCATTTCAATCTTTGGCATAAGGCTGCCAAGGTATAAGAACCATTGGCAATCAAGTAAACATGATTATGTCTTAGGCAATATCTCAGTAATTGATCTCAGTAGGTAGGTCAGACCCAGAGGTCACCATGAAGACTACTTTTTTCTACATATTTAGCTTAAGGCCAACTTGTGATGTTGCTGCCATTAGCTTAGGCTATCCAGTAGCTACTAGGTATCTTTAGCTATCAGTGATAGTAATACAAGGCTTTACTTCTTTTGGTGCTATCAACTTATGCATCTTCTTAGCAAGAAGCCATTATCTAGGTAGGCAAGCTAGTCCTCAATAGGCCAAGCACAAACAAGAAAGATACTACAGTATCACCCTGTAGCACACCTAATGACATTCTTAATTGGTCTAATAATCTATTTGATATCATCACTAAAGTGGTTATATCCTAGTGCATTGCCATGATAGTAGAAATAAATTGCTCTGCTATGTTATACATGCAAAGCATAAGAGGTAGCACACTATAAACAAATAAATTAAAAGCCTTGAAGAAGTAAATGAAGATTATCATGAGACTTGCCAGATAGATGTGCACCTCCTTGATGATGCATCAGAGAGCTAGGATCTATATCAATGTAATGCAATATGGGCAGAACCCATTTTACTCAAGGCATAGAAACTAGTCTAGCAAAGGCTACAACTAAGCTAATAGCACATGGTTGAACAGCTTTGCTGCATAGAACATAGTTGAGATCCCCCTGTGCTCCTCCTGTTATGTCATGCTTGGCTTCTTTGGAATCACAATGATATGTATAGTTGTCCACTTATGAGATGTGGCACCTCCAGAGAGGACATTCAAATAGTACACCCGGTGGAATCACAGTTAGGAACACCCGTGAAGGTATTCTAGATTTACTCTAGTTTTAAGTCGTAAACAGTTCACCTTTCCAAAGTAATTCGGTCTTCATAACTATATAAATGTTAAAATATCAACTGATATTCTTATCATATTTTTTTATTAAAGTTTACAAGATATAAAAACAATATTTTTAAACGATTGTTCCAATTTTTATTTGGACAACTTAAATATCCAGACATTCGAATATATTTTACATTTCCCTTAATAAAATATATCTTACGTAACACAGTTTATTTTAAACAATATAAGAACATTTTTACGTTTAAAGTTCACGACAAAATGGATATTAGGGAACTTAAAAAAGGGAACGACACGTTATGATTAAATAAAATAATCGAACCGTCATTGTGACTTATATTATATATCCTAAATCAGGTAATTCGAAGAAAAATCTAGTCGTTACAAACCGTTTTTAAAATTTTATTGAAAACAAACTTATTGTCTAAATAACTTCAAAACTTGTGAGAAATTTGTTCCCCGGTGAATCTTTTCAATATGATACAAAGGGATATCAGAGAAACTGAGATATATTACTGATAGGATAGTAAATCGAACGAACTAATACAAACTTAACAAATTTAAACGTTTAGGATTAAAATCTTCTGAAGTTGATTCCCATCGTTTGAAAAAATCCATTTAAATTATTGTAATAGATTAGAATTTAGTCCGTACTAAGACCCCAGTCGTACTCATCAAATTAATATTAGGACTCTAATGCAATGTCAGATATATTAACTACATTGGAACTGAAAGTCAGTTACGACGGTAAATAAGCCGACGTTGACAACCGCAACGACGACGACGACGACGAGTCAACCGACGTGGGAGTCGGGTTTCGTAACTTTACGATGTTTTGGCTAAGGCTTCGGTCGTTAAATTGTAATCTTCCGACGTCAGGTCTGTTTTAGTCGACGCAGGACGTGAAAGCGTAACTGTTTAGTTGACCTCGGGCAGTAGCGCCGGAGAGGTTAACGACCTTAGACTTACTGTTTACGCCGTAACGGCTGACAGACATGTGCGGCGTGTCAGCGTAACTTCTGGTACCGAGCACGACGACGTCCTGCCTGCCAACGTTGGAATACCTCTTAGAAGCTGACCAGTGGAGCGGCGGATGTCGATGGTGATACGGCAGATTTCCGCCGTCATCGGTTCCGTTAGCTTTAAGTTGTAGATTTAGCTCAAACTTACTGTCGCCGTTGCTCCCGCCTAACAAACGGTTTCCGCCGAGCCTAGTCCGGCGAAGTCACGACGACAAGTCAAACCGAGGGCACGACCGATAGACGCAGTGACACCACGAGCCTAAGAAGGAGATATGCTCCGTAGCCCTCGCCGCGTTCTCAGCGAGCCTCAGGCAACCTAACCGGTCGATAGGACAACTATTAGTGGGCAAAGGCCACTCTGGAACACGGTTTAAGTAAAAAGTCTACATCGAAACAAATACGGTGAGATAAGATATATCAATCGTAAACACGGTAGGATAAGATCAACATCATCATAAACACGGTGGGATAAGGTCGACATCACCATAAACACGGTGGGATAAGGTCGACATCAATCATAAACACGGTGGGATAAGGTCGACATCACCATAAACACGGTGGGATAAGGTCGACATCATCATAAACACGGTGGGATAAGGTCGACATCAATCGTAAACACGGTGAAATAAAATCGACATCAATCGTAAACACGGTAGGATAAGATCGACATCATCATAAACACGGTGGGATAAGGTCGACATCACCATAAACACGGTGGGATAAGGTCGACATCAATCATAAACACGGTGGGATAAGGTCGACATCACCATAAACACGGTGGGATAAGGTCGACATCATCATAAACACGGTGGGATAAGGTCGACATCAATCGTAAACACGGTGAAATAAAATCGACATCAATCGTAAACACGGTAGGATAAGATCGACATCAATCGTAAACACGGTAGGATAAGGTCGACATCAATCGTAAACACGGTAGGATAAGGTCGACATCAATCGTAAACACGGTAGGATAAGATCGACATCAATCGTAAACACGGTAGGATAAGATCGACATCAATCGTAAACACGGTAGGATAAGATCGACATCAATCGTAAACACGGTAGGATAAGATCGACATCATCATAAACACGGTGGATAAGACCGACATCAATCGTAAACACTGTAGGATAAGGTCGACATCATCATAAACACGGTGGGATAAGATCGACATCATCATAAACACGGTGGGATAAGGTCGACATCATCATAAACACGGTGGGATAAGGTCGACATCATCATAAACACGGTGGGATAAGGTCGACATCATCATAAACACGGTGGGATAAGGTCGACATCAATCGTAAACACGGTGGGATAAGGTCGACATCATCATAAACACGGTGGGATAAGGTCGACATCATCATAAACACGGTGGGATAAGGTCGACATCATCATAAACACGGTGGGATAAGGTCGACATCATCATAAACACGGTGGGATAAGGTCGACATCAATCGTAAACACGGTGGGATAAGGTCGACATCAATCGTAAACGCGGTGGGATAAGGTCGACATCATCATAAACACGGTGGGATAAGGTCGACATCATCATAAACACGGTGGGATAAGGTCGACATCATCATAAACACGGTGGGATAAGGTCGACATCAATCGTAAACACGGTGGGATAAGGTCGACATCATCATAAACACGGTGGGATAAGGTCGACATCATCATAAACACGGTGGGATAAGGTCGACATCATCATAAACACGGTGGGATAAGGTCGACATCAATCGTAAACACGGTGGGATAAGGTCGACATCAATCGTAAACGCGGTGGGATAAGGTCGACATCATCATAAACACGGTGGGATAAGGTCGACATCATCATAAACACGGTGGGATAAGGTCGACATCATCATAAACACGGTGGGATAAGGTCGACATCATCATAAACACGGTGGGATAAGGTCGACATCAATCGTAAACACGGTGGGATAAGGTCGACATCAATCGTAAACGCGGTGGGATAAGGTCGACATCAATCGTAAACACGGTGGGATAAGGTCGACATCAATCGTAAACGCGGTCGACGTCGAACTTCCTAAACGTAGAGTCAAAATCGGCGGAATAATAATTATTTCTAGATGAAATGCTGGGTAATTAATGGACAAGATTCCACCCGGTGGACAGGTCGGTATAAGCCGATTTCCTCGCGGACCGTTGGCCGTTTAAGCCGACGCACATGTAACCGCTTCTGCGGCTCTGCCTAGTCGCTCATCGGCATTTCCACAAGGGCGGCGTCCTCGCCCCGTCGACCGATCAACTCGTCCTCGACATGTCGGACGGCCTCTACTCAGTGGGGTTGTATGAGACGAAATAGCCCCGGCTAGTCACGCCGGTCCCAGGTCTGGACGCGGATACCAATCAGTGGCTCATGGTGGGCGACCCTTCACGAGTGCTGATGGACCGGCCGGTGTGCCAGAGGACCTAGGTCGACGAGCTAGATCGGCTCAGGGAGTCGGCGCCGGACCGTAAGGACGTGCTCTCGTCGTCGCTCTTTGGGCGATAACGAGTAGCCCTATAGTTTTCAGCTTTGCACAATTAATCCAGCCTGGATTCGACGACGTAACGGCTAGACCCTAACCGATTCTTCAAAAAAGTCCCGCTCAGATAGCCGCTGCAAGTAGGCGTCCAAACATGAAAATAAACTATCAACACAGAGTCTTACAGTCACGTCTATAACCAGTCATGAAAGTCTAGCGTCTGGTTGATAGACAGTCATCAAAGTCTAGTGTCTGGTTGATAGACTGTCGTAAAAGTCTAGCGTCTGGTTGATAGACTGTCATCAAAGTCTAGTGTCTTGTTAATAGACTGTCATCAAAGTCTAGCGTCTGGTTGATAGACTGTCGTCAAAGTCTAGCGTCTGGTTGATAGACTGTCGTCAAAGTCTAGCGTCTGGTTGATAGACTGTCATCAAAGTCTAGCGTCTGGTTGATAGACTGTCGTCAAAGTCTAGCGTCTGGTTGATAGACTGTCATCAAAGTCTAGCTTCTGGTTGATAGACTGTCGTCAAAGTCTAGCGTCTGGTTGATAGACTGTCGTCAAAGTCTAGCGTCTGGTTGATAGACTGGTCGTCAAAGTCTAGCGTCTGGTTGATAGACTGTCGTCAAAGTCTAGCGTCTGGTTGATAGACTGTCGTCAAAGTCTAGCGTCTGGTTGATAGACAGTCATCAAAGTCTAGTGTCTTGTTAATAGACTGTCATCAAAGTCTAGCGTCTGGTTGATAGACACAGCAGTTTCAGATCGCAGACCAACTATCTGTCTTGACTTACTTGACTTAGCTGCAGGGGGCGTCCGGCGGATGCAGCGGGGAGGGGGAGGAGACCGCCCATTCCGCTAGCCCCTGGCGACCAACGACTTCCGTTGAAGTGGTGTCGCTCAGGGGGACCCGTCGGTCTCGCCTGCAGCGCGGTCCTCCTCACCGACGGTGGGGAAGAAATCAGCTCGTCCGGTGTCCCTGAGGTACCGGGCGAGCAGCGGGATGCTCTCGGGCCTGCAAACGTCGGAGAGAACCGGGTTTGGCCCGAGGTGAGTAAGCCTGGCCCTGGTGAAAACCGGGCAGTGGCAGATAAAATGCTCGGCGTTTTCACTGCCTGAGCGGCAGAAGGGGCACCGCTCCTCGGGTACTTGGCCCTGAAGGAAGCGGTGGCGAGAGAAGCAGCCATGCCCGGAGAGGGCCATGCTAACTGCTCTGAGGTCTCTGCGGTTGAGCCTGAGGAGGGCTCTACGCAGGAGAGGAGAGGGACAGGGGACGGCAGCACGGGATTGCCTACAATTCCGGGTGTCGTGCCACCTGTGGAGATGCTCGGAGTCAGCCCAGCGCTTAACGCGGGAATTGATCACCGAGGCGGGGATGGGGGCACCCGGGCCCGGCCCCAATAGCGCGCCGGCGGAGCCAGCCTTGGCCAGCAGGTCAGCGCGCTCGTTGCCGAGGAAGCCGGCGTGGCCCGGGATCCATCTGAGCTCCACCTGGTTGCCTAGCGCAAGCCCGTTGAGCTGGGTGTTGCAGTCCAGGACGGACCTGGAGCTGGCGGTGCTGCGGCAGAGGGCCCGAAGGGCTGCTTGGCTGTCAGAGTGAAAAATAAATTTCCGGCCGCTAAGCTGCCTTCGGCGCAGCTCTGCGCGCAGGAGCTGATGGCAAGCACCTCGCTCTGAAAAACACTGGAGTTGAGCCCAGTGTGCTGGGAGTAGTTCCACACCACTTCTCCATTGAAGAAGACGCAAGCTCCGAAGCCTGAAAGACCATGCCTCATAGAGCCGTCAGTGTAACAGTGGACTTCAGAGTCGCTCCAGCTGTCACTCGCCTCGTGTCGAGGCTGAATGGTGACCTTATACCTTTGGCTCAGGAGAAGGGTGGCTGGGATCGAGTCTTAACCACGCGGGCTACGGGGCGAGAGCCCTCAAGCCCTTCGCAATATTGGCGCCACTTGGCCGTCTTGGCCCTTCTGACTTGGCCCTTAAACTCGTGGATCGCACGGGTATAGGCCTCTCTGTCAGATGGGTCTTTGGTTTTGAGCGCTCGCCTTTGGAGGGTCCTGGCTCGGCGCCGAAGGGCCCCGAGCTCTGGGTTCCACCAGGGAGCAGATTTCTTGCCTTTATAGGCCTTTAGGGGGCAGGCTGCTTCAAAGGCAGTGGTAATCGCCCCGCCCAGGGAGGAGGCGAGATCGTCCACCACCTGGCAGTCAGAGAGGTCACTGGGGGGTCAAGATCCCGAAGGCCGCGGCTCAGCTTCGAGCCAAAGGCGGCCCAATCGGTGTTCCTGACGTTCCGACTCCAAGTGACCTTAGGCTTTTGCTTGGTCGGCTCAATGCAAAAGCGGATAAAGCGGTGGTCCGAGAGCGAGTCCTCGTCCCACACTCGCCAGCCCGTAACTGCGGAAAGCAGTCCGGGTGAGGCGATGGTGGTGTCGATGACTTCGGCTCACCGCCCATTATTGAACGTTGGTGCATTGCCCACGTTACAGAAGTTGAGGTTAGTGCTGCTGACATAGGCCAGCAGCTCCTCGCCTCTGTTATTGGTGTTCCTGCTGCCCCAATGCAGGTGGTGTGCGTTCACATCCCCTGCAATGAGCAGCTCGAACCGACGGGACGCGGCGTAGTCAATCAGGTTGACTAGTACGCCGCAGACTACTGGGGCATCGCCTGGAAAATAGGCAGAAGCTACCAGCACAGGTTTATTGGGAATGAGGTTATTGATTTGAACAACACAGATGTCCCCAGTCGAGAGATCAGGTCTCATCCATGCCTCAAAAGCTTTTGCAGCAAAGACCAGAGATCTTGGGCGAGGCTGAGAGCCCGCCATGCAAAAACAGTGGTAGCCAGATGGCACATTATTTGGCTTACCTTTAGTCATCCAGGGGTCCTGTACGAAGACCAGGCCCGGAAGCTGTTGCTCTGCCGTGCGCATCAGGTTGACCGACGCCGCCACGCAGTGCTGGGTGTTGATCTGCAGACACCAGGTAGTCGCTGGCATCATTGCAGATCGGATGTTGCAGCCGCCAGGAGTTCCTCCTCCTCCTCGGCGCTCACCGGCTTCGGGTCGGGGTCGCCGGTGTCCATGGGCTCTTCTTCAGCAAAAGGCCCCCGATTGGCCGGAAGGCAGTAGGCAGCGTTCGCCGCCCTTTGCCCACCATCCATGGGGTCCTCCGCCTCAGATTGGCCCAATGCCCTGGAGCAGCCAGCCGCCTGGGCAGGCGGGTCCGTCTCCAGTCGGCCCTGCCCCGAGGGGTTGGGCCCAGCTGGGACGTCCCCACCCTCCCTGGACGAACTGGTGCGCCTAGGCGTCCCGGCGACCTCTCGCCTCAGCTGGGAGATTTTGGCGGTACGGACTGCCTCAGCTGCACGCTGGTACAGGCCGCGCCGCTTGGTGCTGCGCGCCGGGCGTCGGTCGCCTCCGCCCTCAGCAGCGCGCTCAGCTTTGCCCGCGCGGCCGTGCTGCCGGGCAGGGCGGTTTGCTTTGGCAGTCTGAGCAGAGGCTTGCGCCTCGGCCCCGGCCGCCTCCGCATCCCGCCCGCCCTGCTCACTGCCACGGGGAGGGTCGGCCTCGTAGGAGCGGATGCGCAGCTTCCAAAGGCCGACGTTGATGAAGCTGCCGTGTGGATAACGCCTCATCCAGGCGTCCGACAGCCCCAGGATGGCTGTGAAGCCAGTGCCGTCGGTGCGCTTAAGGGTGTCATGCACCACTAGGCCCGCGGCGGGAAGCTCCCGGTTGACTGCTAGCAGTCCTTTCCGGAGCTCGTCAGCAGAGGTAACAACGCTCCTGGCCGGGACCCAGATTCGATGCCTCTTGGTCCGGGGGCGCTCGTCCTCTCTGCAGAAGGCTAGGTTGAGGTCCCAGCTCTGCTCGGGCAGCAGCTCAAGGAGCCGCCGACCCGAGTCAGCATCACTGGGCCAAATGAGAAGGCACGAGTCCCTCGTCGCATTCGAATGAATGTTCAGAGGCGTGCCCTTCAGAGTTTGCTTCCACAGGAGGCCATCAACGGCACTTCTCACCTGCTTCAGCTGATCGGGAGACAGGCGCGCGTCCTTTCCCAGGATGACAACCGCCGGTTGCCTCTTTGCCGCATCAGCGTAGGAGGCCCGGGGGTCAGTGGAGCTTTCTTCAGGTGGGCTGTCCACCCTCCCGGCTGCATCGGCCTCCCTATCCTGGGCAGGGGCTTCCGTGGGCTCGAGGCCCTCTTCCGCCACCGCCCCAGATTGGGAAGCTTCCGCTGCCGCGGGCCGTTGGCCCCTGGCGCCGGTTAGGCTTCCGCCCTCCTTGGCCCCCCTCGCCTTGTTAAGTCGACGGCGGGCAGCTCCAGAGGTGGTGCTGCGTTTCTTAGCAGCTGGAGTAGCAGGTGTCTTCTCGGAGGCACCGCTCAGAGTTGGCTCCACGGGTCTCGCCGAGGCGTCCCCGATGGTAGCAGGTGGTATGGCCGAGGAGTCCACGGCCCCAGCCGAGGCCGGAGGCACTGTGTCATCCACAGCCGGTTTGTTACTTCGGTTAGAAGCCATTGGCTGGAAGTAAAAAGGTGGGACTTCCTGCAGAACACAGGCAAAGAGCCGCAAGGCCGCAACCCCAAACCAAGCGGCAGGCCCCCAAAAAGCAAAATACCACCCTGCGGGGGGACCCAAAAGCGCAAGGGGAACCGTTAGCGACCAGACTACTCCCTGGCCAAGCGTCCATCAGCACGGAGTTACACTGGGACATTAGAGGGTGCGTTTATGGTCACACCAGGACCCGGCGCCAACGAATCAGCTCGGCAGGGCCCAAGGGGGCCTGCCTTAACACCCACGGGACGAGTACCCTTCGAAGTGCGCCTTGCAAGGTGAAAATCAGGAGACAGAGTCTCTAGAGCTATCAGCCCGCCAGGGGAGGCAGGTGTGAGCATCGCTGGCTGGGATAAAGGCCATACCAGTCTCATACTGCACAGATAGTTCACCACGCCATTACGTGCAGGACCCGGGGTCCTGGGGGCAACAGCCCCGGCCCAACTATCTGTCAGTAGTTTCAGATCACAGAACAATTATCTGACAGTAGCTTCAGATTGCATAGCAGTTATCTAACGGTAGTTTCAGATCACAGAACAATAAATCACTGCAGGTTGGCACCAGGCGCTACATGTCGCCGGAAGTCCTTGAAGGCGCGATGAGTTTCTACAAGGACAGTTTCCTACGCGTTGATGTCTACTCTCTGGGCCTGGTGCTGTGGGAGATGCTCACCCGCTGTACGGACGCGTACGGAGCCGAAGGCGTGCCAGCCTACAGGCTGCCATTCGAGGCGGAGACGGGCTCCAGCAACCCCAGCCTGTCGCAGATGCAGGCAGCTGTTGTTATTGAACGCAGGCGGCCGGAGTTCCCGGCCGAGTGCCAGTCGCATCAGGTGAGTATTATGGCAAAGGCAATAGGAACTGCGCTTTTTAGCTTGCCATTAAAACAGACAGTATCTTAGCAGACCTCTGGCAGAGAGTCAAGAAGGTCAAATGCCCCCCTTTTTTAGCAAAAATGGTGTCTTGCGAGTATTGCCTAGTTTAACCCACCATTACACCTTGTATATTTACTATTGTTGGCTTCCTAAAGCCATGGCATTTTATAACTGCCCCCCACCTCAAGCCATGGCATCTTATAACTGCCGCCCTTCAAGCCATGGCATCTTATAACTGCCGCCCTTCAAGCCATGACATCTTATAACTGCCCTCGCAAGCCATGGCATCTTATAACTGCCGCCCTTCAAGCCATGACATCTTATAACTGCCCTCGCAAGCCATGGCATCTTATAACTGCCGCCCTTCAAGCCATGGCATCTTATAACTGCCCTCGCAAGCCATGGCATCTTATAACTGCCCTCGCAAGCCATGGCATCTTATAACTGCCGCCCTTCAAGCCATGACATCTTATAACTGCCCTCGCAAGCCATGGCATCTTATAACTGCCGCCCTTCAAGCCATGGCATCTTATAACTGCCCTCGCAAGCCATGGCATCTTATAACTGCCGCCCTTCAAGCCATGGCATCTTATAACTGCCCTCGCAAGCCATGGCATCTTATAACTGCCGCCCTTCAAGCCATGACATCTTATAACTGCCCTCGCAAGCCATGGCATCTTATAACTGCCCCCCCCCCTCAAGCCATGGCATCTTAGCAACTCCCCATTGAGCCAATTGGCATCTCAGCAACTCTCCATTAAGCTTTTTAGCTGCCTTAAAAACTTGTTACGTGTAACTTTATGAGTACGTATAGCACTAAAGCCATTACAGCACATTCAAAGTAAAACTGTGGTGCAAAGCTACAGATTATCTGTTCGACCTTGAACTAATTAATCGAATAATCAGGGCTTGTCCTACCTGCGCGAGACCATCTGCTGCTGCTGGGACCACGTGCCAGAGGCCCGATTGACAGCCGCCTGCGTAGCCGAACGATGCAAAGCCCTGCGCCGTCTGCCTGTCAGCGTGGCCGCCGAAGAAGCCAGACGTCGGCAGCAGGAGGAGCAGCTCGCCGATCAGCAGGCGCCCGCCGCAGACCTGCAGCTGCCGCAAGCCGCTGTTATCAACGAAGCATCTGCTGCCGCCTCCGCAGAGGAGCTGCGACCGCTGCGCGAAGCTGAGGACGCAGTCTGATGCGCCATAGGAAGCCATCGTCTGTCTGATATGCACTTTTGCCTACTCTTGAGTAGAAATATTGGTTATTTATATCCTCTGTTATGCATTCAGATCCCCAGATCCCACTACTGGGGAATTTGGAATCCCCTTGTCTGTCTCTCAGATCCCCAGATCCCACTGCTGGGGAATTTGGAGTCCCTTTGTCTGTCTCTCAGATCCCCAGATCCCACTACTGGGGAATTTGGAATCCCCTTGTCTGTCTCTCAGACTCCCAGATCCCACTACTGGGGAATTTGGAATCCCATTGGCTGTCTATCAGATCCCCAGATCCCACTACTGGGGAATTTGGAATCCCCTTGTCTGTCTCTCAGACTCCCAGATCCCACTACTGGGGAATTTGGAATCCCCTTGGCTGTCTCTCAGACTCCCAGATCCCACTACTGGGGAATTTGGAATCCCCTTGGCTGTCTCTCAGATCCTCAGATCCCACTAGTGGGGAATTTGGAATCCCCTTGTCTGTCTCTCAGATCCCCAGATCCCATTAAGACAACGTGATTCCCCATTTTTCTCGTGAAGTGAGCAGCAGTACATTGCATCATACTAAAGAGCTCATGGAAAAAGCGACTGTTGTTTCGCGAAATGATCTATCAGGTGTTTAAAAAAATCAATTTCTATTAATTACTGACGTATGGAACAAGCTATACCTTCTCTGCTTCTAAATCCTAGGAGTAAATATCGATAACTTTTTTAACTAATAAAAACTTGCTGACTTCTGCCTTCAACTAAGCAAATGTGTCACACAGTCCCAGCGTTAATCTGTTGTGTTTTAGTATATTTTTCCTTACCATTTCTCCTCCATATAGTACTAGTAGTAGCTACTATTAGTTTTGCTGGCCTAGCTATCCTTTATTTTCTTTTCTGTTGCTAAAAAGCAGCACAATTGCTTTGTATATTGCTTTTCGCGATTTTGTCTTTTAGTTTTTTTATTTGTTTCTGTTGCTTTTGCGTTAGGGTTATTTTTGTGCTATAATAATAATGCCTTCACTAATTTATTGTACGAGTATTCGTTTGTCTGCTTCATCTGTTTTATTATCTATTTCAGCTGCCAATGATTAGGTAGTTCGTTGACTTCCCCTATCAAATCCCCATCAGCACATTGAATACCCCCTTCAAATCCCCATCAGCTCACTGAATACCCCCTTCAGATCCCCATCAGCTCATTTAATACCCCTTCAGATCCCCATCAGCTCACTGTATACCCCCTTCAGATCCCCATCAGCTCATTGAATACCCCTTCAGATCCCATCAGCTCATTTAATACCCCCTTCAGATCCCCATCAGCTCATTGAATTACCCCTTCAGATCCCCATCAGCTCATCGACTACCCCCTCAGATCCCCATCAGCTCATTGAATACCCCTTTAGATCCCCATCGGATATTTGAATACCCCCTCAGATCCCCATCAGCTCATTGAATACCCCTTCAGATCCCCATCGGATATTTGAATACCCCTTCAGATCCCCATAGGATATTTGAATACCCCTTCAGATCCCCATCGGATATTTGAATACCCCTTCAGATCCCCATCGGATATTTGAATACCCCTTCAGATCCCCATCGGATATTTGAATACCCCTTCAGATCCCCATCGGATATTTGAATACCCACTCAGATCCCATCAGCTCATTGAATACCCCTTCAGATCCCCATCGGATATTTGAATACCCACTCAGATCCCCATCGGATATTTGAATACCCCTTCAGATCCCCATCGGATATTTGAATACCCACTCAGATCCCCATCGGATATTTGAATACCCCTTCAGATCCCCATCGGATATTTGAATACCCACTCAGATCCCCATCGGATATTTGAATACCCACTCAGATCCCCATGATATCCAATACTGTATTAGCTTTAATGCGCCCAGAAATTTAGCAATTTCCTTTGCAAGCGCGCGTAGTGTTACACACAGAGCTCTTGTAAAACAAGTATGTGTATATTTGAATAAATATAAACTATTCTATAAGTACGCTCATATTTTTTCAATTTGCTTTTCATGTTGTAATAACAACACTTGCAAGGTATATGAGAGAATTTTGCTTCAATATTTCTATTTTTTACTACCGAGATCCAGATACTTTTATTAGTAGTCACTGCCAGCTTCATCATCTCAGCTTCATCCCCGTTACTGATCCTCTGCTTCATCACCGTCACAGATCCTCAGCTTCATCACCATCACTGATCCTCAGCTTCATCACCGTTACTGATCCTCAGCTTCATCACCGTCACAGATCCTCAGCTTCATCACCATCACTGATCCTCAGCTTCATCACCGTCACTGATCCTCAGCTTCATCACCGTCACTGATCCTCAGCTTCATCACCGTCACTGATCCTCAGCTTCATCACCGTCACAGATCCTCAGCTTCATCACCATCACTGATCCTCAGCTTCATCCCCGTCACTGATCCTCAGCTTCATCACCGTCACTGATCCTCAGCTTCATCACCGTCACTGATCCTCAGCTTCATCACCGTCACTGATCCTCAGCTTCATCACCGTCACTGATCCTCAGCTTCATCACCGTCACTGATCCTCAGCTTCATCACCGTCACAGATCCTCAGCTTCATCACCATCACTGATCCTCAGCTTCATCACCGTCACTGATCCTCAGCTTCATCACCGTCACTGATCCTCAGCTTCATCACCGTCACTGATCCTCAGCTTCATCACCGTCACTGATCCTCAGCTTCATCACCGTCACTGATCCTCAGCTTCAGCACCGTCACTGATCCTCAGCTTCATCACCGTCACTGATCCTCAGCTTCATCCCCGTCACTGATCCTCAGCTTCATCCCCGTCACTGATCCTCAGCTTCATCACCGTCACTGATCCTCAGCTTCATCACCGTCACTGATCCTCAGCTTCATCACCGTCACTGATCCTCAGCTTCATCACCGTCACTGATCCTCAGCTTCATCACCATCACTGATCCTCAGCTTCATCACCATCACTGATCCTCAGCTTCATCACCGTCACTGATCCTCAGCTTCATCACCGTCACTGATCCTCAGCTTCATCACCGTCACTGATCCTCAGCTTCATCACCGTCACTGATCCTCAGCTTCATCACCGTCACTGATCCTCAGCTTCAGCACCGTCACTGATCCTCAGCTTCATCACCGTCACTGATCCTCAGCTTCATCCCCGTCACTGATCCTCAGCTTCATCACCGTCACTGATCCTCAGCTTCATCACCGTCACTGATCCTCAGCTTCATCACCGTCACTGATCCTCAGCTTCATCACCGTCACTGATCCTCAGCTTCATCACCGTCACAGATCCTCAGCTTCATCACCATCACTGATCCTCAGCTTCATCACCATCACTGATCCTCAGCTTCATCACCGTCACTGATCCTCAGCTTCATCACCGTCACTGATCCTCAGCTTCATCACCGTCACTGATCCTCAGCTTCATCACCGTCACTGATCCTCAGCTTCATCACCGTCACTGATCCTCAGCTTCAGCACCGTCACTGATCCTCAGCTTCAGCACCGTCACTGATCCTCAGCTTCATCACCGTCACAATTATAAATACAATTACAAAAGTCAATTAAAATCAAAGTAATTATAGTAATTTCTTAAGCGTTGTTTTGCAATAGTTTATTTTGCTCAAAATTTACAGTGAGATTTATTAATTAAAAGCGATAGACTTCATTTTCACTATTGAGCTCATTAAAGTTCATTAATAGCATACAGTATTTTAATGTCGTCTATGTTTATTGAAATGGGGGCGAAGTATGCTACTGACTATATGAATTTGGTAAGTACTAAGTCCGGCGTATATGACTAAGATAGTATTGGATAAAAATACATGTATTGCTTAGTTCTAATATTCGCTTAGCTTAGAGTAAAGACTTGGGTACAAAATATGCTAAAATGATTAGCAGAAAAAATCAATCAGAATAGCGGCTTCATATTGATCATATTCTCGGCGAAGGTGAACGGCAGTTTAATCACTTTAAGTATGGCCTCGCAAATGTCTTTAATTGGATCGATGCAAGCTCCAAATGGCAGCAGGAAGATGTAGATCCAGGCCAGCAGGAACGCGATTGGCCAGCCTAGGAATATCAGGGCTAGGAACCATAGGATGGACCATAGAATGCCTGGGCACAGATCGGCCATTCTGCTAGATGACTCACTGTTCTCAAGCGGAGTTGTATGAGGGGGTTGGGAAGATTTTCTGCGACCTATAAATGTAGTTAAGCAAATCGAGTTTCAACTCACCCGACTATAGAAGAGTTTCTCGTTATTATATCCTAAAGTTAGGCGACAACTGTTCAGTGATCTGTGTTTTCAAACAGACTTCTACTGACGTTATATTATTTAAGCTAGCAGTTTTCAGCTGAGCCCTGGGATTGGCCAAGAGCTTCGGAGGAGTTTTTGTTCAAGAAATCTAGAATCGATATCGGTATTATTCAACTGCAAGCCTGTGTGCTGTGCCAGTTATAACTACTGTACAATTGACTCCCATTCTTCTCAGCAACAGGAATTAAACTAAACTAGCTTTAGTTACTGGAAGCCTGTCTACTTGTATTAAGTTTTGATATGACGGAGTTGAAAACACGTGGGGACTGAGGGGACGCGATCGGATCAAATGGTTTCGAGCAGGTGCACTGGCATGCAGAGGGGACGGGAGAGAGAATGAGCACTGCACAGAAGAATAGCTTGCCAGCTGGTATTATCTGATAGTTGAGAACTCTATACTGTGACTTACATTTTCCGGCCGTGTAGACACTGGCCATTCCTCCTCAATATTCGTGTCCTGTCACTCTCCCTCCCCTCAATTGTC
>NIVC01000609.1:42500-100000 GCA_002269645.1 Macrostomum lignano
CGTGCTCAAAGTGGCGGGCCATCTCTGTAGCCAGCACAATGTCCACCATGCTGTGCCTGAGGGTCTTGAAGTCCTCGCGGCTCATGTTCTTGAATATGTTGATGCGGTCGTCTCTGGTGGTGAGCTGAAAGCACAGAGACACGTGATGGCTCTCCAGTACCGACCTGGGGAAGTGAAGAGAGGTGTAGGTGGTTATCGTTGCCTGAGCTGTCACTCTTGTCACACTTGTTAGCTGTCACTCTTGTCACACTTGTTAGCTGTCACTCTTGTCACACTTGTTAGCTGTCACTCTTGTCACACTTGTTAGCTGTCACTCTTGTCACACTTGTTAGCTGTCACTCTTGTCACACTTGTTAGCTGTCACACTTGTTAGCTGTCACTCTTGTCACACTTGTTAGCTGTCACTCTTGTCACACTTGTTAGCTGTCACTCTTGTCACACTTGTTAGCTGTCACTCTTGTCACACTTGTTAGCTGTCACTCTTGTCACGCTTGTTAGCTGTCACTCTTGTCACACTTGTTAGCTCTTTTTTTAGCTGCCTGTCGCCTCTGACCCAGTCAGATTAGTCACTCTTATCTATTCACTCTTATCTAGTCACTACGTTAGTCACTCTGACCTAATCACTTTTATTTTCTATATTCAGTCTTATCTGTTCACTCTGTTCTATTCATTCTGCTCCAGTCACTCTGCTCAAGTCACTCTACTTCAATCACTCTGCCCTAGTCACTTTACTTTAGTCCCTCTGCTCTAGTCTCTCTACGCAAGTCACTTTCCATTATTCAGTCTGCTCTAGCTACTCTGTTCCAGTCCTCTGTTCTAGTCCCTCTTTAGTCACTCTGCTCCAGTCACTCTACCCCAGTTACTCTGCCCCAGTCACTCTGCCCCAGTCACTCTGCCCCAGTCACTCTGCCCCAGTCACTCTGCCCCAGTTACTCTGTTCCAGTCACTCTGTTCCAGTCACTCTGTTCCAGTCACTCTTCTCTAGTCACTCTACTTTAGTTACTCTGCTCTAGTCACTCTGCTCTAGTCAATCTGCTCCAGTCACTCTGTTCCAGTCACTGTTCCAGTCACTCGGCTCCAGTCGCTCTGTTCCAGTCACTCTGTTCCAGTCACTCTGTTCCAGTCACTCTGCTCTAGTCACTCTACTTTAGTTACTCTGCTCTAGTCACTCTACTTTAGTCACTCTGCTCTAGTCACGGTCACTCTGCTCTGGCCATCTCACATGTCATTATAGAGCAGCGCCAGCCGGTGCTGGCTGTTGATCAGGAACGGGTTGGTTCTGCCAGGATGGTCCAAGTCGTGCACCAGGGCGCCCAGCAGGGAGGCCACTTCGTCCATCTCGTCGAACACCGACTTTATTCGGTCGCGCTGAAGAAAGTAGGCCGAGCTTTGCATGACATCAGCGCCGTGGGTGGCGTTGTGATAGCAGTTGTCCGAGTGATAGTGGTCCTGCATCACCTGCGGCCGAGTGTGGGTACAAATTGTTATCGGCAGGAGTGCTGGGATGGATGGCGGAATGGGTGACATGAAAACTTGAAATGAGTGACAAAAAGAGTGACATAGAGAGGGAAAGACCAATAGGACTAAAAGTGACAAGAAGAGCGAGGAGAGTGACAGGAGGAGTGATTAGATTAGGAGTAAAAGTACAATAGCAGGAAGAGTGACTAAAAGATTGAAAGGAAGAGCGACACAGGAAGAGTGCCAGGAAGAGTGACTAAAAGAGTGACAGAAATGGTGATAGAAAGAGTAACAGGAAGTCTGATTAAAAGAGTGAGAGGGTGAGTGATAGGAAGAGTGAGAGGGTGAGTGATAGGAAGAGTGTCTAATACAGTAACTGAAAGAGTCAGAAAGAGTGACTGGAAGAGTGACATAAAGGGTGACAGAAAGAGTGACAGGAAGTGTGACTAAAAGAGTGACAGGATGGGTGAAAGGAAGTGTGGCAGGATGCATGGCTGAAAGAGTGACAGAATGGGTGACAGGAAGAGTAACTGGAAGAGTGACAGAAAGGGTGACAGGAGGAGTGACAGGAAGAGTGATAGGAGGAGTGACAGGAGGAATGACTAATGCCACACCAACCTGCAGCCAGTTGAGCATGGTGTCCTCGCTGCACTGCAGAAATTGGCACACATTGAAGCGTTGTAGAATTTTCATGCCCAAATAGACCAGCGTCCGGCGGTTGGTGACCCGCTCCAGTTCCAGGATGTCATAGTTCCATTCGTCGTCTCCCTCGAGGTAGGCGACGAACTGTTCAGGAATTTCGCTGAGCGACTGCATCGTAACGGACGAGTTCTCTGCAGAGAGGTCGGGGCGGGGGGAGGGAGCCGCTAGATGAGTTTAACATTGATTCGTGTGCCATGCTATAGGCAGGCTTGTTGGCGAGTTTACAATTTTATAACAGTTAGTAAATATGAGACTCGTAAGTAGTAGCTAGGAAGATGCGAAAGGTTAAATGTAGTATAGGTTTATAAATTCGAATGATTATTCACGACTAGTTGAAGATTGAGGCAGAGAGGGAGGCAGATAGTTAGAAGTAGAGGGAGAGGAGACAGAGAGGGAGAGAGAGAGGGAGAGGAAGACAAAGAGAGAGAGGGAGACAGAGAGGGAGAGAGAGAGGGAGAGGAAGACAGAGAGGAAGACAGAGAGGGAGAGGGAGACAGAGAGGGAGAGGGAGACAGAGAGGAAGACAGAGAGGGAGAGGGAGACAGAGAGGGAGAGGGAGACAGAGAGGGAGAGGGAGACAGAGAGGGAGAGGGAGACAGAGAGGAAGACAGAGAGGGAGAGGGAGACAGAGAGGAAGACAGAGAGGGAGAGGGAGACAGAGAGGGGGAGAGAGAGGGAGAGGAAGACAAAGAGGGAGAGGGAGACAGAGAGGGAGACAGAGAGGGAGAGAGAGAGGGAGAGGAAGACAAAGAGGGAGAGGGAGACAGAGAGGGAGAGAGAGAGGGAGAGGAAGACAAAGAGGGAGAGGGAGACAGAGAGGAAGACAGAGAGGGAGAGGGAGACAGAGAGGGAGACAGAGAGGGAGAGGGAGACAGAGAGGAAGACAAAGAGGGAGAGGGAGACAGAGAGGAAGACAGAGAGGGAGAGGGAGACAGAGAGGGAGACAGAGAGGGAGAGGAGACAGAGAGAGAGAGGGAGAGGAAGACAAAGAGGGAGAGGGAGACAGAGAGGGAGACAGAGAGGGAGAGAGAGACAGAAAGGGAGAGGGAGACAGAAAGGGAGAGGGAGACAGAGAGGGAGACGAAGACAGAGAGGGAGAGGGAGACAGAGAGGGAGAGGGAGACACAGAGGGAGAGGGAGACAGAGGGAGAGGGAGACAGAGAGGGAGAGAGAGACAGAGAGGGAGAGGGAGAGGGAGACAGAAAGGGAGAGGGAGACAGAAAGGGAGGGGGAGACAGAAAGGGGGAGGGGACAGGTAAATACTGGTGGCTACTCAATCTAGAGGATAGGTAGACAGTGCACACAGAGAGCTAATTGCTAACACACAGTACAACATGAGTTACCGGCATTAGTAATAAACTACAACACTTATTTACAAGTTGAATTTAAGGAAGTTGGACTTTTTAGTGCTCTCATGGGTCATTCTCAAATAGATCATTTTTTTAGACAAGGTGGGCAGAAAATTAGGCACTCTGTGAGTCATGCAAATAATTCAACTACTGCAAGTAGCTACAAGACAAACATCAACATTTTTAAATTGTGACAATTCGGAAAGTTATAAACACAGCGCCAGACCCAAAACCCGGCTGATCTGTTCCGCCATAATCTCAGAAGGTCGGTGATAGCCTGCGATAATGAAATGCAGAAATAAACGCTTTAACTATACTGACATACCAATTAGCCTAATAGTAGTTTAAACGTGTTTTAAACGCAAAAAGATCAACTCACGCCTGGCTTGAAGAGACGATCGCTTTTTATCGCTCGGTTTTGAGCCGCCCTGAAAACAGAAATAAATGAAGAGAAAAATACAAAACATGCTACTTCAAGTAAGAGTGAAAGTATAAAACCTGCAGCATTTTCCCTCAGTTACAAAGCTCGAGCGTAAGTAAGATGGAGAAATTAGGCGAATTTATGCGAAGTCACGAGCGGAGTTAATCCCGTCTGGCGGATTCCCCCCCCTCACCTGGCTTGAAAAATCTCAGACTCTCTGATCCCCTGGTAGTCCGCATTATTTAAGTAAGACACAGCGCGTTCTCAAGGATTGCACGCTGCATACCCCAACTCAGACAGCTTCAACTCTCACATGAAGCCGAGGCTCAGAGAAAATATGCTTAATATTTTCTAATATGCCGGCCGGCTCAGCGGGTAACTTCAATTCTAATGAGCTTTATCTTAAAATCTTGTCTCTGAATATTACTTACTCCTTTTGTTTTTACTGCCAAGGAAACCGTTGATCAAAAATCCCAATCAAACTCATAATCAATAATCCCAATCGAATTCATAATCAATAATCCCAATCGAATTCATAATCAATAATCCCAATCGAACTCATAATCAATAATCCCAATCGAACTCATAATCAACTATCCCAACCGAACTCATAATGAATTATCCCAATCGAACTCATAATCAATTATCCCAATCGAACTCATAATCAATTATCCCAATCAAACTCATAATTAATAATCCCAATCAAACTCATAATCAATAATCCCAATCGAACTCATAATCAATAATCCCAATCGAATTCATAACCAATAATCCCAATCGAACTCATAATCAATAATCCCAATCGAACTTACAATCAACTATCCCAATCAAACTGATAATCCAATAATCCCAATCAAACTCATAATTAATAATCCCAATCGAACTCATAATCAACTATCCCAATCGAACTCATAATTAATAATCCCAATCGAACTCATAATTAATAATCCCAATCGAACTCATAATCAACTATCCCAATCGAACTCATAATTAATAATCCCAATCGAACTCATAATTAATAATCCCAATCGAACTCATAATTAATAATCCCAATCAAACTCATAATTAATAATCCCAATCGAACTCATAATTAAAAATCCCAATCGAACTCATAATTAATAATCCCAATCAAACTCATAATTAATAATCCCAATCGAACTCATAATTAAAAATCCCAATCGAACTCATAATTAATAATCCCAATTGAACTCATAGTCAATAATCCCAATCGAACTCATAGTCAATAATCCCAATCGAACTCACAACCCTAAAATCGAAGCGAACTCAAATCACAAGCAGATTTCAAATCGCTAAGTAAATGAAAATCAAGCAATTTCATAAAACATCCCCAACTGAATCCATCAACCTATCAAAGATCCCAAAATAGTCGCGCTCGCACCGTCATCAGCCCGCCGACGTAGTCCGAGGCCATCCGATCGCCAGGGTCCAGCGGCGGCTGCTGCTGATCGCCGCCGGCCTGCCTCAGCAGCTCCAGGGCCCGATCCAGGGCAGCGGCCGCGGCCGGGCTCTGGCTGCCGTCCCTGGCCTGGCCGAGCAGCCCCAGCACCTGGGAGGGGGTGGGGGATCGGGATCTGTGTGGGGTTGAAGGATAGATAGGTAGATAGATAGATAGATAGATAGATAGATAGATAGATAGATAGATAGATAGATAGATAGATAGATAGATAGATAGATAGATAGATAGATAGATAGATAGATATATTGATAGATAGATAGATAGATAGATAGATAGATAGATAGATAGATAGATAGATAGATAGATAGATAGATAGATAGATAGATAGATAGATAGATAGATAGATAGATAGATAGATAGATTGATTGATTGATTGATTGATTGATAGATAGATACATAGATAGATAAATAGATAGATAGATAGATAAATACATAGATAGATAGATAAATAGATAGATAGATAGATAGATAGATAGATAGATTAATACATAGATAGATAGATAGATAGATAAATACATAGATAGATAGATAGATAGATAGATAGATAGATAGATAGATAGATAGATAGATAGATAGATAGATAGATAAATACATAGATTGATAGATAAATACATAGATAGATAGATAAATACATAGATAGAGATAGCTAATCTAGACACCCTCAATACGCACCGTTATACTCACTTTTTGCATCGGCAGGTCCGTTGAACCGATGCGACTGGCCGCAGTCTTGCCGCCGCCGCCGCCGCCGCCGCTCTTGATGGCATTCAGCAGGGAGGCTAAAATTTGCAATCCCATTTTTTTATTTTTGTTTAAATTTTCTGCTTCAATTTGAAACTCCGGACAGACTGGCTGAGTCAATCGGTTAAGGGATGGCGAAGCGAGATATTTATAGCAGTCAGCGGAATGGGCAGAGTTATGGGCGAAATGAACAAGTTAGAAAACTTGTTTTTCTCCGTCTTTGTGTGTTTCTTGTAGTACAAAATATTTTTTTATTTAAAAAACGTTCTTTGCGTCAATACTTGATTTTCGGAGCGCAGAATTGCGCAAATAAAGCGCTTGTTATGACGCAAAAAACACAGTTTGCGCACCAAACTCGCGGACATTAATACCAAATAAAAATATTTTTAGCATAGAAAGCCGCCAGGGAATTAGGTTAAAACTTGTTGAGTTTCTGGCTAGGCAACAACAACGACAGACGTAACACGGCGTCTTTGACACTTTAAGTTTTTTTGCGTTGGGTGTAAACAGCCCACATCAAGTACTTTCAAAGGAACAGGCCTGAGTTCTATGGCACTGTATTTGAAGGCCGAATGTCGACAATTCTTAGTTTGAACTTCTACAAACCAAGTAGCGAGTGCTTCGGTGGTTGTCTCGCTCATTTTTTATCGATTTTTAATCCTGGACGACATCGTTGAAACCTTAGAAACCATTTTGGCTACTGATGGGTTTGCGGGAGACAATACACTGCGGAGATTAGCAGGATATAATAAAATATATTTGCAGCATGTTCGGGGGCACCCATGGCGCAACGCCTTCGAAACAAAAGTACGCACAAAAATTCATCAGCGCTTTGGGGCTTAAAACAACATACATACTGCATGACACTTAAAAGCTGTATGGGTTTAAAAGAATGCACACACTAAGAACAGGAGAAAGGTTCACCACGATGTTTAACTACGATTTCTCAGTATTGTCTATGGGCGAGACCAAATCTACTGCTGCCAAATGGGAACTGTCAACTTGGTTCACAGATTCTACATTACCCCTAGAAGGGCCACTCCAGTCCCCATAAGAAACTATTCATCCATGTTTGGTTGACTCAAACAACCAACTTGGCTGACAAAACCAACGCTTGTCCCATAGACCTTGTGAGCACAGACCAACCAGCACAGGATAAAGTACATGCTCTACTTCATTTTGCAACTTGCAGGAATTTCAAAACATTTGACTAAAACAACTGCAAAAACACGATTTACGAGTAATCACGCGACCAGCCCCATTTAAACATTCTTTACCATCTAACGGCGCGGAGGCCGCGCTGGGCATTGGGCCGGCTATGAGAGGCTGAACGAGTCTCAGGCCACTCAGCATCTCAGATCGGCTGCGCTGCATCAGCAGCAAGTTCGAGTATGCTGCTGGAGTCGGTTCGACATCGTCTAGGGATCAAGTTATTTTCAGTAAATATTTTTATAGCAATTGAGTTGCATAAAGATTACCTTAAATACGGTGGATCTTAAACTCCTGAAGGTGAATCTAAACTCCTGAAGGTGAATCTAAACTCCTGAAGGTGAATCTAAACTCCTAAAGGTGGATCTAAACTCCTGAAGGTGAATCTAAACTCCTGAAGGTGAATCTAAACTCCTAAAGGTGGATCTAAACTCCTGAAGGTGAATCTAAACTCCTGAAGGTGAATCTAAACTCCTGAAGGTGAATCTAAACTCCTGAAGGTGAATCTAAACTCCTGAAGGTGAATCTAAACTCCTGAAGGTGAATCTAAACTCCTAAAGGTGGATCTAAACTCCTGAAGGTGAATCTAAACTCCTGAAGGTGAATCTAAACTCCTGAAGGTGGATCTAAACTCCTGAAGGTGAATCTAAACTCCTGAAGGTGAATCTAAACTCCTGAAGGTGAATCTAAACTCCTGAAGGTGAATCTAAGCTCCTGAAGGTGAATCTAAACTCCTGAAGGTGAATCTAAACTCCTGAAGGTGGATTTAAACTCCTGAAGGTGAATCTAAACTCCTGAAGGTGAATCTAAACTCCTGAAGGTGAATCTAAACTCCTGAAGGTGAATCTAAACTCCTGAAGGTTTATCTAAACTCCTGAAGGTGAATCTAAACTCCTAAAGGTGGATCTAAACTCCTGAAGGTGAATCTAAACTCCTGAAGGTGAATCTAAACTCCTGAAGGTGAATCTAAACTCCTGAAGGTGGATCTAAACTCCTGAAGGTGAATCTAAACTCCTGAAGGTGGATCTAAACTCCTGAAGGTGAATCTAAACTCCTGAAGGTGAATCTAAACTCCTGAAGGTGGATCTAAACTCCTGAAGGTGAATCTAAACTCCTGAAGGTGAATCTAAACTCCTGAAGGTGAATCTAAACTCCTGAAGGTGAATCTAAGCTCCTGAAGGTGAATCTAAACTCCTGAAGGTGAATCTAAACTCCTGAAGGTGGATTTAAACTCCTGAAGGTGAATCTAAACTCCTGAAGGTGAATCTAAACTCCTGAAGGTGAATCTAAACTCCTGAAGGTGAATCTAAACTCCTGAAGGTGAATCTAAACTTCTGAAGGTGGATTTAAACTCCTGAAGGTTTATCTAAATTCCTAAAGGTGGATCTAAGCTCCTGAAGGTTTATCTAAACTCCTGAAGGTGAATCTAAACTCCTAAAGGTGGATCTAAACTCCTGAAGGTGAATCTAAACTCCTGAAGGTGAATCTAAACTCCTGAAGGTGAATCTAAACTCCTGAAGGTGAATCTAAACTCCTGAAGGTGAATCTAAACTCCTGAAGGTGGATTTAAACTCCTGAAGGTGAATCTAAACTCCTGAAGGTGAATCTAAACTCCTGAAGGTGGATTTAAACTCCTGAAGGTGAATCTAAACTCCTGAAGGTGAATCTAAACTCCTGAAGGTGAATCTAAACTCCTGAAGGTGGATCTAAACTCCTAAAGGTGGATCTAAACTCCTGAAGGTGAATCTAAACTCCTGAAGGTGGATTTAAACTCCTGAAGGTGAATCTAAACTCCTGAAGGTGAATCTAAACTCCTGAAGGTGAATCTAAACTCCTGAAGGTGAATCTAAACTCTTGAAGGTTTATCTAAACTCCTGAAGGTTTATCTAAACTCCTGAAGGTGGATCTAAACTCCTGAAGGTTTATCTAAACTCCTGAAGGTGGATCTAAACTCCTGAAGGTTTATCTAAACTCCTGAAGGTAAATCTAAACTCATGAATGGGAATCTAAACTCCTGAAGGTTTTTCTAAACTTCTGAAGGTGAATCTAAACTCCTGAAGGCAAACGTAAACTCCTGAAGGCAAACCTAAACTCCCACAGGTGAATATAAACTTTATTAGCCAAATATGTTTAGTAAAAAATCATGCAATCAGAAACATATTAATACTACTGTTAGTAAAGAAAATAAAAGATGGCATTAAACTTAAGTTGTGATTTTTCTATGCGAGAACTTTTTGATTCGATAAATAATCAAAAGCGTGCAAGAAGCAAGCATTCTGATTAAAAGTTTTAATCAAAGCTACGGTCAGCAGGGGAGGAGGGTCATCTCTCACCTTTGTCGTGTCCTGATGCGGCAGAGTCCTTTGATTGCTGCTGGAGCGGCTCCGTCTGCGGCTCTGCCCCGTTGAGTGACTGGCGAATGCTGACGTAATGCTGGATTCGCCTGAAATTGCAATGCAAAAATCTTATCATGGACTGTCAAAGCAGAAGGCAAAGTCAATACCGGCCCCCATTACATGTCCTTCAGAGTAAACTGCTCACCCGCGCCTGCCCTTGATTGGCAAGATGCAGCACTGATGCTGAAATGTGGCGCCGGATTTTCGTTTCCCTGTGGCGCTGCCGATCCATTCCTAGAAAATGTTTGTTAGATTAGTAAATTCCACTTGGTGTGCTGAAAAGGAAAACTTTGTCCAATCAGCTTTCCCACTGATCAGATTGATCAGTGGGACAAGGTCAAGGCTGGAGAGGCGGGTGTAGCTGATAAAGTTTCTGCCAATCAGCATTAAGCTAGGAGGCCAGTGTAAAATAAAATCCAATAAAAACAGTCGGAGCGTGAGGTGGGTGTAGCTGATAAAGTCTCAGCCAATCAGCATCAAGCTAGGAGGCAGGCCGACTGCAGGCTTCTAGTGTTAAATAAGACTAATTGGACTGAGCTGATTGGGAGCAAGCGAAATGATACGAAGCGAGAGATATATGTACATTGGGCAATAACCGTCTACATCAAGACCGCTCACCTTGCCCTTGCGCAGGCTCTGCAGCAGACTGCGCATCTCGTCCTCGGTCTTGTCTACGAACATGGCATCGAAGGAGTTGCACCTCTGCGACTCGCCTGCTGAGCGGCCGAACATTTTATCATGCGCCGGGTTCGTGTACTAATAGGAAAACGGCGAAGGAATTCTCTTAATTTGTAATCAGTTTTATCAGCTAATTTTGCACATTTCATCCAAACTTTAGCACTACTTTTTATTATCAAAAACTGTTGCACACTTTTACCAGCCATTGTTGCATACTTTTATCAGCCATTGTTGCACACTTTTACCAGCCATTGTTGCATACTTTTATCAGCCATTGTTGCACACTTTTACCAGCCATTGTTGCATACTTTTACCAGCCATTGTTGCCCACTTTTATCAGTCATTGTTGCACACTTTTACCAGCCATTGTTGCATACTTTTATCAGCCATTGTTGCACACTTTTATCAGCCATGGTTGCCCACTTTTATCAGTCATTGTTGCCCACTTTTATCAGCCATTGTTGCCCACTTTTATCAGCCATGGTTGCACACTTTTATCAGCCATTGTTGCACACTTTTATCAGCCATGGTTGCACACTTTTATCAGTCATTGTTGCCCACTTTTATCAGCCATTGTTGCCCACTTTTATCAGCCATGGTTGCACACTTTTATCAGCCATGGTTGCACACTTTTATCAGCCATTGTTGCACACTTTTATCAGCCATTGTTGCACACTTTTATCAGCCATGATTGCACACTTTTATCAGCCATGGTTGCCCACTTTTATCAGCCATTGTTGCCCACTTTTATCAGACATGGTTGCACACTTTTATCAGCCATGATTGCACACTTTTATCAGCCATGGTTGCACACTTTTATCAGCCATGGTTGCACACTTTTATCAGCCATGGTTGCACACCACCCTTTTGCGGTTATCTTCTGCAAAAGTTTTGTACTATTAATATTTGTAAGCTCGCGAGTGTACCCGAATGAAAAAGATCAGACAAAGTGTAAGTCTTAAGAAGTCTGCATTAACAAGTCGGCAAAGAATTGAGGAATACTCAGTCAGATTATTCCCATATCAATCTGCCCGGTTCCCCTTCTTTCCCCAGCCCGCCACCCTTCAATTTATCCGCGCGCGGCCCCGGCGCACAAATCCGGCCCCCACACCCGATGGAGTTGAGACGAAAGTAAATCCTGAATCCCTTTCAATCATCGGGGGGAGAAGCATGGCGCGGTCAAAAAGTCCGTGGGAGACGGGAGATGAGAGAGAGAGAGAGAGAGAGAGGAGAGATGGCAGTCCCCCATGCTCTTCTTCCCCTCGATGCTGCTTCTGCTGATCGGTTCATCATCTGACCATTTTTTTCTGGGCAAGGAGCCGCCCGAACCGGGACGGAATTCTGAACCGATTATGTCTGTTAACTGCTATCTCTTCCGTTGCTCCGCCTGTTCCTATTAAGAGGCGCGAGGATGCCAGCACAGACAGGCCTTCAATTTCTATGCATGCATATTTTGCCTTTTTTCCTGGTTAGTCTTCGTGAGTAGTATAGCCGCCGCTCCGTAGCACTCGTGGGATTCGGGGAGTTGACTTCTACTATCATTAAGAGTGCATATGCTCGAAGTTTTCCTTGCGAGAAAAATGAGACTAAGCTTCCGACAGGGATTCTATCGGCAAGAATTCCCCAGGCAGATCCAGTCAGCGGGAATCCCCAGGCAGATCCAGTCAGCGGGAATCCCCAGGCAGATCCAGTCAGTGGGAATCCCCAGGCAGATCTAGTCAGCGGGAATCCCCAGGCAGATCTAGTCAGCGGGAATCCGCAGGCAGATCCAGTCAGCGGGAATCCCCAGGCAGATCCAGTCAGCGGGAATCCCCAGGCAGATCCAGTCAGCGGGAATTCCCCGGGTAGATCCAGTCAGCGGGAATCCCCAGGCAGATCCAGTCAGCGGGAATCCCCAGGCAGATCCAGTCAGCGGGAATCCCCAGGCAGATCCAGTCAGCGGGAATCCCCAGGCAGATCCAGTCAGCGGGAATCCCCAGGCAGATCCAGTCAGCGGGAATCCCCAGGCAGATCCAGTCAGCGGGAATCCCCAGGCAGATCCAGTCAGTGGGAATCCCCAGGCAGATCTAGTCAGCGGGAATCCCCAGGCAGATCCAGTCAGCGGGAATCCCCAGGCAGATCCAGTCAGCGGGAATTCCCCGGGTAGATCCAGTCAGCGGGAATCCCCAGGCAGATCCAGTCAGCGGGAATCCCCAGGCAGATCCAGTCAGCGGGAATTCCCCGGGTAGATCCAGTCAGCGGGAATCCCCAGGCAGATCCAGTCAGCGGGAATCCCCAGGCAGATCCAGTCAGCGGGAATCCCCAGGCAGATCCAGTCAGCGGGAATTCCCCGGGTAGATCCAGTCAGCGGGAATTCACCAGCCAGATTCACCTGGATGCAGAACCGGTCGCTGGCGATCTCCACGGCCTCGCCGCTGCGGTCCAGTGCGGCAAATGCGGCCGCCAGAGCCGCCAGCTTCTCGCAGCAGCGGAAGGAGCTCTGCTGACAGGTGACCAGACAGTCGGAGCAGCTGTCCACGCTGATTGATTCGGCAAATTTCTAGAATGAAAAAAGATTTTTATTGATTTAATAAAAAATTTTGAATGCTTAGAATGGTTAAATGAGATAATGAATAATGCTCTACTAAGGGAGGTGAAGAAACAGGAAAGGAATGAAGCTGAAAAGTAGGGTAGAAAAATTTGAGATGCAGGGAGGAATGAAGCTGAGATGCAGGGCAGAAATAAAGGTGAGATGCAGGGAGGAATGAAGCTGAGATGACGCAGGGAGGAATGAAGCTGAGATGCAGGGAGGAATGAAACTGAGATGCAGGGAGGAATAAAGGTGAGATGCAGGGAGGAATGAAGCTGAGATGCAGGGAGGAATGAAGATGAGATGCAGGGCCGGAATAAAGGTGAGATGCAGGGCAGGAATAAAGGTGAGGTGCAGGGAGGAACAAAGGTGAGATGCAGAGCAGAAAAGGGTGAAATACAGGTAGGAATTAAGGTAAGATGCAAGGTGGAATAAACTTAGATACAGGGCAGAAAAAGGTGAGATGCAGGGAGGAATGAAGCTGAGATGCAGGGAGGAATGAAGCTGAGATGCAGGGAGGAATGAAGCTGAGATGCAGGGAGGAATGAAGATGAGATGCAGGGCCGGAATAAAGGGTGAGATACAGAGAGGAATAAAGGTGAGATGCAGGGAGGAATAAAGCTGAGATGCAGGGAGGAATGAAGCTGAGATGCAGGGAGGAAAAAGCTGAGATGCAGGGAGGAATGAAGCTGAGATGCAGGGAGGAATGAAGCTGAGATGCAGGGAGGAATGAAGCTGAGATGCAGGGAGGAATGAAGCTGAGATGCAGGGAGGAATGAAGCTGAGATGCAGGGAGGAATGAAGCTGAGATGCAGGGAGGAATGAAGCTGAGATGCAGGCAGGAATGAAGCTGAGATGCAGGGAGGAATGAAGCTGAGATGCAGGGAGGAATGAAGCTGAGATGCAGGGAGGAATGAAGGAGAGATGCGGGGCAGAAATGAAGCTGAGATGCAGGCAGGAATGAAGCTGAGATGCAGGGAGGAATAAGGTTGAAAGAGTATTTTGAACTGACTGACACGATAGAATGAAATTGCAAAAGCTTCTATTCGAATATTTCTAACAGGTCAGTAAGTGCAAATTTAGCACCACACGTGTCCTCTAATGCTGCTGCCTTCGCTTCGCAACAAGAGGGGAAGATACGTGTATACATTAACTCTTGTTAATTGAATACAAGTATCTGCTGCACCATTCCTCACCACGTACTGCGATCCTCCTTCAAGCCCAACTCACCATATTGTAGCCGAAAGGCACCAGTTCTGCTAGCGACGGGCCTCTGCGGAAATCAATTCGTAGAAAAATTAAGCGTCAAAAATGACATTATCTACGAGGTGTAGAAAAAACCCGGAAAGTGGAAATCCAATAGGCATCTATCGCGAATTTGTTGTAGTAGGCTTCTTACTGTTGAGTCATATACAGTTAGTTCGAGTCCTAAACTGTTTGCGTCATTGATAGTTTATGTCATACGTATTTTGAGTCACAGACAGTTTGATTCATAGACAGTTTGAGTCATAGACAGTTTGAGTCATAGACAGTTTGAGTCATAGACAGTTTGAGTCATAGACTATTTGTGTCATAGACAGTTTGTGTCATAGACAGTTTGTGTCATAGACAGTTTGTGTCATAGACAGTTTGTGTCATAGACAGTTTGTGTCATAGACAGTTTGTGTCATAGACAGTTTGTGTCATAGACATTTTGTGTCATAGACAGTTTGTGTCATAGACATTTTGTGTCATAGACAGGTTGTGTCATAGACAGTTTGTGTCATAGAAAGTTTGTGTCATAGACAGTTTGTGTCATAGACAGTTTCTGTCATAGATTGATTAATAAAAAAGTTGAGTTATTTATATATTTCAAATTTTATTAAGTACGAGCGTACAACTGCACTCACCCAGCTCTGGTCACGGCCAAAAAGCAGGTGAACTCAGACTGGCTCACTGCGCGCATCGATCTGACGAGCTGGTCGCCGATGCCTTCGCCTTCGCCACCGCCGCTGCCACCGCCTCCTCGACGGTCGATGACGACCAGATCATGCCGGTCTTCGATGTACCTCTCCATGGCCCGCTCAGAGCTGTGCTCAGCTGAGCAGCTCAGAGCCAACCGCTCCGCCGCCTTCTGGAAGCAGAGGCTCTGTGCGTCCTCTCTGGGGAATATCAGCAGAATCTGGCGGAGACCACGTGGAGACAAATGGGAGATTAGTTTCAGTGCTGAATAGCTGCCCCACTCCTCACTCAGACACCCACCCACTCCTCACTCAGACACCCACCCACTCCTCACTCAGACACCCACCCACTCCTCACTCAGACACCCACCCACTCCTCACTCAGACACCCACCCACTCCTCACTCAGACACCCATCCCACTCCTCACTCAGACACCCACCTCACTCCTCACTCAGACACCCACCTCACTCCTCACTCAGACACCCACCCACTCTTCACTCAGACACCCATCCCACTCCTCACTCAGACACCCACCTCACTCCTCACTCAGACACCCACCTCACTCCTCACTCAGACACCCACCTCACTCCTCCACTCGTCACCATTTCGCAGATTCAGTTGGGAGGCAGTCTGCATTAAAAACCCATCACAGTGTCATTGCCAGCTGAGGGCCCGCATTTTTCCATATTTGGCACCTGATGAGCCGCCCCAGCGCAGTTAACTTGTCTTAGAATATTTATTCAAACGTATAATTTTTCCTCCCTTAGCATGATTAGACCCATCCAATTTTTTTGACAAGAAATAAGCGATAAAGCCCGCATGCTTTCTGCTGTTTTACCTTTATTATCAAAGCTTTTTTATTCTCAACGCCCGAAAATCAAGAAGGAGAATTGAGCCACTCACCGACATGGCTTCATCCGAGTGAAGGTCCTGAGGCATTCCGTTGCTGTCAGCCGAGGAGGACTGGGGTGGCTGCAACGGCAAAATTATACCAGACATTTTACGAGTATAAAAGGAATTTTGCTATGCATGGTCGATCTAGTATATGCATTGTCGCTAGATCTATATGCATTGTCGCTAGATCTATATGCACTGTCGCTAGATCTATATGCATTGTCGCTAGATCTATATGCATTGTCGCTAGATCTATATGCATTGTCGCTAGATCTATATGCATTGTAGCTAGATCTATATGCATTGTCGCTAGATCTATATGCATTGTCGCTAGATCTATATGCATTGTCGCTAGATCTATATGCATTGTCGCTAGATCTATATGCATTGTCGCTAGATCTATATGCATTGTCGCTAGATCTATATGCATTGTCGCTAGATCTATATGCATTGTCGCTAGATCTATATGCATTGTCGCTAGATCTATATGCATTGTCACTAGATCTATATGCATTGTCGCTAGATCTATATGCACTGTCACTAGATCTATATGCACTGTCGCTAGATCTATATGCACTGTCGCAATAACTACTGTCGCTAGACTTCTATCTCTGCCGCTTAGCCATGGGGCAAATATTCGTGCCGGAACTCATCAGTGGGGACATTAATATTAGTAAATTTCTAATTGATCATTGCAGAACTATGACAATTGCCTTCAGAAGCTTTCTGGCGAATATTTCGTGTCGTGAAGATTTTCACAGGAAATTTTCTATCCTTCTTCTTTTTCGCGTGACAACTGCAGCAAGAGCCCTAAGCTCAAGAAAGGTGCGCCTTCAGCCCGGCAACTAATTAGAGAGAATATCCACTGAAAAATCTGTGTTCCTATGAAGCTGGGGAATTTTTTCGACTTGTCGACTTGTCGATCAGGTGGATCTCGGCGGCTGGTGATGATGGAATTTGGCAGCCCAGAATCACAAGATGAAGAACAGCGAATTGGAGAGGTGCCGGCACAAGCTGTTTAAGAATCTGCGCGCGGCTCCCCATCCGACGCAATGTTTGAGCAGTTTGGGAGTGGGAGTGACTGGGACAGGAGGCTGAGCTGGGAGAATGAGCACTGCAAGGAGATGAAAAACAATGCACTCGGGCGTACTGGGCCTGTTTGTCCAAGCCGGGGGCGGGCTTGGGACTTCAGCAGTCAAAGCTAGGGGGGGGGGTGGCAGAGAGTGCTCAAGGTCTCATAGGTGCAACCGCAATTGCTGCACCTGACGGCGAGATTAAGACAGTCTAAAATTCACTCACTGCTCCCAATGTATATACCCCTGAGGACTCGGGGGGGCGGGCGGGGGTGAGGGGAGATGGGAGTATCAATGACAAAGTCATAAAGTCTCAAGTTTTATTACTTCTCACTTTGTAATTTGCATTCCTGATCCCATTCCTGATTACTGATGATCCCATTCCCATTACTGATGATCCCATTCCCATTACTGATGATCCCATTCCTGATCACTGTTAATCCCATTCCTCATTACTGTTAATCCCATTTGTCATTACCGTTAATCCCATTTGTCATTACTGTTAATCCCATTCCTGACTACTGATGATCCAATAAAACAATTAACTGATAAAGCCATAATGCAATTTATAGGTAAAGTAACAAAAAATTAGTTTAATTGACAAGATTACAGCTAAAACTATTTTTGGTCTGACTATTTTCTTCCCGCCAATACGAGCGTACCTTAGCAGCGTGACTGTTGTCTTGATTCATTACTTGGCTGGGAAGATCTCCCGCATTCTCCTCACACCTCGCTTTAGCCATCAATTTTCAATTTCCCCACTCTGTTTTTTAATTTCTGAGGCCTCGCTGGGCTCCCTCTCTTTTTGAAGCAGCAATTTCCATATTTTAATTGAATTTCTCAGGCGTTCCAAGGTGCCGGAATCGCTCTATCTCCAAAGGCCCGCTTTAATTCTGAGTCCATTATAATTCAAAGTCAGCAATAGAAATGTTGCTTTGGAAATTTTGTTAGCTGGTTATAAAGGCTGATGGTCGAGGTAATATTTCTAATTCGGCTGAACAGCGGGAGTTTGGGAATAGAAATAATAATAATAAACTACTTGACTCTAAGACTGCCGGATCTATGACCCTGCGGAGGACAGACTGCCAGATCTATGACCCTGCGGAGGACAGACTGCCAGATCTATGACCCTGCTGAGGACAGACTGCCAGATCTATGACCCTGCGGAGGACAGACTGCCAGATCTATGACCCTGCGGAGGACAGACTGCCAGATCTATGACCCTGCAGAGGACAGACTGCAAGATCTATGACCCTGCTGAGGACAGACTGCCAGATCTATGACCCTGCGGAGGACAGACTGCCGGACTTATGACCCTGCTGAGGACAGACTGCCGGACTTATGACCCTGCGGAGGACAGACTGCCAGATCTATGACCCTGCTGAGGACAGACTGCCAGATCTATGACCCTGCGGAGGACAGACTGCCGGACTTATGACCCTGCTGAGGACAGACTGCCGGACTTATGACCCTGCGGAGGACAGACTGCCAGATCTATGACCCTGCGGAGGACAGACTGCCAGATCTATGACCCTGCTGAGGACAGACTGCCGGATTTATGACCCTGCAGAGGACAGACTTCGAGAACAATGACCCTCCAGAAGACTGAATTCCAGATCTATATGACTCTCCGGAGGACTGATGTATGACCCTCAAGAGAACAGACTTCCAGATCTATATGACTCTCCAGATGACAGATGTATGATCCTCAAGAGAACAGACTTCCAGATCTATATGACTCTCCAGATGACAGATGTATGACCCTCAAGAGAACAGACTTCCAGATCTATATGACTCTCCAGATGACAGATGTATGACCCTCAAGTGAACAGAATTCCAGATCTATATGACTCTCCAGATGACAGACGTATGACCCTCAAGTGAACAGAATTCCAGATCTATATGACTCTCCAGATGACAGACGTATGACCCTCAAGTGAACAGAATTCCAGATCTATATGACTCTCCAGATGACAGACGTATGACCCTCAAGAGAACAGACTTCCAGATCTAATTCAAGGCCACAGGAGGTGCGTCAAATTATACACAGGTCAATTGAATCAAGTTGTACTTCTCGTGGAATTTCCCGCTAGCGAATTTAAGACAGCTGAACTGAAGTGAAGTACAAAAGTTGGACAGCAATGCTGCAAAGTTTTGTATTCAGTCGGTCCTGCCTGAATTGTTGATAGAAAGAGAGACAGGTTTCGTATATGGAATCAGCATATGGAAAACAGCCGCACCGGCAGTCTACCGTGACCCATGACAAGCTGTCCTGGGCTCTCGGGAACGACTTCGATTCCACACACCCACTTCTCTCTCCCTGCCTTCTCCGGCTATTCATGACGAAGGTTGACGATCCACTTTTAATTTGGCCTAGGTATGAATTAATTAATTCGTTGCTGATATTCTTTTCTCGGGGGGTTGCCGTGTCTTCGTTGAGAGAGAGGCACAGATAGAGAGGGAAAGAAGAGGGAGAGAAGAGGTGGAGAGACAGAGTGGAGAGAAAGAGGGGAGAGAAAGAGTGGAGAGACAGAGTGGAGAGAAAGAGTGGAGAGAAAGAGTGGAGAGACAGAGTGGAGAGACAGAGTGGAGAGAAAGAGTGGAGAGACAGAGTGGAGAGACAGAGTGGAGAGACAGAGTGGAGAGAAAGAGTAGAGAGACAGAGTGGAGAGACAGAGTGGAGAGAAAGAGTGGAGAGACAGAGTGGAGAGAAAGAGTGGAGAGAAAGAGTGGAGAGAAAGAGTGGAGAGAAAGAGTGGAGAGACAGAGTGGAGAGAAAGAGTGGAGAGAAAGAGTGGAGAGACAGAGTGGAGAGACAGAGTGGAGAGACAGAGTGGAGAGACAGAGTGGAGAGACAGAGTGGAGAGAAAGAGTGGAGAGAAAGAGTGGAGAGAAAGAGTGGAGAGAAAGAGTGGAGAGAAAGAGTGGAGAGAAAGAGTGGAGAGAAAGAGTGGAGAGAAAGAGGAAAGAGAAAGATGGGGGAGAAAGAGAGAAAAGGTGGAATAAAAGGAGAGAAGAGGAAGGAAAAAGTAACCAAAAGCAGACCATTTGCACAGATTGAAAGTGAACTACATGCTGTTTAAAAATTGCTGCAAGCAGCCAGTCTCGCGGTGGCTAGACTTACCTGAATAAGTCGCCTCTGCTTTTGCTGCCGAGGCTTCGATCTCTTGCAGCCTCCTGCTCTCCTGCGCTTTCCCATCCTTGACAGCTGCTTCCCTCTCTGTCACTTTCTCTCCTGAACCTGCTTCGTCTTTCTTCTTTATACCCGTGCCTGCCTGTCCTTGCCTGCTCGAAAAAAACACTGATAGAGGGGCACCAGGGGCCTTTGGGAAGTAAGTTTAGGAAGAGGATAGACCTAGCGCGAGCGCTTTGTAATCAAGCTGATACCCCGGCCTCCTCCCCTCTTCCCGAGTTCCCGGGTTGCGCCCAGGTGCCTGGCCTGTGTGCGTGCGTCAGCTTTCTCTGTCATTCGTTCCTCGCCGTCTGCTTCTCACTACTGCAGACTGCTATCAGCTGTCAGTCAAAGCAGGCTGCAAGTTTGCGGCTGTCGGGCGACGCTGCAGCCGGCCTCTAAACGACGTCTTATTGGCCCCCGAAAAAAAAGTGATGCTTGCGTCACTGTGTACAAGAAACTGCTTTTCACTCTCATTACCCTATGATTGCGTTTAAACCTAAACCTTAATCTCAATGGGAATAGCTTGGGAACAAGGACTAAGCATGGACTGTGTGAAGCTTCTGGATGGGGATTGTGAAGCTTCTGGATGGGGATTGTGAAGCTTCTGGATGGGGATTGTGAAGCTTCTGGATGGGGATTGTGAAGCTTCTGGATGGGGATTGTGAAGCTTCTGGATGGGGATTGTGAAGCTTCTGGATGGGGATTGTGAAGCTTCTGGATGGGGATTGTGAAGCTTCTGGATGGGGATTGTGAAGCTTCTGGATGGGGATTGTGAAGCTTCTGGATGGGGATTGTGAAGCTTCTGGATGGGGATTGTGAAGCTTCTGGGTGGGGATTGTGAAGCTTCTGGATGGGGATTGTGAAGCTTCTGGATGGGGATTGTGAAGCTTCTGGATGGGGATTGTGAAAATTCTGGATGGGGATTATGAAGCTTCTGGGTGGGGATTATGAAGCTTCTGGGTGGGGATTGTGAAGCTTCTGGATGGGGATTGTGTAAGTTTGGAGATGGGGATCGTTCCATCCCTATGGGAATGGGGATGGAAAGTTAAAATTTCTATGAAGTTTCCGTGATTGGGTGGCCTGGTTACAACGAGATTCGCTTGAATCTTGGAAAATCACCTCTTGATCCAGGGCGACGGGACGCCAAATCGTGTGCCCCACCCTGTTGGTCGTTAGTGCCATCCTATTTAATTATCCTTTACATGAGGTCTCTTCACGCTCTTGCCCAGCCTACGTCACGTTTTTATTCTTCAGCGACCAGGGCTGTGACGAATTGCAATCGGCGATTTTTAGGGAATTATCTGACCTAAAGTCTGACCACTCTCTCACAGCTTACCCCACTCTCACACAGCTTACCCCACTCTCCTACAGCTTACACCACTCTCCCATAGCTTACCCCAATCTCCCACAGCTTACACCACTCTCCCATAGCTTACCCCACTCTCCTACAGCTTACCCCACTCTCCCACAGCTTACCCCACTCTCCCATAGCTTACCCCACTCTCCCACAGCTTACTCCACTCTCCCACAGCTTACCCCACTCTCCCATAGCTTACCCCACTCTCCCATAGCTTACCCCACTCTCCCATAGCTTACCCCACTCTCCCACAGCTTACCCCACTCTCCCATAGCTTACCCCACTCTCCCATAGCTTACCCCACTCTCCCATAGCTTACCCCACTCTCCCATAGCTTACCCCACTCTCCCACAGCTTACCCCACTCTCCCATAGCTTACACCACTCTCCCATAGCTTACCCCACTCTCCCACAGCTTACCCCACTCTCCCATAGCTTACCCAACTCTCCCATAGTTTACCCCACTCTCCCATAGCTTACCCCACTCTCCCATAGCTTACACCACTCTCCCATAGCTTACCCCACTCTCCCATAGCTTACCCCACTCTCCCATAGCTTACCCCACTCTCCCATAGCTTACCCCACTCTCCCACAGCTTACCCCACTCTCCCATAGCTTACACCACTCTCCCATAGCTTACCCTCATTCTCCCATAGCTTATCCAGCTTACCCCACTCTCCCACAGCTTATCCGACTCTCCCACCGCTTACCACACTCCCCCACTCTCCCACCGCTTAGCCTTATCCCACTCTCTCAACGCTTACCCCCACTCTCTCATATCTTACCCAGCTTACCCCTACTCGAATTTGGACAGGCATTGCATTCTCTAATTCTCTCTGATTACTATTTATTTGCATCAAACGAATTTCCTTTAACTTACGCTTGTAAACACTTCGAGCTGTCACTCACCTTGGCTTCATTAGTCAGGCCATCAACAGCCGCCGCAGTCTCCCCAGCAGCAGCAGCTCCAGCAGCCACTCGAAATCCGTTTCTTCCTGCAGCGGGTTTCCCAGTCGAAGCCTCTCTGTCCCGAACGCCGCCCTCTCTGCTGCTATGGCAACCCATGGCCGGCTTGTTGAAGCTCAAATTGCAAATCAATGCAGATCTCCCGTCTCAGCTGAGCGACCTCACGGAGCAGCTGAAATTAACGGTAAATCAGCCAGGCGTGCCAATTAATTAATCTGACCCAGTCAGCACAGGTGAATTGTGTGTCGTTGGTCAAGCTTATAGTAAAGGATTAATGACATCTTGTGAGGAATTTTTGGGGCAGGACACTTTGACTGAGAGGTAGGACACTGCGGTTGAGGGGTAGGATACTTCGACTGAGGGGTAGGACACTTCGGTTGAGGGGTAGGACACTTCGGTTGAGGGGTAGGACAGTTCGGTTGAGGGGTAGGACACTTCGACTGAGGGGTAGGACACTTCGACTGAGGGGTAGGACACTTCGACTGAGGGGTAGGACACTTCGACTGAGGGGTAGGACACTTCGACTGAGAATAGGACACTTCGACTGAGGGGTAGGACACTTCGATTGACGGGCAGGACACTTCGGTTGAGGGGTAGGACACTTCGACTGAGGAGTAGGACACTTCGACTGAGGAGTAGGACACTACGTTTGAGGGGTAGGACACTTCGACTGATGGGTAGGACACTTCGACTGAGGGGTAGGACACTTCGACTGAGAATAGGACACTTCGACTGAGGGGCAGGACACTTCGACTGAGGGGTAGGACACTTCGACTGAGGGATAGGACACTTCGACTGAGGGGCAGGACACTGCGGTTGAGGGGTAGGACACTTCGACTGAGGGGTAGGACACTTCGACTGAGGGATAGGACACTTCGACTGAGGGGTAGGACACTTCGACTGAGGGGCAGGACACTTCGACTGAGGGGTAGGACACTTCGACTGAGGGGCAGGACACTTCGGTTGAGGGGTAGGACACTACGGTTGAGGGGTACGACACTTCGACTGTGGGGTAGGACACATCGACTGAGGGGTAGGACACTTCGACTGAGGGGTAGGACACTTCGACTGAGGGGTAGGACACTTCGATTGACGGGCAGGACACTTCGGTTGAGGGGTAGGACACTACGGTTGAGAGGTAGGACACTTCGACTGATGGGTAGGACACTTCGACTGAGGGGCAGGACACTTCGACTGAGGGGTAGGACACTTAGACTGAGGGGTAGGACACTTCGACTGAGGGGCAGGACACTTCGGTTGAGGGGTAGGACACTACGGTTGAGGGGTACGACACTTCGACTGTGGGGTAGGACACATCGACTGAGGGGTAGGACACTTCGACTGAGGGGTAGGACACTTCGACTGAGGGGTAGGACACTTCTATTGACGGGTAGGACACTTCGACTGAGGGGTAGGACACTTCGACTGAGGGGTAGGACACTTCGACTGAGGGGTAGGACACTTCGGTTGAGGGTTAGGACACTACGGTTGAGGGGTAGGACACTTCGACTGGGGGGTAGGACACTTCGACTGAGAATAGGACACTTCGGTTGAGGAGTAGGACACTACGGTTGAGGGGTAGGACACTTCGACTGAGGGGTAGGACACTACGGTTGAGGGGTAGGACACTACGGTTGAGAGGTAGGACACTGCGGTTGAGGGGTAGGACACATCGACTGAGGGGTAGGACACATCGACTGAGGGGTAGGACACTTCGACTGGGGGGTAGGACACTTCGACTGAGAATAGGACACTTCGGTTGAGGAGTAGGACACTACGGTTGAGGGGTAGGACACTTCGACTGAGGGGTAGGACACTACGGTTGAGGGGTAGGACACTACGGTTGAGAGGTAGGACACTGCGGTTGAGGGGTAGGACACTTAGACTGAGGGGTAGGACACATCGACTGAGGGGTAGGACACATCGACTGAGGGGCAGGACACTTCGACTAGGGTTTAGGACCAAGTTCAGAATTAACTAACTGATATACATCAAGAGACTCTGCGCTATGTGAAATGCACTCAGACTTTCTCTCTGAACTTTTGCGCAAATTATGTATGGAACTATTTGACCAAAAATTTTCTTCTTTAGTGGCGGGGGGTACTCGTAAAACTTGGCAGATTCGCATTCCAACTGAGCGGGCTGGGGTGAAGGTCGTTTAACAGTTAGTGGTTTTTTTTTAGGTTTTGGGCCCGACCTCGTCAGGCTGCTTCCTTGTACTGCGCACTAGGATTTCCGCAGTGAAATTATATCAAAGCCTTGGAAATTCGCGCTGGGCTGCTTAAGGACGACCTCTTCTGGTCACAGCTTTGAAGCTAATTTAGCATAGATGGGCACTGGGCTGATTTTGTAAATAGTGAGTTGTTTTAGCTAAATAGCGATCTTGGACCTAGATTAGCAATCCATTCTATTCCTGCATCCATGATGTAGGCTAGATTAGCAATCCATTCTATTCCTGCATCCATGATGTAGGCTAGATTAGCAATCCATTCTATTCCTGCATCCATGATGTAGGCTAGATTAGCAATCCATTCTATTCCTGCATCCATGATGCAGGCTAGATTAGCAATCCATTCTATTCCTGCATCCATGATGTAGGCTAGATTAGCAATCCATTCTATTCCTGCATCCATGATGTAGGCTAGATTAGCAATCCATTCTATCCCTGCATCCATGATGTAGGCTAGATTAGCAATCCATTCTATTCCTGCATCATGATGTAGGCTAGATTAGCAATCCATTCTGTTCCTGCATCATGATGTAGGCTAGATTAGCAATCCATTCTATTCCAGCATCCTTGATGCAGGCTAGATTAGCAATCCATTCTATTCCTGCATCCATGATGCAGGCTAGATTAGCAATCCATTCTATTAATGCATCCTTGATGCAGGCTAGATTAGCAATCCATTCTATTCCTGCATCCATGATGTAGGCTAGATTAGCAATCCATTCTATTCCTGCATCCATGATGTAGGCTAGATTAGCAATCCATTCTATTCCTGCATCCATGATGTAGGCTAGATTAGCAATCCATTCTATTCCTTCATCCATGATGTAGGCTAGATTAGCAATCCATTCTGTTCCTGCATCCATGATGTAGGCTAGATTAGCAATCCATTCTATTCCTGCATCCATGATGCAGGCTAGATTAGCAATCCATTCTATTCCTGCATCATGATGTAGGCTAGATTAGCAATCCATTCTATTCCTGCATCATGATGTAGGCTAGATTAGCAATCCATTCTATTCCTGCATCCTTGATGCAGGCTAGATTAGCAATTCATTCTATTCCTTCATCCATGATGCAGGCTAGATTAGCAATCCATTCTATTCCTTCATCCATGATGTAGGCTAGATTAGCAATCCATTCTATTCCTGCATCCATGATGTAGGCTAGATTAGCAATCCATTCTATTCCTGCATCCATGATGTAGGCTAGATTAGCAATCCATTCTATTTTTGCATCCATGATGTAGGCTAGATTAGCAATCCATTCTGTTCCTGCATCCATGATGCAGGCTAGATTAGCAATCCATTCTATTCCTGCATCCATGATGTAGGCTAGATTAGCAATCCATTCTATTCCTGCATCATGATGTAGGCTAGATTAGCAATCCATTCTATTCCTGCATCCATGATGTAGGCTAGATTAGCAATCCATTCTATTCCTTATAGAACCAGTCGGCCTCCTTACTCACCAGTTGCCGACATCGCAGATATACAGTGTACAGTCGGATATGCTTAGAATTGCTGCAGAAGAGGAGGCAATAGCGCGCTTGGCCCAGATGAAAAAAATGTTCTGGTCAGTCGGCCAGTCTGGCACCACTCGCCCACACCCTTGCGCTCTTCGCTCTCTTGGATTCCAGCTTGGCTTTTTACAAGAATCGACCTCAATAAGCGACCCAAGCTTTATTGGTCGGCTGGCCGCCACCAGTCAAATGGGAGCAGAGCAGAGCACAGCAGAGCAGAGCAGAGAAGAGATAGAAAGCAGAGATTTCTAGCTAGCTTGACTATGAAATGTTTTTCGCTTCGCCACTCAACCTGGGATTCGTCCACGCTCGATTTCCACTATGTCGATGCCTTTCTGCCGCTCAAGGACTTCTAGATTAGAAATATCTAGATTAGAAACCAGAAAATGGGGTGAACCAAATATTTCCAGATTTATTTTACGCGCGTAGTTAAGCAAGTTAAGCAAAGTGGTAGCGGTTAGTTTCGTAGGGATAATTTTGGGGTCAATGTAAAGATCCATATGGGATTTCTGCTCCACAACTATAGACAATCTGCCATTGCTTGACTCCACAACCATAGACACAATCTGCCATTGTTTGACTCCACAACCATAGACACAATCTGCCATTGTTTGACTCCACAACCATAGACACAATCTGCCATTGTTTGACTCCACAACCATAGACACAATCTGTCATTGCTTGACTCCACAACCATAGACACAATCTGCCATTGTTTGACTCCACAACCATAGACACAATCTGCCATTGAGTATTACCACGAAAAACACCGAGTATCCCGAGTACTTCTCTCAACAAGAGGCCACAGCAGCAGAAGCACAGTCGCTCTCTATCTCGCTCTAGGGATTCGAATTTCTCCTTTGCTCCTTCTCAGACAGCCGATGGAGATTTTGCGCGGTTTAATCAGACAGATTCGGGTCTGTTTTCTCTAGCTCTCGCTCGCCTCTTTGGTTGATCAAATTCTATAGTAAGTTCTGGAGAAGGGAAACTTTATGTATATCCTTAGTCTAATAAACCATAATTAAGTCACTGTGTGGTGCACTTCTGATTTGCTGCTAATGAATGCGAATATTTCCCTATCTGTTTTAATCAGCGACTGGTTCCGATTGCATGAACTATTGCAAGGGAATTGTGCTGATTGCATGAACTATTGCAAGGGAATTGTGCTGATTGCATGAACTATTGCAAGGGAATTGTGCTGATTGCATGAACTATTGCAAGGGAATTGTGCTGATTGCATGAACTATTGCAAGGGAATTGTGCTGATTGCAAGAACTATTGCAAGGGAATTTTGCTGATTGGATGAACTATTGCAAGGGAATTGTGCTGATTGCATGAACTATTGCAAGGGAATTGTGCTGATTGCATGAACTATTGCAAGGGAATTGTGCTGATTGCATGAACTATTGCAAGGGAATTGTGCTGATTGGATGAACTATTGCAAGGGAACTGTGCTGATTGCATGAACTATTGCAAGGGAATTGTGCTGATTGCATGAACTATTGCAAGGGAATTGTGCTGATTGCATAAAAGTCCGAGGCGGATTGCTTTTAAATTGCTTTGCAGATTCGCGCATTTCGAAATATAATAAAACTACATCTATTCTTTTATCCATCCTCATTTAGAGACGCATTGCCCTTCCTGTCCAAAAATTAAGCGGATTTACAGAATCTGTTACGCACTAGCGTAATGATCCAAAATTCTGAGCCTTGTCGAGCCCTCGAAATGAAATCCCACCTGATCCGGGATATTTTATTGAGAAATAGGTTTAATTAAGAAAGCTTCGTACCAGCGAATCCAAAATAGAAACTTTATTATTCAATATGTGATAACAGAGTACCTGAATACTATTGCCATCGATCATTTTCACCTTTACTGCATTTGTTAGTTAGTTATTTACTTAGATAGTTAGTCAGTTAGTCAGTTAGTTAGTTAGTTAGTTAGTTAGTTAGTTAGCTAGTTAGTTAGCTAGCTAGTTAGTTAGTTAGTTAGTTAGTTAGTTAGTTAGTTAGTTAGTTAGTTAGTTAGTTAGTTAGTTAGCTAGCTAGTTAGTTAGTTAGTTAGTTAGTTAGTTAGTTAGCTAGTTAGTTAGTTAGTTAGTTAGTTAGTTAGTTAGTTAGTTAGTTAGTTAGTTAGTTAGTTAGTTAGTTAGTTAGTTAGTTAGTTAGTTAGTTAGTTAGTTAGTTAGTTAGTTAGTTAGTTAGTTAGTTAGTTAGTTAGTTAGTTAGTTAGTTAGTTAGTTAGTTAGTTAGTTAGTTAGTTAGTTAGTTAGTTAGTTAGTTAGTTAGTTAGTTAGTTAGTTAGTTAGTTAGTTAGTTAGTTAGTTAGTTAGTTAGTTAGTTAGTTAGTTAGTTAGTTAGTTAGTTAGTTAGTTAGTTAGTTAGCTAGTTAGTTAGTTAGTTAGTTAGTTAGTAGCTAGTTAGTTAGTTAGTTAGTTAGTTAGTTAGTTAGTTAGTTAGTTAGTTAGTTAGTTAGTTAGTTAGTTAGTTAGTTAGTTAGTTAGTAGTTAGTTAGTAGTTAGTTAGTTAGTTAGTTAGTTAGTTAGTTAGTTAGTTAGTTAGTTAGTTAGTTAGTTAGTTAGTTAGTTAGTTAGTTAGTTAGTTAGTTAGTTAGTTAGTTAGTTAGTTAGTTAGTTAGTTAGTTAGTTAGTTAGTTAGTTAGTTAGTTAGTTAGTTAGTTAGTTAGTTAGTTAGTTAGTTAGTTAGTTAGTTAGTTAGTTAGTTAGTTAGTTAGTTAGTTAGTTAGTTAGTTAGTTAGTTAGTTAGTTAGTTAGTTAGTTAGTTAGTTAGTTAGTTAGTTAGTTAGTTAGTTAGTTAGTTAGTTAGTTAGTTAGTTAGTTAGTTAGTTAGTTAGTTCTCAGTCCGCTGACCTCTCGGCACGCACACGAATACTCGGATTAGAACGCAGGCACCCGCTCACCCAAACAAGGTGTACAGCGGCCCTGAATGACTCATTGTACACTCTTTGCATGTATATGTACAGCATGTACACTCTTTGTGCCTTGGGGCTTGGCCCTCATGACACGACACACTTGGAATCGAGCCTGGGCCGCTGGCACATCAGAGCCATCCTGGACTGTTATCCTTCAGAGGCAATAGTTGAACATCTCGACAGTGGTCTTAGCCTTGACTGCCCTGCCTCAAATATGAATTTAGTACACCCGATTGCATGGCTAGTAGCCATTCCTACTGCCATCTAATCAGGCGTCTGCCACCGAAGTGAAAAATTTGATTATTAAAAGTCTCTTTTAGAATAAAAAATCAACGGCTGTGCACTCACAAAGGCAATGGAGCCTCCTTCAGTTCCAATCAACTTTCGATAATAAATTAGCAAAGCAATGCTTCACTGCTTCTACATGTAACTTTCTAATGCCAAATAGTACAAGGTTCCCTTCTAACGCTTGGCTTTTAAGCCTAGTGGCATAGTAGAACTTGTAATGAGTGCAGAGTGTGCAGAATATTTGTTTCGTATTTATCAATGATTTTGGAATTCACGATTTTGAAAAACACTCAATCGCAACTGCTTGGCAAAGGCTTGCGCCGATCCTTCAGAGCTTCATATGCTTTGGTGAGCCTCACTTACCCTTCCCGATGCTTCAGTGAGCCTCACTAACCCTTCCCGATGCTTCAGTGAGCCTCACTTACCCTTCCCGATGCTTCAGTGAGCCTCACTAACCCTTCCCGATGCTTCAGTGAGCCTCACTAACACTTCCCGATGCTTCAGTGAGCCTCACTAACACTTCCTGATGCTTCAGTAAGCCTCACTAACACTTCCCGGTGCTTCAGTGAGCCTCACTAACACTTCCCGATGCTTCAGTGAGCCTTACTAACACTTCCCGATGCTTCAGTGAGCCTCACTAACACTTCCCGATGCTTCAGTGAGCCTTACTAACACTTCCCGGTGCTTCAGTGGGCCTCACTAACACTTCCCGATGCTTCAGTGAGCCTTACTAACACTTCCCGATGCTTCAGTGAGCCTTACTAACACTTCCCGATGCTTCAGTGAGCCTTACTAACACTTCCCGATGCTTCAGTGAGCCTCACTTACCCTTCCCCCATCCTTGTGAGTGGCACACTAGCCATAATGATATTCTAATGCAGCTTCAACTGAACCATACCCAATTAAAGAACGCTATGTTAAAGCATCAGTGAGATAGAAGTACAGCATTGACAATTCAAAAAGATTAGGGTTGGAAAGAAATAGATAAACTAAAAAATGTTTTTCTTACTTTTTTATTACTCAGTTTCTTGTGAAAATGCCTGGGCTATAAAGCCCAAAAAAGTCAGAACAAGGTAGAAGTTGAAAACAGCAACGAAAAAACTGGAAGCATACTCGTAACAGAAGCTCAAAACATTACATACGACTTTTTGCCTTTTCAAAAAGATGGTAAATTCTTATTCTTAATAATCAACATTCGAAGTATTAAAGCTACAAAAACAGTGGCAAAAATTAGCAGAATGCAACAAATCACCTAGCTAATAATGCAATCTTACCAAAGCGAAATATCGCACAGTTTACTAAAATTCACATCGAACCAAGAAATTATAATAGAAAACAAAGAAACAAAGTAATTGAGTTTCCAATATAGCACCTTGGATTCGCCTGAGCCCCGTGTACATGTAGGCCTCTTCAACCAGACCACTTTAAGTCGAACACTACCGACTGCTCATGGAAGGTGAACTTGCGGCGACCACTGCGGCTAACGCGGCTACTTATAGATCGGCGAGTCACCACCGAGCTGGCGCCGCCGCCGCCGCTGCCTCCGCTGGCGCCGCCGCGACGGGAATCGAGCCAGCCCATATCATAGCCGCTGCCGCATTTACCAGCTTGGCGAGCTTGTCTAGCAGCCTCGCGTAGCTTCTCAATCTTTTGGTCCCGGTTTGAATAGTGATCGACGCGCTCCCAGTACAACTCGCGCTCTCTCTGGCGCTCCAGCTCGCGCCCGTTGTTGCGCAACCACTCCAACTCTAGCTGGCGCTCCTCCTCCAGCATTTGCTCTTTAAACGCTTCGAACTGCAAATCCGAGGCCGACAGTTCGTGCCTCTGCGACGAGTTGCTGAATGGCGACAAGCCGAAGCAGCTAGACGTGTCCTGGCGCAGAAACGCGATGTTAACGCGAGAAGACGACGAACGCTGCCGCATCAACGCCACGGGTTGTTGACCGTGTCGATAATTCAGATTGCTAGCAGACCGCGGAGGTGTTGACTGCGCGATCGAACGCGACGACGAGGCCTGTGGGGCCACCGAACGGATCCGGCTTGGTGCCGGGCGCGGAGGCGGCGGCGGCGATGGCACCACAAACTCCGAACTCGGTCCAACGATTGCCAGCGGCCCCGGAACCGCAGCGGCCGGGGCGGCACCGTTGTAGCTAGACACGGAAGAGACACTGGAAACAGAGGATCCGCTGCTAATGACGGACACGTTACGCTGCGACAGCCGGCTCACAACGCTGCCGGAGCCGGAATAGTACGAGCCAACTGACGAACCGCCGGAGCTAGACTGGCCGCTCCGCTGACGCTGCGAGGAGCCCGACAACGAAGATGAAGACGACGATGACGACGTCGAGGTGTCGCTGAGACGAAATTGGCGCCGAACTGCGTAGCCACCTCTGCCGCCGACAACGCCGCTCGGGCTACGAAGCTGGCGGCCGACTGAGGGGCCAGCCCGATGGGGATTGTACCTACTCGATAGGCTGGCTCCGGCGCCTCCGCCGCCGCTAATAATGGAGCTGAGTCTAGCGCGGCCGCCGCTGCCGCCGTGGGCTCCCTCAGTGCGCAGTCTATCCGGTCGCCACCACATTGAGCGCAGGCTCTGGTGCTGCCGGCTTGAGGTGACAGTGGAGTCCATCGGAGAGCGGGACCTGTCCCGTTGACGTCCTGCCGAGCTTCGCATATCGCCACCCAAGCCGCTGATTATAGAGGCTCCGTCGCTCATTAGAAATCGTTGAAAATGCCGATTATTGTAGCCGTTCATTGCGCAACAGGATTCAAGTTTTAAGCGAATGAAGCTTAAAGACAGTCGCATAAAACGAGAAAGGTAAAATAATTGATTTGGGTTCTGTTCAGTGTGTTTTGTTCATTTGGAGTAGAGATCAAAGAGTTTACTTTCATTTAAATAGCATGCATTTCTGCGGAACATACTACTCATATTAATATTTTATGTAGCAGATTGCATACTTCATAAGGAAAAAATAAATAAAACTTCTAACTCCTATTATATTGTACATAAGAATTTTACATATTAAATATTTTTAATGATTCCATTTTTAATAGTCTGTAAAGATTGCACCTAAATAAACCAAAATCTAGAAAAAGTGCACCTCGGTAATATTTCAATAACTCTAGCTCATAAATATTGAATTTTAAAACAGCTATTTAAAATAATTTATGAATTTAAAATGCCCCAAAAGACTAAAAGATATGTGAAATTAAATTATGCGTAAAACTATTTTATATTGGTGCTACTATGCTAGATACAAGCTAATGATACATATTTTAATAAGGCTATACAAACATAAATATAGCTTTCTAAAATTCAAAAGGAAAAATATTCAAAGCCATTATCTATCTGAGCTTTCAGGAATAAAAACAGGCTTATTTGAATAATGAAGCTTTCCATATTTTAAATAAAAATTTTCATTTTTTTGTTCCCAGATTTAAATTAAATTGAATTTCGGGAACATCACATTATATAAAAATAAGACTATTAGCATCAGCAATATTAGTAAGTCACAAAACCTTGCATTTAAATTCATGTCCACCAGAGGCAAACATGTCAAATGGATCAATTTATTTTAATTATTGAATAAATTAAACGTGCAATATTTATTTATAAACTGCGATTTAGTATGTATTGTATTGATTGCATTCATAAATAGTTGAATAATTAATGAATATGATTTTTATTGACTTTCAGACTCTTAGTCCAAAGTTCGCAGACTCGAACTAATTATTTACAAGCAAAAAAATCGAATCTAATAAGCAAATTGTAAGGGTATCGAGGTAAGACAACTGAAAATGAAATGCCGATAGCTATTTAACAATTGCAAACTTTGCACAACGAAACTAGTAATTATTAACAAAACTCTACAGATTGTGGGTTTTTTACATAATGTTATCGGCATTACTTGCGTGTCAGTTCTAGCTCGGAGAGGAGGATCGCGCGGCCGGGCCCACGCAGTTAGAGAATAGATTTTGAAATCTTCAATGAACTATTAATGCAACATTATAAATACTGTACGGCAGTATTTCAAGCGTACTTTTGTAATAAAGAGTAAATAATATTTACTTTAGTGTATGTAATCATTCATCTAGCTAAACAACTTTGTTATAGCGGACATTCAAAAACATATGCAAACCGTCAAGTTAATTTTCAAAAGTAAATTCAAAGTTATGGCTTTAAAATTAACAAAATAATTGCAATGTTCAGACTACTCGTTTATGATGAAAGTATCATCTTTCGATATCTGTTTTGCGCAACAGAATTTACACGTAGCTATATATATTCTTATATTCTTATATCATTCTTATATATATATTGAGAATTACATGTACATTTGCTTCATAATTGTTGCTACCGCGTACGAGTGTACGTACGTACAGAAATCATTAAAATTGTCGTGCTGCTACATTTTCCGGAAATTTTTACGCTTGTATCCTAATACAGTAGTTGCAGTGTTTACTAATATAGCCCCACTATTCTGGAAACTTCTACGCTCTTCCTGTACGCCAAATAAAAATAGTAGTATTCTAGTTAGGAACTTCCCCGCGCATCCAGAGGCGATAAATAGAAACGCCCCTAATGAGAGTTGTCAGACTGCGTCAGACCGCAGTTGTCAAACTGCGCTGACAACTACTATTACTACAAATATACATGTACATGCGCCATCCTCGCTCTGCCGAGCACTTTGTCGGGTTGGTTTACCAAAAAAAATCGAGGTCTCTGTTCGTTCGATTATTCAAAGATCAACAGTAATTGCAACCCTAAAAATCTTAGAAATGTTTTTTAAAGCTACTGCGCTTTCAAATCCTGATTTAACTTAGGCCAGTTTAGAATTAAAAAGCATTTTTCTTGCAAGATTTTAGCTAAGGCATATATAATTGTGCAGATCCAATCCTCACAAGAGACAACTTTGAGTTCGCTGGCATAATTCCCAATCGATGCTAGGGTTTCTGTTCCAGCACTCAAATGAGATCATAAATGCATCGCTTGTAAGCCGACCAAAGAAAATAAGAGTGAAATAATGAAGTAGCTTGTACATGTACATAGCGATTTCAATAATCAATCCTTTCCTTCAGTTTGATTCAGCCTCTGTGAAGTCATTTACTACCATTTAAATAAGAAAGACCCATTCAAAACAAGCCTAAAATTTCTTGAACAATTAAATGCGCCACAAAATGGAGCAAAGAGGCTTTTATTTAAACACGAGACCAAAATTCAACAGCAACAAAGACAACAGTAAATTTATTAGGTTTTGTAAAGGGCTGTGATATTAGTACAGGAGAAGCAGGAAATTGTTAATATGTCTTGACAAAAACGCAACACGGGTATCATGGCACAGAGTCTTCTGAGGCGGATAATCACTGATAATCCGTAGTGAAAATATCCGAGTTCGACAGGCCGGAGTCCGAGGAGTTCACGCTGGTGCCGCCGTGCCGCAGGCGCTTCTTGGCCCGCTGCCGGCGCCGATTAGCGATGCCGGCGCCTCCGCTGCTGCCTCCAGCGCCGCTGCCACCGCCGCTGGCGGCTCCGTCGTCGTCGCTGCTGCTACTAGACGACGTCGAGCTGTTGTCTCCACGGCCGCCGCCGGCGCCGCCGCTGCCAGAGGCGCCGCTGCCGGAGCTACCGCCGCCCGACGAACGGGTAGCTCCGCTGCTGCTCCGCTTCTGCGGTCCGCCGCCTCCGCTGCCGCCGCCGCTGGACGCTCCAGATGATGGATGGCCGCGAGCGGCTGCGGCCGCCTTCCGACTGGGAACGGCACGGAGGCTGCGGGTGCGACCGCCCGCCTGCTCATCGTCCAGATCGTCGGCAGCCAAAGCCAGCAGGTCGATGAAGGTGTACCTGGATCAGCCAAGAGACAGATGGTCTTTGTTCTGCTTTAAGTGGCAAAAAGCCAACATTAAATGCTAGCTTTTTTAAATTAAAATTAGCAAACTTTTAAGCTACACTCGTATATCCACAGTAATTTAAACACTTGATAAATTTTAGCTAGAAGCGATGCTATTTAGTTACAAGCCTCCTAAACTAGAAACTCCACAAGCTATAAGCCTCCTAAACTAGAAACTCCCCAAGCTATAAGCTTCATAAATAGAAACTCCACAAGCTATAAGCTTCATAAACTGGAAACTCCACAAGCTATAAGCCTCCTAAAGTGGAAACTCCCCAAGCTATAAGCTTCATAAACTAAAAACTCCACAAGCTATAGCTTCATAAATTAAAAACTCCCCAAGCTATAAGCCTCCTAAACTAGAAACTCCACAAGCTCTAAGCTTCATAAACTAGAAACTCCCCAAACTATAAGCCTCCTAAACTAGAAACTCCACAAGCTATAGTTTCATAAATTAGAAACTCCCCAAGCTATAAGCCTCCTAAACTGGAAACTCCCCAAGCTATAAGCTTCATAAATTAGAAACTCCACAAGCTATAAGCTTCATAAACTGGAAACTCCCCAAGCTATAAGCTTCATCAACTAGAAACTCCCCAAGCTATAAGCTTCATCAACTAGAAACTCCCCAAGCTATAAGCTTCATAAACTAGAAACTCCACAAGCTATAAGCTTCATAAACTGCAAACTCTAAGCTAGAAGCTATAAGCTTCATCAACTAGAAACTCCACAAGCTACAAGCCTCCTAAACTAGAAACTCCCCAAGCTATTAGCTTCATCAACTAGAAACTCCCCAAGCTATAAGCTTCATCAACTAGAAACTTCACAAGCTATAGCTTCATAAACTAGAAACTCTACAAGCTATAGGCCTCCTAAATTAGAAACTCCACAAGCTATAAGCTTCATAAACTGGAAACGCCACAAGCTATAAGCTTCATCAACTAGGAAGCTGGCGGTAACCTCAGCTCCGCGGGCGCCGCCCGCACAACCTCGCGCAGAGCCTCCTGCATGAGCTCGTGCTGCAGCAGTGACAGATTGCGCAGCCGCTGCCGCATAATGTCCAGATGGCGGAGACTCTGCTCTAGGGGAGGCGGCGACTGACGAGAGCTTCCACCGCCGCGTCCACCATGGGCGGAGGCTGCAGTCCCGCCTCCAGGCGACATCAGACAGTTGTTGAGTATCTCGGCCAGTCTGTCCAATTTCTGTTCGGACCAAAAGTGCAGAATGCTCGGACACAGCGGGTCTGTTAGCTGAGGCTCGCGCCATAGGACAGCACAGACTAGATCGAAACTTGGCTGCTCAAGTTTGAGCATTAGCAACAGATTAGTGGTAGCTTCCGCATGCCGGCCGCTGTCAAGGTGAGGCAGCAGTGGCAGGAATCGTTCTGTAGGCAAATCCTGAGCATTCAACAGCTGCCAAAGGAATAGTTGTTCAACACTCTCCCAGGAGAGACTGTCTCGTAGTAGAGTCACCTGGTAATAAAATAAAATAACTTAAAATAACTTTTGCTTTTGTCTATGGCTAAAAGTGACAAATTCAGCGAAGTCTCATAGCAAAAGTTGGCTGTTTTATTTTTAAGTCAGGGCCGCTGTACACTGCCAGGATTTTTCCTGGGGGGTCATCTGACCCCCTCCCTGACCCCCTTTCGGATCCGCCATTGAGTAAATTTCTGCTCTCTCTCCAACTTTGGAGGAAGTATAGAACAGTTGAATTTCACTTTTTCTTAAATTTTAAGGGGGGAGGGGTCATGACCCCTAGATTTTCTCGCAAGGGAAGGGTCATGAACCCTAGATTTTCTCGCGGGGGAGGGGTCATGACCCCTAGATTTTCTCGCGGGGGAGGGGCATGCTTGGACGCAACATAGGGATTCACCCGGCTGTTTCTATTGGCAACACACACATGTAAGTCGCTATTGGACAGAATAATAGTCACGTGACTGCTCTCAGCCAATAGCGACTTACATGTGTGTGTTGCCAATAGAAACGGCCGGGTGATTCCTAAGGTTGTGCATGTATGGGAAGGGGTCATGACGGCCTAGATTTTCTCGCGGGGGAGGGGTCATGACCCCTTGATTTTCTCGCGGGGGAGGGGTCAGCTGACCACTTTGACCTCCTGGATCCGCCATTGCACAGTATACTGTGTAATGCATAAGCCGAACCAAAACAATTACCAGATTATCTTTGCGGAACAATTCCAAGTGTCCCTGCATAATATCGGCCACCATAGTCTGCAGCTGGGAGCAGTCAATGCTGGACACAATGATGCGCATCAGATGCGGATTATTCTGGCACTGGCTGGCAAAGTTGCGGAACACATCGGGCAGCAGGTAGGCCAATAGGCGCGGATCGTCCTGGGCTAGCAGGTTCAAATCTTTGAACAGGCAGGTGCGCAGATCGGGATTCTCTTGGCTTTTGCAAAACTCTTTGTAGGCAACAAATTTATCGTCCTGGCTTTGGGCTCGGTCCACTTTGAGAAAGTATAACAGGTAATAGCCAATGCGAGGGTGTCTGGCCGCCATCTCCGATAGCAGCAGGTACAGCGGCTGCCGCTTCGGGTCGTCCTCAGAGTACTGGCATAGCGTTCGGCAGATCACGAATATGGGAGTGCTCACGCTGTCCTCCAGGCTCCTGCGGCATGCAGTCAGGGATCGGCGGGATCGTTAGGGCTCTTTGCCGCGTTCTCCTCTGCTTTCATTGCCCATATTATTCTCTCTGTTCCTTCCCAGATTCTCCTGATCTGCCTTCCTCATCCCGACTCTCCCCGATCCCCCGACTCTCCCCGATCCCCTGACTCTCCTCCCGATCCCCTGACTCTCCTCCCGATCCCCTGACTCTCCTCCCGATCCCCTGACTCTCCTCCCGATCCCTGACTCTCCCCAATCCCCTGACTCTCCCCGATCCTCTGACTCTCCCCGATCCCATAACTCTCCCCGATCCCCTGACTCTCCCCGATCCCTGACTCTCCCCGATCCCCTGATTCTCCCCGATCCCCTGATTCTCCTCCCGATCCCCTGACTCTCCTCCCGATCCCCTGACTCTCCCCGATCCCCTGACTCTCCTCCCGATCCCCTGACTCTCCTCCCGATCCCCTGACTCTCCTCCCGATCCCCTGACTCTCCCCGATCCCCTGACTCTCCCCGATCCCCTGACTCTCTCCGATCTCCTGACTCTCCTCCCGATCCCCTGACTCTCCCCGATCCCCTGACTCTCCCCGATCCCCTGACTCTCCCCGATCCTCTGACTCTCCTCCCGATCCCCTGACTCTCCCCGATCCCCTGACTCTCCCCGATCCCTGACTCTCTCCGATCCTCTGACTCTCCCCGATCCCCTGACTCTCCCCCATCCAAAGACTCTCCCAATCCCTTGACTCTCCCCCATCCGAAGACTCTCCCAATGCCTTGGCTCTTCCCCATCCAGACTCTCCTAATCGCTTGACTCTCCCAATCCCTTGACTCTCCCATACCCAAAAACTCTCCCAATCCCCTGACTCTCCGCCATTCAAAGACTCTCCCAATCCCCTACTTTTTCCCATCCCCTGATTAGCGTACTTCCGAAGAAAGTATCGTGCAAAAGCTCCGCAGGGAACTCACGAAGCATCGGCCGACTCCCCGGGAAAGATGGGGTCCTCCAACTGCGAGTGGCAGATTTCGCACAGGCAGGTGGCTATACGACGCGAAAAGTCCAAATCGATGTCCTCCTCTTCTATGATGCCCTGCACCACCTGGTACATGATCTCGCACTGGGCCTCAGTATCGCTGCGAGAGTTTTAAAATAATAATTGTATTATATTAGGTTAGTAATTTCACATTGTCCTTAAGTCTTTAGCTTGATTGCACAATTCCTAGCAATAAGCTTCAATTCAGTGTAAAAAACTTTACCTTTCATCTCTAAGCTGCATAAGGCGATCCCGCATGACTGGGTCCAACTGCTGCAGGTAGGACTCAATATCCACCCTGTCTACCTGGTAATGACAGCGCAGCTTCAGGCGTTGAAAGTCCCGACGAAGATCAAAAAACGCGCCGCTAGCGCCGCCGACAGTTCCACCGGCGCCGCCGCCAGCGCCGTTCTCTGCGTCCGACATTTCGGCGTCGCTGAACTCGGCAGATTCCGAACGGCGACGCCCTCTGCCACCGCCAGAGCCGACAAAAGTTGCCGCCGCAGCTGCAGCCGACGGTTCCATCGACACGTCCGGCTGGACGCTGGCTGGGGCGGCGGATGGCGCTGGCGGCGCCGGAGGCGTCGGCGGTTTCGGCGGCGGAGTGGCGGAGCGCGACAAGGACTCGTGGTGATGCCCGCCGCCTGAAGTCGAGGAGGCCGGCGGCGTCGACGTCTGCCGAGCGATGCCGCCGCTGCTGGAGACGCCGCTGCTGGAGACGCCGCTGCTGGCAGCCGATACGATGATTGCCGAATCATAGATTGGCGTCGGTTGAAGGCCGCCGACAACCGCTGAAGCGGGGTCTGGCAGCCTGGCGGACTGGCGTAATGGGGAACACGGAACTAATTCAGGTGCTTAGTCGCTGAGTGATTGTTTGAAATAAAAGGGAGATTGGCGACGGTGAATCGCCTAGCGATAAAAACAATTGTTCAGAATATCGCCCGTGTCCGACAGAAATATGTTCCTCTCCCCCTGAATCCACCCCGACAATCCCATCTCCCTAAATGTTTTCCCCCCGAAAATCCCAACCCCCTACCTGAATCTTTCTCACCGAAAATCCCATCCACCCGAATCTTTCCCACCGAAAATCCCATCCACCCTGAATCTTTCACCCCGAAAATCCCATCCCCCGGAATCTTTCAACCCAAGAATCCCATCTCCCTGAATCTTTCCCACCAAAATCCCATCCACCCTGAATCTTTCACCCCGAAAATCCCATCCCCCGGAATCTTTCCCACCAAAATCCCATCTCCCTGAATCTTTCACTTCGAAAATTCCATCTCCCCTGAATCTTTCACTTCGAAAATTCCATCTCCCCTGAATCTTTCACCCCGAAAATCCCATCTCCCTTGAATCTTTCCCCCCGAAAATCCCATCTCCCTTGAATCTTTCCCCCCGAAAATCCCATCTCCCCTGAATCTTTCACCCCGAAAATTCCATCTCCCCTGAATCTTTCACCCCGAAAATTCCATTCCCCTGAATCTTTCACCCCGAAAATCCCATCTCCCCTGAATCTTTCACCCCGAAAATCCCATCCACCCTGAATCTTTCACCCCGAAAATTCCATCTCCGAAAAACGTTCTTTCCGCTATCAAATTCTCCAGACTCACCGCAGCCGCAGCCGCCTGAGGCGCCTGTGCCGGCACCAGATCGGCAAACGTGTGCCTCAACAGGCCGTGCATCTGTTTGTCCATCTTAGCCAAATCGAATATATGCGCCAGACTGTGCACAACTTTTCGTTCGACTGCGGACAGCAGACACAAGCGGAGCCTGCGCCGCAGGTCGCCAGCCAGAGCCGGATAATAATTATCGGCTAATCGGCATAGAAAATCCAGCATGCCAATAGCCAGGTGCTGCTGATGCGATCTGGCTAAATTGTTTTGAATAACCAGCACGCCGGGCTCAATGTTCATGAGATTGTGCTGCGCCGGGTCGAACATCAGCCAATCGTAATAGAGCGCCAATTTCATATTGCAAACCACTGTTGGCGATGTACAGCTAAGTATTAGCCAGCTAATGAATGCCCAGCGCTGTACAACCTCGGAGGCGATTGTCTCATTAGACGGATGCACCTGGGTGACTACGAAACGAATCCAATCTACTCGGAGACTCTGCGACTCGGGCGTGTTCAGGTATTTGCGAGTTAACCAATCTAGATAGCGTTTGTGCGAGCCCATGTGTACGAACTTCAGGTACCTGGAGGGGCATTGGGATGGTAGGATTTTATTAGTGACTAGAATTCCTCAGTGAATTGGATTTCCCAATGGGATTCCCACTTATTGGGATTCCTCGCTGACTGGAATTTTCCACTGGGATTTCCCACAGATCAATATTTCCCACTGATTGGGACTACCCACTGCTTAGAATTATCGATTGATTAGGATTCCCTAAGGATTCGGATTACCCACTGATTGGGATTTCCCGGCTATTGGGATTTCCCACTGAGATTCCCAACAGATTAGGACTTCCCACCGATTGGGATTACCCACTGATTAGGATTCCCTAAGGATTCGGATTACCCACTGATTGGGATTTTCCCCTGATTAAGATTTCCCACTGATTGGGATTTCCCGGCTATTGGGATTTCTCACTGGGATTCCTAACAGATTAGGACTTCCCACCGATTGGGATTACCCACTGATTGGAATTATCGACTGATTAGGATTCCCTAAGGATTCGGATTACCCACTGATTGGGATTTTCCACTGATTAAGATTTCCCACTGATTGGGATTTCCCGGCTATTGGGATTTCTCACTGGGATTCCCAACAGATTAGGACTTCCCACCGATTGGGATTACCCACTGATTACAATTATCGACTGATTCGGATTCCCTACGGATTCGGATTCCCACTGATTGGGATTTCGCAGCTATTGTGATTTCCCGCTGGGATTCCCACCTGATTTGGATTTCCCACTAAATAGGATTCTCTTGAATAGAATTTACTTGTGATATAGCAGTGATTTTTTCGAGCCTGGAACGATTTAATACATGGAATTCTCCACTGATTGGGAATCTCTATTGACTGTAATTCCCATAAAACAAAGCCACCAACTTACCACTTGATTCGCTGTTCCATATCGTGAGTCAGCCGGCTTGTAATGCACACGGGACTGGGCGGTTGGGCCAACAGCTGGGAAACTCCGGTAAATTTCGGAGACAGGCTGGTCGGCGAGTGCAGAATCTCCGACCAGAGACGTTCGAACTCGGGAAGCTTGGCCAGGTCCTATGCGGGAAACCGGTGGGAGTGCACTAATGCATAAGTGACTCTCCCTTCTGATCTAACAGGTTGAATGCTTAGCTGTGACTCTCCCTTCTGATCTAACAGGTTGAATGCTTAGCTGTGACTCTCCCCTCTGATCTAACAGGTTGGATGCTTAGCTGTGACTCTCCCTTCTGATCTAACAGGTTGAATGCTTAGCTGTGACTCTCCCCTCTGATCTAACAGGTTGGATGCTTAGCTGTGACTCTCCCTTCTGATCTAACAGATTGAATGCTTAGCTGTGACTCTCCCCTCTGATCTAACAGGTTGGATGCTTAGCTGTGACTCTCCCCTCTGATCTAACAGATTGAATGCTTAGCTGTGACTCTCCCTCTGATCTAACAGGTTGGATGCTTAGCTGTGACTCTCCCCTCTGATCTAACAGGTTGGATGCTTAGCTGTGACTCTCCCCTCTGATCTAACAGGTTGGATGCTTAGCTGTGACTCTCCCCTCTGATCTAACAGGTTGGATGCTTAGCTGTGACTCTCCCTCTGATCTAACAGGTTGGATGCTTAGCTGTGACTCTCCCTCTGATCTAACAGGTTGGATGCTTAGCTGTGACTCTCCCCTCTGATCTAACAGGTTGGATGCTTAGCTGTGACTCTCCCCTCTGATCTAACAGGTTGGATGCTTAGCTGTGACTCTCCCCTCTGATCTAACAGGTTGAATGCTTAACTGTGACTCTCCCCTCTGATCTAACAGGTTGGATGCTTAGCTGTGACTCTCCCCTCTGATCTAACAGATTGAATGCTTAGCTGTGACTCTCCCTCTGATCTAACAGGTTGGATGCTTAGCTGTGACTCTCCCCTCTGATCTAACAGGTTGGATGCTTAGCTGTGACTCTCCCCTCTGATCTAACAGGTTGGATGCTTAGCCGTGACTCTCCCCTCTGATCTAACAGGTTGGATGCTTAGCTGTGACTCTCCCTTCTGATCTAACAGGTTGAATGCTTAGCTGTGACTCGCCCCTCTAATATAACAGGTTGGATGCTTAGCTGTGACCATACATGCGCAACAGTCGGCCGAGTCGGCCGATCCGGCCGACCGATTTGGCGGCCAATCAAGGAAGTCGCAAAAATGCCCACCCAAAAAATAACCTGAAGAGTAGTACTAAGTAGCTGACGAGGCATTTTAGCTTAATAAAACAGTCATAGTTACTCCTGCCGTTTACCCAAAGTTGCGTTAATTTTGCTTTCGGGTTTTTTTATATGTAAGTCGCATTTTTGGCCAAAAACTACGTCGCATTTTTGTTAAAACTAAGTCGCACGGCTGACCGAATTTTGGAGGTTGCACATGTATGGCTGTGACTCTCCCCTCTGATCTAACAGGTTGAATGATTAGCTGTGACTCTCCCCTCTGATCTAACAGGTTGGATGCTTAGCTGTGACTCTCCCCTCTGATCTAACAGGTTGAATGCTTAGCTGTGACTCTCCCCTTGGGTCCCGAGCAGCATGAGCTAAATTCACAGGTTAACTCACCTGCAACAGACGCAGCAGATCCCGCCCAATACTCAGACAGTCTGTAAAATTATCCCTCAGCAATGGCAATACAAAATCAATTTCTCGTTTTCTTAAGCGCTCCAACGCGCCCTGTAAACCGTGGCTAACAGGCGCGGCGTGATCGGCAATGATTCTGAGATAAGAGTACACAACCACTGGCACCACAGCCTTCTTATCTAGCCAATTGTGCCTGTGCTGGCTCAGTATGTCTAGCACAGTTTCAACCAGCCACAGATTCAATGGAGACAAATCTCCGCCAGTCATCCTGCGCAGAAGATGATGCAACACGTGCTCGGCATTGATTGTATTGCTTTTGACCAGCTCGTGAAATAGCCATAGCAACTGGCGCCGAGGCGTATCCAATAATTTAGCCCAATATTCGCCTAGCAACCGGCTGATTTCTGTGACGGCCAAATTTAAATTGTCTTTAGTAGTTAGCAGCAAGAATTTGAATGCTTTGGCCGCAAATGCTGGCTCACATAGGGAGGAATAGAGGAGGCCCAGCTGTACCGCGTTGCATGCATTATGCGATGTGAGCGACTGCAGAAAATGGTATGGCAAATTTGTCATTTTGAAATCAAATTTGACAGCAAAATGTTAATCTTACAAAATGCGTTCACTACTTACATGCTTTAGTAGTACATCATTCATAGCTGATTCGGAATCTTCAATTGAGTTTAGCAGCTGTTTGACTTCATTGTAGGCAGATTGCAGCAACTACAAACACAAAATGGATTTCTCTACATGAACTCATTGGATAGGCAATGATGCTCTTAACAATACTGTCCTCATATTTGTTTTATATTTTATTTATATCATATGCCTTGAATTTTAAGCTTAGTAGAGAACCTAAATATATGGCCTCTGAGAAAATTTAAGTTATACAATGAGTCTATAACATGGCCTAATTTTTATTATCATACTGCACAATATAGGCTTATTAACATAATCTTTAAATAATACAAAGCAATCTATTAAGCAAGCTAGATAACAAAGATAAGATGAGCTAAATTAAATATCTCTCAAAGTCTAGTATATATATAGCATATCTAATATAGAATTAAATCTATATGCTAAAACTACTTCTACTAAAACTATAGATATGGCTATAAGAGTTATAGATACAAAAGGTTTTACATAGAAAAAAGTAAATACAAATACAGAATAGTTTGGACCTTAGTTGGCTACAATAAGGTTAGCCCATGTTGTAGATCATATTTTTTGTATATGCTAAAAAACTTAGCTTGGTAGTGTTTACTAATAAAAATTGCATGATTAAAACAATTAGAAATAATATAACAATTCAAAGTATTATTTGATATAAAAACCTAATATAATTTTGTTGTCAAAATTTTCAAATAAATACTAGTACTATTATTACAAAGTCATAGTTTCTTTGCTACTAAGTAGTGGTAATAGGCTTTAATTAGGCTTTAATAGGGAGAGTCACCCTTTTAGCATATTTTATGCAATGATCTGATACTTTTATATTTACTAGATATGCTTTTGGATTATAAAAGGGTGTTTATAAATAGTATTTATATGAAAATGATAATGTCAAAAAATTGTTTTTCTTGTATATACATTAGATGTACATTAGCTAGAGGCTAGAGCTTTTAAATGCTAGAATTTTTTAGCATTTATTATACCTTACCTACAACATGGCCTTTACTAGACATTTGGCTATTATATCAATTAACAAATGAATTCTTATCTTTTTAACTTCATTGCTATAGCTACTCCATAGTCTAGATCATACTAGGTGCATGCTTAAAACAAAAATTTAATAGGCCTGATTACAAATGCACACCAAAAAATAGAGTGCATACCCATTCTTAAAACTATGCCAGTGTGTAACAATAAATGACTTTTTATGTTATAGGCTCCTAACAATAAATGACCTTTTTGAATTATGTAGACCCCCTAATGGACCCTTCTTGGCAAATAATTTGATAGATTTTTCTTTTTTTGGTGATACTATTTGTAATGAAAATTTGATACACACAAAAGTTAGTTTGAATGCTTTATTACAAGCTTAAAAACCTAGAAAGCTGGAAATTTACACTTTAAAATGAACTTTTTTCATTTTATTAATTCACAATAACTCTTCCGTGTGATTCTATAAAGTGCATGCCAGGTGTGCATGCCTACTTTTGGCATGCAAAGCCAATGCATGCCTGAATTTTTGGGCATATACTACATGATCCAGTGTGGTAGCTACTATATTATTCCATTGTTAGGCCCTACTATATTTAGAATTATTTTAGATTTCAAATGGTTCTATTTAAGGCCAAATCATTTAAAATAATTTAATACTTAGTTAGGCCATAATATTTAAAATTAATACTATTAGACAATGGCATGCTTCCTCAACTCATTAACAAACAATAATTAATAAACATACCTTGACTGCATCTGGTACAACTTCGATAGCATCCTGTTGGATTAGACCTGGAATAGTAGTCATTATGCTTTAAGGCGAATTTAGGGCCTAAGAGTAAGAGTCAAAATGAAGCAAAACAGATTCTGGTCTTTGTAAATTCAAACATGAAAATGTAGGTCAAGAACCACAAACCACTATTTTAACCTAGGTAGTACTAGTAGGTAGGCCTACCAAGATAGCTTAGATAGTAAAAAATCTGTGTCTCTATTAAACTTGAGATCCAGCTTAAAAGTGGAAAGCTAGGCCGAATCAAGGACGAAAAGCGCGATTGATTGCAGTTCAGTAGTGGAGTGAGAAAATTCACACGACCAAAAAACAAATTTTTGAAAAAACGTTTCTTAGAAAGGAAAAATACAATCCACTTCAGTGCTTCGGTAACAAGCAGATTTACGTCTGTCAACACTTTATTATTATTATTATTATTAGGTTTAGCAATAATTAGTTTAATAGTTAACATCTCAAATATCTTATTGCACATAGTGTTAAACTTTCTAGTTAAACTGTATTATACTTTGTTTAAACTTGCGCATTAACTTTGTGAAAAATTTAAAGGCAAAGAAATTAAGCGAAGCCGACACGGGCCAGCCATGCACCGCCGTAAAAAATAATACGTAAAAAATACCCGGGCCATAAAAAGTAAAAAACATTTTATGATAGTTGGAAACATACAAGCTCTTTTTTAGCAGCGCCTTCTATGAACAAATGCAATAGCACTTTTTAAGAGCCCAGCCCGCTGGCGTTGCTCCAAGTAAGGCAGTCTTTGCTCATCAGCTCATGGTTCATTGGTACCTCACGACTCACGTGCGTCCCATGGGCCGTGGGATTGCTCATGCACTTCTAAACAGGGGCATTGGTGGCCCGCTAGGTGGCTAGGCCTTTATGCCCTACTCTTCTATAGGCCTATTGTACTAATTAGGCTTTTATTAAGTATCAGGTTTAGAAAATCTGGTTGTGCTTAGCTTGTAGGAAGATCCTAGGGGACCTAGGCTTGCTATATGCAGGCCATAGGCCCTATACAATGCAGGAAGCTTGGTATATATTATTGGCATATTGTTTTGATTAGTTGCTTTTCATTCTTATTATTATATTATTATATGTTTTGTATCACTTCTATTATTATGGACTAAAGGTAGGGGGCAACTGGGATGGCCAAAGTCGGGCCCAGGAATGAGGACTTGGGCCCAGATTGAGCCTTGGGAATTTGGGACAAGATCTTTAGGACAGGTCAATAATTGAAAAAGAATCATCATAATAAATCTAAATACTTTTAGCATATATATAGATAACTATTAAATATATAATAAATTTATATTTAATTAAATTTAAATTTAATGTATTGAGTAAGAATTATTTTTTAATACATTAGTTAAGACTTAAGAATAGACAAGAGTTACATTACAAGACTTAATAGGCCTACTCAAATATTTGCATATGGTTAGTGCCTTTAAGGAAAAAAGACTTGCCCACTCCCAATTTCCCAACTTTTTTAGGGTCGAGCCCAGGTTGGGCCACAATTTTGGTCGGGATTCCCAACTTTTTGGGGCTGGGCCCGGGACTAGGTCGCCCTCTAACTAAATGTAACAATGGCCAGTTGCACTAGCCATAGCCATCAACATGGTTTTAATTAAAAATTAGGCCTATTAGTAGTAGTAGTAAGTTGGCTCAGGCAAGAAGCCTGTTTGGCCAGTATATTTCTGTGTATTTAAGTTATTTTAGCATTAGTTGTTTAATTACGATTAAGTTCAAAAGGTTAAATTTTTACACGAGTTACAATGCGAGTTACGATATTTGTAAAATTATTTAGGTATTTGAAAGAGCGTTTTTTGTAAAAAGATATAGTATTTTGCAAGCGCGCAATATTTCAAAGCGTGAAAAATGAACGAAAAATGAACAAAAACGAACTTTGAAAGAACTTTACGTTAAACAAATTTATTAGGTCTTAGGCCTATCTTACTTTTAAAAGACTTAACTTTTTGTAACTTTTTTTATAAAAGTTGCCTTTTATTTACTTTTTGTCTTATTAGTTAGCCAGATTGGTTGGGTCAGCCAATGGTAATAATTACATATGCTATGTATAAAATGCTTACTTAAGGAATCAATCAAAAACTATAAACATTTGTTTTAATTCACTTAAGTCTATCCTAATGGTATGAGACTATAGAACTAGGACCTGTATCCTATTTGTTTGCTAAAAAAGTTTTATATCATATTAAAATTTTAATGTTATTAGTACTTAACCATATATTCTGCATCCCTTTTGCAGGCTGTCATTGCTTCTATTGCTAAATCGGCACTCAGTGCCCACTGCCCACAGCCACACTATGTTCGCGAGTACACCTTGGTGTTGCTGCGCAGCCAGTGTGGCAGCCAGATACTGCTGGGCTATAAGAAGCGTGGATTTGGTCAAGGCAAATGGAATGGATTTGGCGGGAAGGTAGGGCTGGGAAACTGAAGACTGGGGAATTGCTTTGCTTTTGTAATCCTTGCTCATTGTTCTAGCTTACTGTTTACTGTATTTATAAATTGCTGATCTCATTCAACTGATTAATGATCACCTGTCTTAGACTGCTTATGATCCTATCTCTCTGATAATTGATTCCATCTGTTGGATATTTTTGATCCCATTTACCATGTTGCTGATCCCATCTCTCTGACCATTGATACTATCTCTCTGACCCCTGATCCCATCTTCGTGACCACTAATCGCATCTCTCTGACCCCTGATATCATCTTATTGACGCCTGATCCCATCTCTCAGACCATTAGTTCGATCTCTCGGATATTGCTAATCCCATCTCTCGGATATTGCTGATCCCATCTCTCGGATATTGCTGATCCCATCTCTCAGATATTGCTGATCCCATCTCTCGGATATTGCTGATCCCATCTCTCAGATATCGCTGATCCCATCTCTAACCGCCCCCACCCCCCGCCAGGTGGAAGTAGGTGAGACGCCTTTGGCCGCGGCAATCCGCGAGCTGCACGAAGAGTCCAGCCTTGAGGTGCGGCCGGCCGACATCCGCCTAGCCGGCCGCATGCTGTTCCAATTCGCCGACGAGACTCGCGTATTCCGAGTGCACATCTACACTGGCAGCCGCTGGACCGGCCAGCCAGTTGAATCGGACGAGATGCGGCCGCGCTGGTTTAATCTGGCCGACATACCGTTCGACAACATGTGGCCGGACGACGCCTATTGGCTGCCGAAGGTGCTGGCTGGCCAGTCTGTGATTGGCTACTTTCTGTACGCTGCCGACAAGGTCACGGTGCTGCATCACTGTCTGCGCGACCTGGTAGAGCCTTTGCGCGGCGATGAGGAATCCAACGAGGCGGCTGATGATGAAGACGAAATTGAAGCTGCCATAGTGAGCAATATTGGTCAGCCCGTCTGCGTCTGCGGTGCCAACCTGCCAACTCCGCTGCCTGTCAGCTAGGCTGATTATCAGTTTTTTATTATGCTTAGCTTTAGCACTTGTCAAAATTAACAAATATTTCGCATTTAGAAGTCTGTAATAACATTTGTAATCTATTTTTTCTCCTGCCAGTTAGTGCAATCAGCTTCTAACTTATCTTGTTTTATTCAATTGTGTGTAAGGTGCTACTACTTCAAGGAAGTTTTGTGCTTTTTTCTCAGTTTTAAAATACAACGAGTTATCACTTAATTCTACGTTGTTACGTTCTTGCTTTCCAATTGAATTTGTTTATAAAAACGGGAAAAGTCTAACTAAATCGATACTCCAGCTTAGTCTAGTTCTCAACACTAAAATATCGATAATCATCGATCTAACTAAATCGATACTCCGGCTCAGTCTAGTTCTCAACACTAAAATATCGATCTAACTAAATCGATAATCCAGCTCAGTCTAGTTCTCAATAGATCGATAATCCAGCTCAGTCTAGTTCTCAATAAATCGATACTCCAGCTCAGTCTAGTTCTCAACACTAAAATATCGATAATTATCGATCTAACTAAATCGATAATCCAGCTCAGTCTAGTTCTCAATAAATCGATACTCCAGCTCAGTCTAGTTCTCAACACTAAAATATCGATAATTATCGATCTAACTAAATCGATAATCCAGCTCAGTCTAGTTCTCAGCACTAAACTATCGGTAGGTATAACCGCCAAATTCAGGTCCTAAGCGTTGATGGATTTATACGAGTCGCCGCTAGGCGAGCAGCGTCGGTCTCCATGGCAACAGTCGCATAGTCGCGATAGCGGCACGTCAGAACCGACACTCGATGCCGGCAGCACAGACAGCACTCTGTGGCTGGTCAGCCGCATCCTGTATCCACTGTTGGTGTGCCTGATCAACTTCTCCCTAGCCATCGGTGCCTGGCTGTGCCTGCTGCACCCGCTGAGGCTCTACCGGCTTCTCCGCTGGCTGCGGGCCCGCCAAGCCGGCCTTCGATTTCGCCTGGTGCCGCTGGACGGCGCGCACTACCGTCTGGCTGAGAAGGACCGACCGGACCGGCTGCGGCCGTCGCTGCTGCTGCTGCACAGCGTCGCCGATGACTGCACAGTGTGGACAGAGTTCGTGCGGCTGGCAGATTCCACTGTTAGTTGGTTAAAAAACTTCCTACCTTAATGTAGTAACCATAACCAAATTGCAACTGGGGTGAGGTAACGCTTTTATCACAAGCCCTAAATTTCATATATATAACGCCACATCACTAAGGGGGGCATGAGGAGGGAGGTACTCTGTAGCTGACGCCCCCTCTGTACTTCTGGTGCCCCTCTGTATCTTGCGCTTCTATGTATCTGGCGTGCCCCTCTGTATCTGGCGTCTCTATCTGGCGTCCCTCTGTGTCTGGCGTCTATCTGGCGTCTCTATCTGGCGTCCCTCTGTGTCTGGCGTCTATCTGGCGTCTCTATCTGGCGTCCCTCTGTGTCTGGCGTCTATCTGGCGTCTCTATCTGGCGTCCCTCTATGTCTGGCGTCTCTATCTGGCGTCCCTCTATGTCTGGCGTCTCTATCTGGCGTCCCTCTGTGTCTGGCGTGCCCGTCTGTATCTGGCGCCCCTCTGTGTCTGGCGTGCCCCTGTAGCTGACGCCCCTGCTTCAGGTGACACGACAATTTCCATTTCACTTCAGCACGAGCCGAGATTAACTCGAATTTAATATTCGTATTCATCAATCATTTTAAACCACAAATTTATCAATACACTACATATAGCAGTAGACAGCTAGCCGGTTTCTTAATTAAAATAAATATTTTGTTACTATTTTCCTGGCAGCTTGATCACGTGATCGCCGTCGATCTGCCGGGCCACGGCGGCAGCCTGGTTGGCTCGGAGGAAGACTTTGATTTCGGCCCGCTGGCTGACAGGATTCGCAAAGTTCTGTTGGCTGCCGGCCTGCCGCCCAACCAGCGATTGCACGCTGTCGGGTGCGGCGCGGGCGCCGGCGTGGCTTTGGCCTTGGCTGTTGGCTGGCCCAGCCAGGTTGAACTGCTCACCATGGTGTCTCCACTGCTGCCGCCGCTGACAACAGGGGATGACGGCACTGGTGTCAATAAAGACGGCAATGATAGAGCCGGTGACGGCAATGATAGAGCCAGTGACGGCAATGATAGAGCCAGAGACGGCAATGATAGAGCCAGAGATGGCAATGATAGAGCCAGTGACGGCAATGATAGAGCCAGAGACGGCGATGATAGAGCCGGTGACGGCAATGATAGAGCCAGAGACGGCGATGATAGAGCCGGTGACGGCAATGATAGAGCCAGAGACGGCAATGATAGAGCCGGTAACGGCAATGATAGAGCCGGTGATGGCAATGATAGAGCCAGTGACGGCAATGATAGAGCCGACTGGCAAAGATACAACAGCGACCTGTACAACTGGCTGCTGCCCTACAATCAGGACCTGCTCACTGAGTCCATTCGGCGCCGTTTCTACCGACCAGCGGCCACTGGTGGACTGTCGATACTCTGGTGGCCGATGCGCTCAGTCTGGCTGTCGGACAGGCTGCCTAAGCTGAATTTTTATCGGGCTTTGCTGGCCAATCTGGCTGAAGAGCCTGGCCAGACCGATCTGCTGGCCTTGGCTGGCCGGGTTCGCGTGCCCGCTCACATTGTCTGGGGCGCGCAAGATGAGGCGAGTTTCAGCATCTTGCATCTTGGGATGGCAGCCTCTGGGAGAGAAAAACTGTAGGGCCTGTATTGAGCCTGACGGATAAAAAGGCTAATTCGGGAGAAGAGCGGGGAGGGAGAAGAGAGGGGATGGGAGAAAAGAGGGGAGAGGAGAAGACAGGGGATGGGAAAAGAGAGGGGACGGGAGAAGAGAGGAGAGAGAAGAGAGGGGAGAGGAGATAAGAGGAGATGGGGGAAGAGAGGGGAGAGAAGAGAGGGGAGAAGAGAGGGGAGAGAAGAGAGGGGAGAAGGAGAGGGGAGAGAAGAGAGGGGAGAGGAGAAAAGAAGAAAGGGGAGAGGAGAAAAAATGGGATGGGAGAAGAGGGGAGAGAAGATAAGAGGGGATGGGAGAAGAGAGGGGAGAGAAGAGAGTGGAGAGGAGATAAGAGGGGAGAGGAGATGAGAGGGGATGGGATGGGAGAAGAGACTCGTCACGGTTCGTTTCGATCCATTTCGCCTGTTTCGCGAGCGCGTGTGCGCAAGAGCTCACTAGTTTTTCCGTGTCTCTATCTACGAGTATGAAGAAACCAGAATAGAAAGGGAAGGGTAATAGGTGGGATGAAAAAAACAGATGTGAGATGAAAACAGACTTTCTGTGCACACGTATATAATGAAATTTTATATCTATAGTTAACGCAGGAGGGAGAGTTGGAGCAACAGATGTTGGAAGTAGAATCTCGAGACAGTTTTATATTAAGAATGAAAATGGAAAAGCTCTAAAATGGGGAGAGAGTTATTGAGTTGGGGTATATAGCAGACTACATTATTCGTGTATTTACAGCTGTATTAACCCTGCGCATTGCAGATTTCCCCAGCATACAACGCTGACCTGCTGCGCGACCGGCTACAGAATTTGGTACAGTTTGATCTGCTGGACGAATGCGGCCACTGTCCAGAGACTGAGTGTCCGGGTGTGCTGTATAACTTAGTGCACAAGTTTCGCAAAAATATGTCGATAAAAAAGTATAAATAAGTTTGCGGGTTGTTCATTGATTTTTTCAAACTTGTGTAGATACGCTTCTAAGTACGCGAGCTTTCCTTTTGGCCCGAATGTACACCTGCCTTACTCAAATCCCTAACCCGAATGTACATGCCATAGACCAGCCTCTGCCCCCAATGTACATGCCACAGACCAGCCTCTGCCCCCAATGTACATGTACATGCCACAGACCAGCCTCTGCCCCCAATGTACATGTACATGCCACAGACCAGCCTCTGCCCCCAATGTACATGTACATGCCATAGACCAGCCTCTGCCCCCAATGTACATTCCACAGACCAGCCTCTGCCCCCAATGTACATTCCACAGACCAGCCTCTGCCCCAAATGTACATGTCACATACCACCCTATGCCCCCAATGTACATGCCATAGACCAGCCTCTGCCCCCAATGTACATGCCACAGACCAGCCTCTGCCCCCAATGTACAAGCCACAGACCAGCCTCTGCCCTCAATGTACATGCCACAGACCAGCCTCTGCCCCCAATGTACATGCCACAGACCAGCCTCTGCCCCCAATGTACAAGCCACAGACCAGCCTCTGCCCTCAATGTACATGCCATAGACCTTTACATGTCTTTGCTTCCTATGCACAAACATGTGCTTTACCTTGACCAACCTCTCCCCTTAAAGTCGGCTTATACCAACTCTGTTCGGATTTAAATCTCAATTTAAAACTGGCATGAATTAGCATGCACAATAGAAAGCTGTTTTTCCTAGCTACTCTGCATTTTTATGACTTACTCTAGTCTCTAGTACTGATCTTGATGCTCTTCTGTTGCAAAGATTTCTATATAATATTGAATGTGCAAAAATTATTTAAATGAACTGATATTAAATTTGGCTTCCTGTGCTTGGTTTATTTCAAGAAATTCTAATTCTACATCTCTATGGTTTTTTAAGCATCAGAATCTGTAGTCCAAATTCAGGATACCAGCTGGCATCAGTCGGAAAATTGGAAAATCAAATAAAAAACCAGCATCTCTACTCTACCCTTTACACTGCTGGCCTGCAGAAGTTGCAGAAATCTGCAGACTCCGTGTATAAAGAATAGTCAAATTTTACAATTAAAAAATGGAACTTAAAATTAACTGGCATCCGAGGTCCGAATTCACGATGCAAAAAGTATTAAGCTGATGATGCACGCTATGACACAAAGGTTCCTACATGTATGTGGAAAACGCATAATCAAAAAATATTTCTTATTTAAGTCGCTGCGAAGTAGTCCAAACAAGAAGCCCCGCGCGCATACGATGGACTCGTGTTATGCTTGCTGGATGGGATCCCCCCCTGCATTTTCACCTGTCCATGCCAACTCGCGTATGCTGATGCATCAATCAATTGTTCCCCAGCTGGTGTTTGGCGCTTCCAGCGCGGGGGGGGGGGGGTTTAGGGTGATAAGTTGTCAAACTTTGCCAGCCTGCGCCGGGGCGCGGGACATGACAGGCAGGTAAAAATCAAGCAAGAAAACCGACGATGCTGTAACCTGTCGAGCTGTTTTCCAGGCTGCGTCAAACGCTTTGATAAGGTCAGTCGGTGTGTGGGCAAAGGTAAAGAGAAGCTCCCTGGGAGAAAAATAAGATGAAAAGCGCGTTAAACTGATTCCCTATGCCGCGTTTGCCTAACTTAATTAACTGATGAAGCTGGCATTGGAATCGGTGAGGGTAGCTTTGCCAAGGAGCTCAGTACTCGGAAATCTGAAGAGAATTTAAAACGATTTTACAAGCTTTCGATAGGCTGATTGTAAATTACTATTTCTATATAGCGCTAAGCATGTTTCTAGCTAATATTTTCTGTATCTGAAAAGTATATTTTCAGAATTAGATTGATTATTAAGATTAAAATCTTGGTTTCGTATGAGGACAATAAAGTATTAAGTCTTTTCCTTTTTCGTTGTTTCTTGGCTTAAACAATCGGCTGGGACATTAGGTCTCGCTGAGGTTTGTCTTTGCTTCAAAACTGCTTCTTAAGCGAAGGTTTGAGAAGACAAATGTTTTATAGTTTACCTGTAGTTCCGAAGGGGCTTAAGCGGACACCAACGGGACGGCACACCCTGACTGACGCTGTTAAGTCGTTAGGGAAACGAGGTTGCACCCGACAATACTCGAAGTACACGCTACGTACTACTCTGACATCGCAAGTGTGACTGGGACACGGTAGCAATGCTTTGGAGCGCTGCATCGGAATTTCTACGAGTCAACAGAAGTTCTTTGCAGTGCCATCTCAGCCCGGACTGGACACAAAGTGCATGTGAACATCTATTAAAGTAATTGAATACTGAAAGAAGTAATGTTTTCTTTTTTCGTGCTTCTACGAGTATTAAGTTTCTATTGTACCAATAAAATATGGATTATACAATACTGATATGGTTGTTATAGTTTTCTGGTAAATGTAAAGTTGATTCCCGTCTTTTGTTTCACTTATTGTTGTTGTTAAACGAAAGGGTCCTAAGGCGGGACCCGCGGATCAGCCACATGGAAGGGCTCTGCCGCGAGGGGCACTGCCAGGGGCACAGCATTAGCTTTTTTAGAGCCCAAGATACCCCGAGAGAGACGGAGATTGGGCCCGCGCATAAAGCGCCGGAGGGCGAAGTTGACCCAAGCCTAGGGTCAAGACACCGCCAAACCAACAGTGGAATCAGGGACGGTGTTAGGACCGAGTCCACCCAGGCTACCCCCCCCCCCCCAGCAGACAAGTCCTCGGGAGTGCGCGAAAAACAGAATTGGATTAAATTACTAAAAGCCGTCCAAGAGCGGGGAAACCCAGAAGTCTTGGAAAGGGCTAACTATTGGAGCGAGTCTGGAAGGCTTGTATCCGAGGGGGAGACTCTAGGCGGACATAGCAACACCTCTATTGCTACCAACTCAAGGGCATCGCCTATCCAGCTCATTATGGTTGTTATAGTGTTCTGGTAAATGTAAAGTTGATTCCCGTCTTTTGTTTCACTTATTGTAGCCGCGAACGGCTGAAAACTCGTTTGTGGGCCTAGGACTACATGGCCGAAACTGTTTGCGGCCATGGATAATTAAAACAAGCCATGCAGGAAAAATACGTTTCTGTATAGTCTATGCCCGGGGCCAAGTGGAAAATAAAAACGTTTCTGTAGTCTATGGTTGGGCCGAAGTATGGAATAAAAACGTTTCTGTAGTCTATGGCTGGGCACAAGTGTGGAATAAAAACGTTTCTGGTAGTCTTTGGCTGCGCCCAAGTGGGGAATAAAAACGTTTCTGTAGTCTATGGCCGGGCCCAAGTGTGGAATAAAAACGTTTCTGTAGTCTATGGCCGGGCCCAAGTGGGAAATAAAAACGTTTCTGTAGTCTATGGCCGGGCCCAAGTGGGAAATAAAAACGTTTCTGTAGTCTATGGCCGGGCCCAAGTGGGAAATAAAAACGTTTCTGTAGTCTATGGCCGGGCACAAGTGTGGAATAAAAACGTTTCTGTAGTCTATGGCTGCGCCCAAGTGGGGAATAAATACACATCTCTGTAGTCTATGGCCTGGGCCCAGAGAAGACGCTTCTGTAGTCTCATCTATAGCCCCAAAACAATACGACGTAATTGTATTGAACCATATATATACATAGAGCGGCCAAGTGGAGGAGAAATAATGTAACCGCGATTTATCTCCAGATTACAAACTCTATTGGCAAAATTGCAATCAAGTTTGGCCTTATAAGTTCGGAATTCCACGGCCACTGGCCCAGCATTCCTCGCTCCCGGCAACCCACCCCACGTTTTTTCTGGCCGATAGCGAATGAGGCAGCAGCAGCGGAGAGCCCAATCCCAGTTTTATCCGCCAGCCCGCGCGCCCGCTATCTGAGCCGCACCAAGCTCTTGACACGGACAAGACCGGCTTCTTTGAAGTTTCAGAAATTTGCGCCAAACTCTTAGCTTTCTGTAGGCTTGGCATGAAGCGATCTCACGACTTTTTGGGGCAGACCCGGTCGCCTCCTATTGGTGAGTTAAACAGACTAACAATGCATTCTATTCCTGCATCCATGATGTAGGCTAGATTAGCAATCCATTCTATTCCTGCATCCATGATGTAGGCTAGATTAGCAATCCATTCTATTCCTGCATCCTTGATGTAGGCTAGATTAGCAATCCATTCTATTCCTGCATCTCGTGATGTAGGCTAGATTAGCAATCCATTCTGTTCTAATCAGGGCCTTTTGTCGCAGGGATGTCCAGACATTCTGATCATGCTCATCATTTCGTTACTCCTCCTCACTCTGCGAAATTCAACTGTCAATTGCT
>NIVC01000609.1:105000-121724 GCA_002269645.1 Macrostomum lignano
AGACAGGTGAGGAATACAGTCAGAAACAGGTGAGGAATAGAGTCAGAAACAGGTGAGGAATAGAGTGAGAAACAGGTGAGGAATAGAGTCAGAAACAGGTGAGGAATAGAGTCATACAGCTGAGGGACAAGTCCTTAAAGGCATTAAACAAATAATCCCGCTCTCGCTCTGCCGCGAACCGCAGGCGCATGTTCCCAACGTACCAAGTGAGGCTCACCGGCCTGGATCCAGGGGCCAGCTTCGCCCTGATGCTGGACTTTGCACCGTGCGACGATAAACGATATCGATACAGCTTCCACTCATCCAGCTGGATCGTGGCGGGTGAGGCTCAGTGAACACCGTCTGACTCCCAACCTGACCGATTCTCTTTCCTGTCTGACTCCCAACCTGACTGATTCTCTATCCTGTCTGACTCCCAACCTGACTGATTCTCTATCCTGTCTGACTCCCAAACTGACCGATTCTCTATCCTGTCTGACTCCCAACCTGACCGATTCTCTATCCTGTCTGACTCCCAAACTGACCGATTCTCTATCCTGTCTGACTCCCAACCTGACCGATTCTCTATCCTGTCTGACTCCCAACCTGACCGATTCTGTATCCTGTCTGACTCCCAACCTGACTGATTCTCTATCCTGTCTGACTCCCAACCTGACCGATTCTCTATCTTGTCTGACTCCCAACCTGACCGATTCTCTATCCTGTCTGACTCCCAACCTGACCGATTCTCTATCCTGTCTGACTCCCAACCTGACCGATTCTCTATCCTGTCTGACTCCCAACCTGACCGATTCTCTATCCTGTCTGACTCCCAACCTGACCGATTCTCTATCCTGTCTGACTCCCAACCTGACCGATTCTCTATCCTGTCTGACTCCCAACCTGACCGATTCTCTATCTTGTCTGACTCCCAACCTGACCGATTCTCTATCCTGTCTGACTCCCAACCTGACCGATTCTCTATCTTGTCTGGCTCCCAACCTGACCGATACCCTATCCTGTCTGACTCCCAACCTGACCCATTCTCTATCCTGTCTGACTCCCAACCTGACCGATTCTCTATCTTGTCTGACTCCCAACCTGACCGATTCTCTATCCTGTCTGACTCCCAACCTGACCGATTCTCTATCCTGTCTGACTCCCAACCTGACCGATTCTCTATCTTGTCTGACTCCCAACCTGACCGATACCCTATCCTGTCTGACTCTCCAATCTGACAGGCAAAGGCGATCCGCAGGCGGCAGGCAGGGTGCATGTGCACCAGGACAGTCCCGCCAGGGGCGCGCACTGGATGAAACAGGCGGTCACGTTTGACAAACTGAAGCTGACCAACAACCCCACCGACGGGGGCGGTCACGTGAGCTCTGCAGGGGATCACTGATTGGCTTGATAAAGGAACATTATCGATTGAAAGGGAAACCAGACCTTGCCAGAAGTCAAGGCGACAGTAGACCCAGAGCCAGCGAGAAGGACAAATGCCCGCTACACTGACCCCTGAGCATGCAGGCGCACACCAGGGCCTTTTCGTCAGGCAGTGTCAAAGTTTCAGGGGTGATTTAGACACAGCTTCAGGGGCGGTTTAGGCACAGCTTCAGAGACGGTTTGGGCACTGCTTCAGGGGCGGTCTAGACACAGCTTCAGAGACAGTTCGGGCACAGCTTCAGGGGAGGTCTAGACACAGCTTCAGAGACGGTTCGGGCACAGCTTCAGGGGCGGTCTAGACACAGCTTCAGAGACTGTTCGGGCACAGCTTCAGGGGCGGTCTAGACACAGCTTCAGGGCTGGTTTAGACACAGCTTCAGGGGCGGTTTAGACACAGCTTCAGAGACGGTTCGGGCACAGCTTCAGGGGCGGTCTAGACACAGCTTCAGAGACGGTTCGGGCACAGCTTCAGGGGCGGTCTAGACACAGCTTCAGAGACTGTTCGGGCACAGCTTCAGGGGCGGTCTAGACGCAGCTTCAGGGCTGGTTTAGACACAGCTTCATCGGCGGTTTAGGCACAGCTTCAGAGACGGTTTGGGCACAGCTTCTGGGACGGTCTAGACACAGCTTCAGGGGGCGGTCTAGACACAGCTTCAGGGGCGGTCTAGACACAGCTTCAGGGGCGGTCTAGACACAGCTTCAGGGGCGGTCTAGACACAGCTTCAGGGGCGGTCTAGACACAGCTTCAGGGGCGGTCTAGACACAGCTTCAGGGGCGGTCTAGACACAGCTTCAGGGGCGGTCTAGACACAGCTTCAGGGGCGGTCTAGACACAGCTTCAGGGGCGGTCTAGGCACAGCTTCAGGGGCGGTCTAGACACAGCTTCAGAGACGGTTCGGGCACAGCTTCAGGGGCGGTCTAGACACAGCTTCAGGGGCGGTGGGCGGTCTAGACACAGCTTCAGGGGCGGTATAGGCACAGCTTTGCTTGACAGGATGCGCAGTGTATCCATAGAACTCATAACGCTGGATCTGGTCTGTCCGCAGATCGTGCTGAACTCGATGCACCGCTACCAGCCGCGGCTGCACATCGTACGCTTGCCCGACGGTCCAGACGGAGCGCCCGGCTGTCGAGCTGTCTCCGCAGCGGCGGCTGCCGCCGCAATCTCGAACGAATCGTCAACTCGCGATCCTCGTCGTCAAGGCAACGGCGGCATTGAGAAAGAAATTCGCACCTTCATCTTTCCGGAGACGAAGTTTTACGCTATTACGGCGTATCAGAACCACCGGGTAGGTTCGAGCTCAGGTGAAAGTCAGGTGAATGATAGATTTGATGTCCCCACCGGATTCCAACATGAAATCCCGCGTCGCTGTCGAATGTTCAACCTATGGGATTACCTTAAACCCCTATTGGATTATCTTGAATCCCTATTGGATTATCTTAAACCCCTATTGGATTATCTTGAATCCCTATTGGATTACCTTAAACCCCTATTGGATTATCTTGAATCCCTATTGGATTATCTTGAATCCCTATTGGATTATCTTGAATCCCTATTGGATTATCTTGAACACCTATTGGAGTATCTTGAATCCCTATTGGATTATCTAGAATCCCTATTGGATTATATTGAACACCTATTGGAGTATCTTGAATCCCTGTTGGATTATCTTGAATCCCTATTGGATTATCTTGAATCCCTATTGGATTATCTTGAATCCCTATTGGATTATCTTGAATCCCTATTGGATTATCTTGAATCCCTATTGGATTATCTTGAATCCCTATTGGATTATCTTGAACACCTATTGGATTATCTTGAATCCCTATTGGATTATCTTGAATCCCTATTGGATTATATTGAACACCTATTGGATTATCTTGAATCCCTATCGGATTATCTTGAATCCCTATTGGATTATCTTGAATCCCTATTGGATTATCTTGAACACCTATTGGAGTATCTTGAATCCCTATTGGATTATCTTGAATCCCTATTGGATTATATTGAACACCTATTGGAGTATCTTGAATCCCTATTGGATTATCTTGAATCCCTATTGGATTATCTTGAATCCCTATTGGATTATCTTGAATCCCTATTGGATTATCTTGAATCCCTATCGGATTATCTTGAATCCCTATTGGATTATCTTGAATCCCTATTGGATTATCTTGAACACCTATTGGAGTATCTTGAATCCCTATTGGATTATCTTGAATCCCTATTGGATTATCTTGAATCCCTATTGGATTATCTTGAATCCCTATTGGATTATCTTGAACACCTATTGGATTATCTTGAATCCCCATTGGATTAGCTTGAATCCCTATCGGATTATTTTAAACCCCTATTGGATTATTTTGAATCCCTATTGGGCGATCTCAAATATATTTTGGATTATCTTAAACCGTCATTGCATTAGATTAAATTTCTACTAGATTCTTCGAAATCATAATAGGATTTTTCCGTCAAAACTGCAGATCACGCAGCTGAAAATCGCTAGCAACCCATTCGCTAAAGGCTTCAGAGACTGCGACCCAGATGACTGGTGAGTGGGGGTCTAGGTGGCAACTGCAGTTTTACGGGTCAATCGTACTCAAATCGGTTTATTTTTGTCGTCGACTAAATCGTATTTACATTTCCAGCGTTGCTCAAGTACTGAACCAGCTCAGCCTGCCATCGAAAATGCCTCGGGCTCTTCTTGCCGGTGTTACAGCCGCACAGGCGAAACGATGCGCTGTCGGCGGCACCGGGCCGCAGCAGCAGCAGCAGCAGCAGCAGTGCCAACAGCAAGTGGCAGCGGCAGCAGCGGCGGCTGCTGCAGCAGCTGCAGCTGCAGCCAGTGGAACACCGCTGCAGTTTCACGGAGCCCAACCTGGTGGGTGCTTTTTGTGCTGCCTATTTATTTGGCTATGAGATTTATCAAGGTAGAACGAAATCAAACTAATTTAAAAAACAGAAATTGGTCAAATGATACAGTTAACATCCACCCGCTCCGCAACCAGTCAATTAAATAAAACACCTACCCCTCTTCGCTCCGCAACCAGTCAATTAAATAAAGCACCTACCCCCTTCACTCCGCAATCAGTCAATTAAATAAAACACCCATCCTCTTCACTCCGCAATCAGTCAATTAAATAAAACACCCACCCTTCCTCTTACTCCGCAATCAGTCAATTAAATAAAACACCCATCCTCTTCACTCCGCAATCAGTCAATTAAATAAAACACCCACCCTTCCTCTTACTCCGCAATCAGTCAATTAAATAAAACACCCATCCTCTTCACTCCGCAATCAGTCAATTAAATAAAACACCCACCCTTCCTCTTACTCCGCAATCAGTCAATTAAATAAAACACCCAACCTTCCTCTACTCGGCAATTAGTCAATTAAATAAAACACCTATTTGCTCAAACACCCACCGAATATTCAGCACGGCTGCATCTTACATCCTAAATGAATGAATTATCAATACTTTTCATGTGCACAGGTGCACAAGTCTCCTCATCGACCGCAGCGGCTGTACAAATGGCCAATTCGTGTTTTGCAAGAATCAGCGGCGGCAGCAGCAGCGGATGCAGCGGCGTTGCGTGTGGAACTTACCAGCACCAGCACCAGCACCAGGAACTGCAGAGCCAACAGCAGCACCAACAGCACCAGCACGACTATTTGCGCCACTTCTATCAGCAGCATCAGCAGTCGTATCAGCAGGCCTACCAGCATCACCCCCATCATCATCATCGTCATCATTCGCACCAGCCTTCAGCGGCGGCGGCCGCCGCTGCCGCAGCAGCCGCAGCAGCAGCCGCGGATCAGTCGGCGGCAGCAGCGGCCGCGGCCGTGGCCTCCTACTATCAGCATCAGCATCAGCAGCAGGCCTTCTACTCGAGCTGCTTGCCGAAATGAAAAACAGTATTTTTCAGAACAAATCAATCCTGCAAGTCTTTATTGAAGTCCTAATCTCTTAAAATACATAATCGAATGGGTTTTCTCAGAGTAATCTATTACAGTACCTATAAAAAACTTTAGCTAAAAGGAAACATATTCAATTTTAAGGGCCAAGTCAAGGCGTCAGTTCCCACATTATCATGATATGCCCTCTCAGTAATCAGCTAATAATAGTAGTACTAACAGCAAGATAATAGGTAAACAACTGTAACTGGGTAAAATTGCTCCATGACATATTGAAATGTATCTCATTTAATCTGCCATAACTTATTCAAACGCTTCCTAACCTCTGAAATCGCTCGTACCTGTAGCTTGTGTCCGCTTGTGACAGCTTCTAGTTAAGATTCTCCATTTATCATATAAACTCTGTTATGCATATAAATAAAAGATTTGTGTAAAGTGCCTCTGTACTCTAACTTTGCTATGTACTTAAGGCTTGCAAAATATTCACGATGGATTGCTAATCTAGCCTACATCATGGATGCAGGAACAGAATGGATTGCTAATCTAGCCTACATCATGGATGAAGGAATAGAATGGATTGCTAATCTAGCCTAGAAATTGGATGCAGGAACAGAATGGATTGCTAATCTAGCCTACATCATGGATGCAGGAATAGAATGGATTGCTAATCTAGCCTACATCATGGATGAAGGAACAGAGTGGATTGCTAATCTAGCCTACATCAAGGATGAAGGAACAGAATGGATTGCTAATGTAGCCTACATTATTGATGAAGGAATAGAATGGATTGCTAATCTAGCCTACATCATTGATGCCGGATAGGATGGATTGCTAATCTAGCCTACATCATGGATACAGGAATAGAATGGATTGCTAATCTAGCCTACATCATGGATGAAGGAATAGAATGGATTGCTAATCTAGCCTACATCATGGATGCAGGAATAGAATGGATTGCTAATCTAGCCTACATCATGGATGAAGGAATAGAATGGATTGCTAATCTAGCCTACATCATGGATGAAGGAACAGAATGGATTGCTAATCTAGCCTACATCATGGATGAAGGAATAGAATGGATTGCTAATCTAGCCTACATCATGGATGCAGGAATAGAATGGATTGCTAATCTAGCCTACATCATGGATTCAGGAATAGAATGGATTGCTAATCTAGCCTACATCATGGATGCAGGAATAGAATGGATTGCTAATCTAGCCTACATCATGGATGCAGGAATAGAATGGATTGCTAATCTAGCCTAGATAATGGATGAAGGAACAGAGTGAATTGCTAATCTAGCCTACATCATGGATGAAGGAACAGAGTGGATTGCTAATCTAGCCTACATCATGGATACAGGGATAGAATGGATTGCTAATCTAGCCTACATCATGGATGCAGGAATAGAATGGATTGCTAATCTAGCCTACATCATGGATGAAGGAATAGAATGGATTGCTAATCTAGCCTACATCATGGATGCAGGAATAGAATGGATTGCTAATCTAGCCTACATCATGGATGCAGGAATAGAATGGATTGCTAATCTAGCCTAGATAATGGATGAAGGAACAGAGTGAATTGCTAATCTAGCCTACATCATGGATGAAGGAACAGAGTGGATTGCTAATCTAGCCTACATCATGGATACAGGGATAGAATGGATTGCTAATCTAGCCTACATCATGGATGAAGGATTAGAGTAGATTGCTAATCAGGCCAAGGCATTATACATACCCGGTAACTTATTAAACAACTTAATAAGGACTCCGCATCAAGATGACTATTTAGAAGCGTCTATCACATCCAGTAACCAGTTGCTCTTATTGTTCTATGGCAATTAGCTGTTCTCACTAGAAGCTAACAATTATTTTAACAACCGCTGTAAAAGTACATGTATAGTTCTGCGCAGCAAGAAATTCACACAGCCAGCCAGCCAGCCATGATTCGCATCAGCAACCAGCAGGAGTTCGCCTCCATAGCGCTGGGCTCGGACGCCAAGCTGTGGATCGAGCAGTCGTCAAGCGCCGCGCCGAACGGCGAGATGCGAATCCGGTTCCGCGCATTCCGCCCCGCCCCCTGGACGTCCTGCCTACGTACGCCGCCGCTGACGGAGTCGCCTCTACCGCTTGGCCACCCGTCCCGGTGGCGGCCACCCTCTACCTGTCGCCCAATCACGAGGACGTCGAGGAGGCCAGGTGCAAACGGATACTGGTGACTCGGCGAAGCGGCAACGGAGAGTCCTGCAAGGTGCGGCCGCGGTTGTGGCTGTGCGAGAATCTTTTGGAGGAAAGGGGATGTCTGGAAGTGCAGTGGGATCTCTGGATGATAGTGGGATCTCTAAGAGGGTAATGGGGTCTCTAGAAAGGTAGTGGGATGTCTGAAAGGTAGTGGGGTTTCTAAGAGGGTAGTGGGATCTGTGGAAAAGTAGTGGAATCTCTGGAAGGGTAGTGGCTAGTGGGATCTCTTGAAGGTAGGATCTCTGGAAGGTAGTAGGATCTCTGGAAGGGCAGTGGAATCTCTAGGAAGGTAGTAGGATCTCCTTAATGGTAGTGGGATCTCTGGGATGGTAGTGGGATCTCTGCGAGGGTAGTGGGGTCTATGGAAGGGTAGTGGCATCTCTGGAATGGTATTGGAATCTATATGATAGAGGGTAGTGAATTGTAAAATGTACTCGATACATGTACATGCAACTGTAAATCACCCAATCCAATCAGGATCTGTTGGGCTTCGTGCCAGGACGCGACAGCGACACTGACGACCTGGTGCTTGTGCAGCTGGAGCAGATAGAGGAGCGGGCGCAGGCCACCGATGTACCGGTGGGTGTGGAACTTCTGGTCAGCTCGCATACCAGCTCATCCGTCACTGGCCTGGTCGACTGAGCTTTTGAGCTCAATTTTTTACCTGTTTTGCAGAAACTCCATTGAAGCAAACAATCGACTTTGGCGCGTAAATTCATTACCGACGTTTTTTGAAAGTTGAAATTTAGCAATACAGTAAACATATAGCGAATCATTAAAAATCCGTGTCTTGCTACTAACAGTAGTAGCTATACCCAATGAAACGATTGTACCTATTAAAGTCTGCGACTTTGAAACGGGGCGCTTCTATGACGTCTATCTGAGGCGTGCCAGAGTCGCCAAACAATCACTGAGTTGTGTCTAAAGCGCATCTGCGTCACTGTGAATTAGAATCGTATTTCGGATTTACAACTCTATTTAGTCTACTTGAGTTAGTAGAAAGTTAAGCGCAAACACAACGACGCTTTTACGATTCTACAACTCAACGCATTACAGTAGTGTTTGAGTCGTTGAAAATTCACCAAGAGTCGCCCCAGACTCACTAGTGAGTTGCTTGCAATGAATCTTTAGCGATTCTTGTCACGGTAACGTTTTCAACGGTATGGCAGGTAGAATTAAAGAATGAATTCAAAACAATTATATAAAACACAGATATACTATTCGCACTTAGTAAATTATTAATTAATTAGTACAAGATCATAAATAGGTATAGTATATTTAGATAACCACAGTATATTATTAGTTATTTAAAGTTTATATCTGCGAAGTTTTACGAAGCGAACAAACGACTGCATCAGGGAATTGCTCTAAATCGTTAAATTAATTAAATAATTATTACATACTTACTAACTAGCTTACTACGTATATAATCATTACAATTAGCAATCATATATGTAGTACTATATATATATATAATATAACAATATAAAAAGCGACATACAAAGTCACCCACCTCTCTCTCACTTAAACAAGTAGGCGATAGACAAGCAGTAGTATATATTGATGATAAAAACACGGTACAGTACACGCGCACTCAATAAGTAAAACGGGACCAACTCTTAAGTGGACAAAGGAGAGGGGAGAAACGGCGAACGATGGAGAACAACTGGGAGCGGCGGCTGCGGAGAGGTTCAGCGCAATTTTAAGCTAAAAAGGAACTCAATCATCATTATCACTGTCTCAGTATTGTAGGGTTCACGCCTCTACTGCGTTCACGGATATTCAATTCCAAAATTAACGGCCTAGCGTTTCGCGTTACCATAGGAACCGCGCGCGGGCGGCACTTTAAAGCTGGCGGCGGCCTGGTACTGCAGCTGATAGGCCAGTGGGTGCACTTTGAAGCCGTACAGGCGCGGCACGAACTGATTGGCTGGCCGCTTGGGCCGGTATTCCGGGTGGACTAAAAATAGCATATGGGGAAACCCCGTGCCGAAATAGGCCCCGTCGGTGTGGTGGTGCCGCGAAGACTTCGGCGTGTAGACGTCCTGGCATTTGGGGCAGTACAGCTTCACCATGGCCTCGCCAGGCACGTCGGATAGGCCTGCAGGGTGAGGGCGATGGGGGAAGGAGTGTTGTGACCCACCCCGTTCTTATCAAACCAGCGCCCACCCCCTTTCTTATAAAAAACGCACCCACCCCCATTCTTATCAAACCCGCACCCACTTCATTCTTATTAAACCCGCACCCACCCCATTCTTATCAAACCCGCACCCACCCCATTCTTATCAAACCCGCACCCACTTCATTCTTATTAAACCCGCACCCACCCCATTCTTATCAAACCCGCACCCACCCCATTCTTATCAAACCCGCACTCACCCCATTCTTATCAAACCCGCATACACCCCATTCTTATCAAACCCGCACCAACCCCATTCTTATCAAACCCGCACCCACTTCATTCTTATTAAACCCGCACCCACCCCATTCTTATCAAACCCGCACCCACCCCATTCTTATCAAACCCGCACCCACTTCATTCTTATTAAACCCGCACCCACCCCATTCTTATCAAACCCGCACCCACCCCATTCTTATCAAACCCGCACTCACCCCATTCTTATCAAACCCGCATACACCCCATTCTTATCAAACCCGCACCAACCCCATTCTTATCAAACCCGCACTCACCCTATTCTTATCAAATCCGCACCCACCCATTCTTATCAAACCCGCACCCACCCCATTCTTATCAAACCCGCATCCACTTCATTCTTATCAAACCCGCACCCACCCATTCTTATCAAACCCGCACCCACCCCAACCTCCTCAACACACGCGGCAGAACACACAAGAGTCCAATCGCTCACCAATGGGCATCACTGGCTGATTCTCGCAATAGACCCGAGGACAGTAGCTGAACTCGCCATTCTGCCATTTCTCAATCATCTGGGCGATGCCGCGGTTAGTCATGATGTAGCGAGCGTGGATGAGGCCGTACAGCATCTCGGCGGCCTGCTCAATGATGTCGGATTGGTTGGCATCGGACAGGTTGTCATCGGCTTCAAGATCGAGAATCATGTCCAGCGCCTGGTGATAGTGGGGCACCTGTTCGTTCAGGCCGGTCAAGTTGAACTTGTCCTGAATGTAGTCTTCATCGACTTCGCAGAAGAATTCGTTGCCGCGAAGGCCGCAGAACCAGGAGATCCAAGACACTTCTTCACTGGAGCTCATGGCGCTTTGTTATAATTAACGGCGCACGGGCATGAATATGAATAATGTAAATTGATAACTTGCAGCTGGCTACTAACAGTAACAGGTAACGGCTTGTCTTGTTCAGAAAATAGTAAACAAAGTGCTTTGTCACTGCGTTTGTCAAGTGAAACTAACCAATTAATTTTTTATTTGGTAATCCTTTAAAACATCGGCCACATGAAGTATTGTTCAAATAGTCTAACAATTTTTAGGGGAAAATCGCCAGAAACTAAAAGCAACTGCTGGGTAAGAGAAGCAAAAACAAGAGTACAAAAAATATCTGCGATTATAAAAAGAAGAATAAAATGTCTCAATCATGCTATCAGTAGTACTGTACAGATATATATATTGACTATGTAAAGAGCTCATCATAAACTCTCGAAACGAATACCAAATTAAAAACAATATGGGCGTGAAAGTGCTCAGAAATATACAGACTATTAATGGAAGATTAACTCTTAATAAGAGACAAAAGTGCATTAAATAACGCTTGAGCGTTTCAGTGTAACCATGGCAACAAAACAGGCTGGGAAGCGTCGAAAAGAATAAAACAAAATAATAAAGCTGACTAAAAATATCAATGAAACCATCAGTATTGCAACGTAGTAGATGACAATGGAATGAGGAAAAAGTATGAATAAACGTGAAAACTTGACATGAAGAATCTGTGCGCCTTAGCAGCATAACAATATTAACAATAAGAGATAAGTGACCTTGGAGTATGCACATATTGCATAGCATAGCTAGTGAGAAAATGTTATGTCTATAACATCAAAGGAATCTATTAGCTAGATTTTTGTATAGATGGCCCACAGCTCATGGATAGATGCTATCTAGATATCAGAGATAGCATCTATGTGCGAGTTACGAGCGTAATACTCTATAATAATAATAATAATATAGATACGATAGACAGATGCTGCTTAGATATCATATAGATACAATAGATAGGTGCTGTCTAGATATCATATAGGATACAGTAGGTAGATGCTGTCTAGATATCATATAGATACGGTAGGTAGATACTGTCTAGATATCATATAGATAAGGTAGATAGATACTGTCAAAATATCATATAGAAACGATAGCTAGATACTGTCTAGATACGGTAGATAGATGCTGGGTGGGTAGTGTGCAGTTGCCATCTATATCTAGACGCCTAAGTACTAAATTCTCTACTACAAGTAGGCAATCGCAATTTTGTCCCTAACTAGTGCGGCAGCTTCGTATCAGACCGGCTGCACCGTCGCAAGAGATGAAGGACGAGGCTGGGCCGATGGCAACAGTCGATGGCGGGACGCCAGCAGCCGGACCAGCCGAGGCTGAAGCGGCGGCAACTGATGATGCGGTGGGCCCCAGCTTAGCCAAAGCAGACCGCCGTCTAGCCATGACAGCTAGCAACAGGCAGAGCGGTAAAGCCGCTGCAGCCAGAAGCAGAAAACGGTCTTTGTTGGGTGACGCTGCTCGAGATGATGTTGACACAGAAGATCGGATGCTGCTAGGAATAAAACGAAACCAACGAAGCAGCAAAGAGCCTGCAAATGCAATTAAGTTAAACAAATAATTGGTAGAAATTGATTGCTATCATATACATAGAACTATAAAATAAAATTGAGTTTGCAATCAGCTTCCATACAGCATCATGCCTTAGTATTTTCTTGATTTCAAATTCATTTGGTCTGCGAATGCTTGATTAGGATAAAAAGCTCCGCATATGTATACATGTATGTATTAATGTTGTGTACTTTCTCAATCTCATTAATTAATCCGCTTTCCCTTTGCCTTTCTTGGCAACTCTTATCTAGTCCCTGACAGTCTTATATTCTCCCTGACAGGTCTCATCATATCGCTGACAGGTCTTATCTTGTCCCTGAAAGGTCTTATCTTGTCCCTGACAGGTCTAATCTTATTCCTGACAGATCTTATCTTGTCCCTGACAGGTTTAATCTTATTCCTGACAGATCATATCTTATCCCTGTCAGGTCTAATCTTATTCCTGACAGAACGTATCTAATCTCGGACAGATATTATCTTGTCCCTGAAAGATCTTATCTTGTCCCTGAAAGATCTTGTCTTATCTCTGACAGATCTTATCTGGTCCCTGACGGATCTTATCTTGTCTTTAACAAATCCATCTTGTCCCTGACAGGTTGTATCCGTCTCGTCTCTTGTCTAGACACACCTAGCTTTCCGCCTACACGCTTAACATTGTCCTAACACACCAATATTGTCCCAACACACTAACTCCTGCCCATACACCCCACAACCACATCAGCGCAACTCACTCCGCAGTTTAGACAGCCAGCTCGCAGACTCGCTCCCGGAGTTGCCGGGACAAGGCCGGTCATCTGACGAGCCAACAGTGGGCGCAGCGGCGGCAGCCAGAGGACTGGACTGAGCGGCAACATCCTCATCATCAGCAGCAGCATCGGCCATATGCTCAATAGTAGAGAATGCTGTAGAATCCGATGCAGTCAGATTCAATAGCAAATCGTTGCCCAGACTAGTTTCATACTGTTCAGCGTATCGCAAATCTAATCGAGCTGTCAATCTATCAGAGTCTGTCAGATCCGAGCCGCGATGTAAAACAGGATTATCCATCTGGCCAGATGCCTCCTCCAGCACAGCGGCCACTCGGCGAGTCTCGGCCGGGCCAACTGGGCCGCTAAAGCTGTTATTATTGGAATTGCGACCCGTAGGCAGCAGAGCGGCAAACTGTTGCATTGGCAGGCGTTGCCAGGCAACCCGATCAACAGCATTAGTCGGTAGGCGGATTACGCTAGCCGAAACTGCGGCTGCTGCGTCGCCGAGGTCAACCTCGTCCGGGCCGAGGCACAGCACCACTAGCGACGGACTGCCCGACGCGGCAGCTCGAAGAACGCGCCGACATTCGGCGGCCGATTCGCGGGTAGCAACCAACGCCAGGCAACGGCAATTCCCTGGGAGCAGCTCGCCGCCGCTGCCACTCTGACTATCAATCGAGTCCCAAGCGGTGAGCGAGTAGCAACAGAGTCCGAGCTGCATTCGCAGTCGCCTACTAAAGTAAGCGGCAAACTGAACAGCCAGCCAGTCGTCAGTGTCGCCAGAATAGTACAGCGAACTGGCCAATATAATATCGTAGCAAGCGGCCGGATCATAGGCCGACCTCGCTAACGGTCGATAGTCATCAATTGGAGTCCAAGTGACGCGCAGAATACGCGCCAGGGCGCGCCAACCGGCGCTATCAGTATCTAGAATAGTTGAGCCGGCGCCAAACTGTAACAACGGATAGGCCAGAAAGTCAACCTCCGCCGGGCTCAACAATCCGGCATCGGTGTCGCCGTCGGCAACGTCCAGATTGGCCACCAGATAGCGGCCGCTCCAGGCGGGCCGGCGGCTGACCAGGTGTACAAATAGGCGAGGTAAGAAAGCGCGGAACAATCTGACAGTGCTAGGAGTGACCAGGAACATGCAGTACTCAGCATCGGCTAGCGGGTCATCGGAGTCTTCATCGTCGCCATCTAGCCGACTGAGAAGCTGCTCAGCTGGCAGGCTCAGACAGCGGCAGGAGCGACGCTCGGCCTCCAACGCTAAACTGAGCCGTTGAACGAAGTCTTTCACCGAGCCAGCGGCCGCATCGCCCTCACTGAATAAGAGCCCGTCGGCGCTAACCAATGCCAGTTTGAAATCGCGCCGGCGGCCGTAACAGCTGCCGGATTCGAACTCGCTGGCCAGCTGGCCGACGTTAACGCCGGCCAGGCTGTCGTCTGAGAAGGCGCCGCCTGACTGCGGGGAGTTTCGGCATGGCGGGGAGTTGGGGTGATTTTTAATAATCCCAAAAGCGTTGCCCTGACGGAACTAAGAGCCTGTATAGGAGAATATTCCATAGGGGATAGGGACATGATACCCCTCATGGGATCTTTTGGGCGATTTGCTACTCTATACTCGTACTCTAAATAATCTTTGGGCGTATCTCCCACTCCCTACAGATTCCTACGGTACAATCTGCCACTCCCTACAGGTTCCTACGGTACAATCTGCCACTCCCTACAGGTTCCTACGGTACAATCTGCCGCTCCCTACAGAATCCTACGGTACAATCTGCCGCTCCCTACAGAATCCTACGGCACAATCTCCCACTCCCTACAGAATCCTACGGTACAATCCCCCACTCCCTACAGAATCCTACGGCACAATCCTCCACTCCCTACAGATTCCTACGGCACAATCTGCCACTCCCTACAGAATCCTACGGTACGAGCTACAATCTACCACTCCCTACAGAATCCTACGGCACAATCTGCCACTCCTACAGAATCCTACGGCACAATCTGCCACTCCCTACAGAATCCTACGGCACAATCTGCCACTCCCTACAGAATCCTACGGTACGAGCTACAATCTACCACTCCCTACAGAATCCTACGGTACAATCTCCCACTCCTTACAGAATCCTACGGCACAATCTGCCACTCCCTACAGAATCCTACGGCACAATCTGCCACTCCCTACAGAATCCTACGGCACAATCTGCCCCAATCGAGCAGGTCTGCCACTCCTTAATTCCAGCAGAAAATAACATTTACCCCGGACACATCGGGTGAGACGCTGCGCGTCTCAAATTCGTCTACAACCCGTCGGACGCGCCCGGATGCCGCCGAGTCGAACTCGTCGCCGGCGGCACCCAAGTCTTCAGGCGACTCGTTCAACATTAGGAAGATCGCCTTCCAGCACTCGGACTCCGCTAGCCAGATGGACTCAGCCTCGGACTCATCGAAGGTGTCGCCAGTCAAAGCTCGGAAAACAATCGGCTCTTGAGCCGAGGCCGCCTCGAAATCTAAGCCGTTAGTTAGGCCTTCAAATTCTTCCATAGCAACAAAGATTAAACGCCGTCGGCAGCGTTGGCGACACCTGGCCCCACCGAGACCGGCCAGAAACTTTTTCAATGGTACTAGAGAGCGCGGACTGACTACTAACAGGCAGTAGTCAGATAGGGACAGCAAATTAGATAGATAATTTCCAACTTCGTTTTCATTCTCAGCTACTGAGGCGGAGGACACGGCTGCGGCAGCGACATCGAAGCCGAACAGCTGGCAGGCAGCGGACTGGCGCAGCCCAATAATTCATCGATTCGCCGTTTCAACAGGGCAGCGAATCGTTCAGCCAGACGGTCGGGCCTGGCCGGCACCACAGATTTCAAGGCGCGGCCATAGTCCGAGGCGAGACCACGGTGAACCGGTGAGGCCTGGCCTGGCCGCTGTCCGCTGCCATGCCAGCAATAATTGTGTTTTATTGCTGAAATTATTTGTCAGTTTTGGGATGGAGAAGTAGAAAAATAAGCTGTTCGTCCTTGACCTGTCACTGCTTGAAATCCTAAAAATTCCTACATGTATTTAGGTTTATCTGCAATTTCCAACAATCTTAAAGTTATAAATCTTTGTAGGTTGTCTTTTGTTTTTTACCTTTCAGCTTTAGGTTTTCCAATATTGCATGTTGGATTTATAAACTTTATCTGAGCTATATAAATTTCTCATTTTTGCAAGTACAATTAAAACCAAGTTGCAAAATTGGGGTACACATAGCAGGGGTTTCCACTGTAGCTATAGGAAGTTAAAGATGTGGATGTTTTTACGCAGAACATATGGATATGGGTATGGTTACAGGACAAGAACATACAATTCCTATTTCTTACAACATTGGCCATGCAAGTTGAAATTTTTGGCTCTAATTAGGGGAACTGACTTTTTGGCAAAGATACTAGAAAACTAGATGGGCCACTCAGCATATTTGCCTGTAATCTACTTTCAGTTCAGTAGAGTTTATTAAACAGAAAAATTTTATTTTGTTTTTTATTTTATTTTAAAGCCAAGGCTTGTTTATTGGCTCTTAACCCCCAGCTTAAACCTTCC